>CM053652.1:19427954-20025454 GCA_028654395.1 Scutellaria barbata | reverse complement strand
TGAAAGTTGAGTATGTTATCCTTTAAGCTTTCTCTTTATTCTTTTCATAAAACTTTGTAGTTTTGGTTCTTTTCTTCTTTCTTCTTCTTTCTCTTCTGCTCTTTGCCATCTATTTGCCATCTTTCTCTTCTTTCGTAAGTTTTATCGCCAACTCCGACGACGGCACCTGTAGCTATGAAACCCCAATTGAATTGAGTATGAATATTCAATTTATTTACTTCTCATTCTTGTTTGGAAATTGGATTTACTCATTTGCATTTCTCTCTCCTCAGGATACCCTGCATTTCCGTCAGTGATAAGATAGTGATCAGATTCGCGAAATTTTTCCTCACTGGTGAGTGCAATCTCATGCTTCTTTTAGGACTTCTCATTCGACATTCTTGAAAAGTTATTGTGCCAATGTGATTTGATTTTTTGTTTGGGGTTTCCTTTATGTATTGTATTGTAGATTTCCGTTTTTGCTGGTTGATAGATTATTTTGTGTTCTATGACCTATTATGTTTTAGAATGCTTTCAGAGATTTGTTTACTTCTGCCTGCCTGCTTGTCCTCAATGTCTAATACTGCAGTCTTTTCTTCGAGTGGTACTGTTTTGAGTATTAATAATTCTATTTAGGCCACATATCGGTTATCTCTTTAAGGTTAGATGCTATTGGAATTTGAGGTTATATATCAATTGATTTTATAATATTTTTATGTGTGCATAAGCCGAAGAAAATGAACAAGAATTGTCATAGGCTGTAGAAAAGTTCTATATTGTGAAATAGTTGATCCATTGTTTGGATTCTGCTGAATAGTTTACCTGTGTGATCCGTTTAGTATGATCAGGCAGATGAACAACTTACCCTTGTGTATGTAAATGATAATCTCTGTTTCATTTCTCACTTTTTTTTGTCATATAATTATCTTTTTTGTTGGTGCCTGTTGTGCCAGTGTTTCTTGTTTCACATTTGCATTCACCAAAAATAGGCAAACTGCCCCTTTTTGTAGCAAACACCAAATAGTAATAATCTCATCATTTATAAAGTTTTTAGGTTCATTTTCAGCAGTAATGTATGAGATTTGAATCCCAGATGATTCCACTTTAGGTTATTACTTTGGTAGTTAGAAGCCATTATCAAATTGAATATAGAAGGTATGTGATAAATTCTGGAAAAGTTTATTTTAGGTTGTCTACATTTGTCGATTTGTGATGTTTAGTTATGTGATATTTTTGGTGATGTTTAGCCCAAAAGAATATTAATTTAAATGATCAACTGATTAAATCTTCCTACCAAATAGAAGACATTAGTTTGGCAAAGAAGGCTTATGTATGAAGAGTATTACTTAATTAGTTTCACCAAACGGATGAAAAACGACGTAAGGGCAGAAATATGGCGTATATCAGCTTATATAATTTTGAGTTGGGAATTCATGACACTAACAAATTTCCAGCTGATCAAATAAACATCTCACTCATTGTTTTGAGGGGCAATATGCAAGATATCTTAATGCAATATCCTGCCCATGTATAACAAGTGGTAATTTAACTAATAAAAAGGCTGAACTTGTAAGGTTGCATTTGTTGTCTAATGGAATTGATTTAACATATCGTACATTTTTTCAGCCTCCTAAAAGGAAGAAAGTGAGTCCTTCAAAAAACTACACATTCGATCCAAAAAGAATAACAGCTTGTTTGGCAATATATTTGATCGACTTTTAGGCATCAACGTCTGTTTGTAAGAGTCTTGTGTGTTTGGCCGATAAATTTATAGTATTAGTTCTATGATCGATTGTATAGTTGAGCTTTCCCTTTAATAGGCTTTCTTAGCATTATTCTTTAATTTCTTGATCTTTTTTGTTTATTTATTTATCTCGACTTTCGATTTTAGTGTGGATTATACAATGTGTTAAAATTTATCTGATTTTTTTTTTGTTATCATCTGATCACAGTTTCATGTTGCTTGCTTCTATGTTTGTGTTTAGCTTGAAAAGGTATTCATATAAAATGAGAGATTGAGTTTTCATCTCTGCCCTAGTTTTTGCCACCTACAATTTTAGCTTATAATTATCTCTTGTTTCTCTTTCTCAATCAAAAACAGGATAAAATGAGTTTCAAAAAGGTAGCGAAAATCCAGTACCAATTTGATGATAACGGTGATGGGACGATGGAACCAAACCGCTCAAAAATCTTTGTCAGTAAGGACTGTAGTGTGTCTCATCTTCGTGCTCTTGATATCGAGCACGAAAACTTGGTCCCCACGAGGTTTATGGATTCAGAAGGCCTAATCTGATATATCACCCTATTGGTCAATCTCTTCAAGATTTTGCTATCAATTGGGGTAATAAGAAGCTTCATCGACATTACATCATGCAGTATTCAGTCCCTGGTGTGAAAGAATTGTTCAAACTTCGGTATTTCCACGAGGGAGGTCGATCTTTACTTAGGCAGATGCTAAAATTCATTGTGGACCAGCATGCTGCTAATCGGTCACTGGAACCGTTCACACTGCACAATTTTTCTGTTGTTGGAGATGTCGTGAAATTCTACAACATCGGCTTCCGATCGGCTACACATGTGACCCGACGACAAGATTTTCGGTGCATTTTTGAGATTGTGAAGCAACTTTTCAAACCTGTTGAATCATACCCGAAAGATCTTGAGGATCTTTGTCGAAGGATGACGAGTAATGCTTTTTTGGGTACGTAGCGTAAATTTATTTGTTATTGTATTTTATTTAGTTATATGTTAGTTTTGTTGATGACATTTTTTTTGTAGGCCGATTAATGGAAAATGGTTAGCAAATCATTTGTCCATAATGTCCCATAGGGAAGCGTTAGCATTCATGGTGAATTGCAATGAAAAGATGCATATGTTGGAGGGACTGGACCGTCGAAGTTTTGAGAATGCATTATCAGAACTGACCGGATGTAACGACTGGGACAAATTCTTCAACCAACCTATTTTTCACTACCTGAAGAAGTGTCTGCAAAGGGGGATGTACTGTTCTACTCGCGATCGCAACAACGATGATAGAGATGTGAAGTTGTCAATGCTTCGGTCTTGCCGTAATATGGTCGTGCATGTTGCTGAAGTTGCTTTGGATGATAACAAACACTTGAACGAAGTAGGGATCAACTTGATGATGATGGAGGCGATTGGAGCCAAGCTACTGAAATTGCAGGAGCTGATGGCTTTGCATGATGTTTTAGATGAATTTCTTTGACTAACTTTTTTATTTTATTTTATTTAGTAGTGGCTGCATTGATTTTCTTATCGTATCACAACATTCAAATAATGGTGTTTCTATGAAATGATTGGGTTCTTCATTGCCTCCATCTTATTATTTTTTTTGGCTTTCCAGTTTGAATCTAATATACGCTTAAAAAAACATCGATACTTGTGTTTTGAATAAAACCTCATTGTAAGTTTTGAAAATGTTACACCTCAAGAATCATGTAAAGAGGGGAAAACATTTGCTTATGAGGAACTTTTGTCATGTAAATGTGTGGCTAGCTTGTTAACTAGAGACTAGTATTTCATTCCTGCTTTGCATGATTTGATTTTTTTTCCTTTAATATATAATGAGAATAATGATATTATACAATAATTAAATAATCATTTTTATATATAAATGATTCTTAGTTACCATTAAGTAGGTCGTGGAGATGGGAATATTTCTAACAAAATTTATTAAATTACAATAAACAATTGAATGCATTTGCAAAATACTATCAGAACTTAAATATT
The DNA here is from genome assembly GCA_028654395.1 of Scutellaria barbata. Taxonomy (NCBI): domain Eukaryota; kingdom Viridiplantae; phylum Streptophyta; class Magnoliopsida; order Lamiales; family Lamiaceae; genus Scutellaria; species Scutellaria barbata. The sequence continues at coordinate 20,021,725 of CM053652.1, read as the reverse complement.
GTTGTGTCTCTCTACGATTTAGTGAACTCATATACTCATTTACACTCTCAACTACATCAAATATTGGAGTTAATATAGCACGATCATCAATAGTATTTTCACAAGACTAATATGTGCTTTGCACAATTGTTGAAATTGGATCAACTGAGCTCTTTAGAAGAATGTCGTCTAGGATGTCAACTACTAAATAACCGTCCTTCTCAATACCGATTAGTCCATCTCCAATTTTGGAAATCCAATCCAAAAACTCATGTAATTCATTCGGCTCATTACCCACCTCATTAGATTGGAGACATATATTCTTAGTTAGCCTCAATACTCTACACTATATCAGACCAAATTTGTGATGAATTTATTGTTGCATGTACAATGTCTTGCCTAGTACCTTTGGGAATTAAGGGTAAAATCTGACGAAAATTACCACCAAATGCCAAATCTTGCCACCAAAAGGTTTTACAATATACGATGGATCAACTAATTGCATTATATCCCTCAAAGTTCTATCAAATGCCTTAAACCAATATCTATGCATCATTGGAGCTTCATCACAAATTATAAGTTGGCTCTTTACAATTAACTCAGACAAACGACTTCCCTAATTTATCAAACATGTAGAGTTTTCATCGGGGTTCAATGGAATGCAAAATCGAGAGTGTGCAGTACATATACGAAGTAATGCTATCTTACTTGATGCAATATTTAATACTATTTCCCTATTGGATTGAATTGCAGTAGATAATGTTCTCCATACAAATGTCTTTCCAATACCACACCATATCCATATACGAAAAAGACTCCTCCAGCATTAGAATTGACGACATCAATTACAACATCAAATACACGACGTTGTTCATCTGTTAATTTAGTCACCAAAACATCAAATTCTTTTGCAAGTGACTCGATTATATCGTAATTCATCATATTCCAATCTATTTCGGAATGCCGAAGAACCACACATAATTGGAAAAGACATTGATTCGAAATCTCTCAAACTTGTTCCTAATTTACATAACAATTTCTCCACTTCAATCAATGTTAATTTTTTTTATCCCATCCTCAGACAAAACCAAATCTCCATAAATTTTACAAATCATTAAAATATTTGAAAGATAACATTTTAGAAAAAAATAGATAATATTAGTCACTCAATAATAAAAAAATTTGAGAAAAATAACAACTAATGCCTTCATGATTAAGAAGTTGTCGTTGTCTGTATAGTATATCATCTAACAGATGCATCTAACATTGATTCCATATCACCTTAGGACGACTCAATGACTTTGATGTTAACATCATTGCAAATAAATATCTTAGTGAATTAGTAGAAGCCCATTAACTCGCCTCAGTGATACCATCTATATACTCTTTATCATCATCTAATAAACCATATTCATAACATGCTTCACGATATGTGTCATATTGTATGCCCTTAACCATCTTAATTTCCTCAAACTACATGGACCACGAACCACATTCAACAAACATTTCAAATAATAGACCTCACCACTACCAGGGGAATATAAAACACACACCCAAATGAGAAACCTTTCTTCCTTGGCACTCATTCCCTATTTTTTTGTTTCTATACAAACTTCTGTGGAAATTCCATGTAGGTAAGTGATCTTGCTTCCACATATTATTTTGTTAGCTTCAAACCAAGCCAAAAACATGCTTTCGTTAACAGTAGATCTGCAAGACTATATCAATTGGAACAGAGTTGGAAAAAATAACATTTTGTTCATTCTCTAGATGAATGCTGAGTCGATCAATTGGAAAATTCTTATATTGAATTTCATAACCTAGAAGTCTCCACATTGCCTCACAAGGTGATACATATCTACAATTGTAATATAAATCTTTCTCATCAACAACCTGTGGAGTGTCCTGAGTACTTTCGTAAAATGATGCAAATATCCAATCATGGCCTTTATTCTTAAATAAGTACTTGATTGATTGAGACTAATTGCACCATTCTACATTGAGATGAACATCATACTGTTGGATTAAATTGATTTTCTTGGAAATATTATTTTGTAGTCAAAGAGTCACCTTATTTTTCAAAGAGTCTTTTTGTTTCTTGTGTAAAATTAAATAGACTCCCATGCATAAAAGGGAGTGGTAGATTTGTATTTTTGAAGCAACTCCAAAAAAGCAATCAAAAAGCCAAAGGCTAAAGTTCAAAGTCTGTTCTTTTTTTTTTCTCTCATTTTCTACAAAACTTTCTATCCCGAATCGATCCTGGTGCCTTCAAATTGGCATCAGAGCCAAGAAAAAACCAAAATGGCCAGCAACCTTGCCTCTCTTGTGCCTCGTTTCAATGTAGAAAAGTTTGACTATTGGAGTAACCTAATGAAGCTATGTCTTGAATCTCAAGACCTTTGGAGTACTGTTGAAGATGGTGTTGAGACACCCGAAGATGAATCTCAACTGAATGATGCACAAAAGAAAAATTTGAAAAGCGAGAGGCAAAAGGATCGGAAAGCCCTTTTCCAAATATATCAAGCAATCGAAGTTCCAGTCTACGAGAGACTAACCAAGGCGAATAATTCCAAGGAGGCATGGGAGATTCTCCAAACTACTTATTCCGGTAAAGATCAAGTAAAAAAGGTACGTTTGCAATCTTTGCGGGCTGAATTGGAGAAATTAGAGATGAAAGAGAATGACAAGATTGATGCATATTTTACAAGAGTCACCACTCTTGTAAACCAAATGGCTACGAATGACGAAGTCATGGAAACTCAAAGAGTTGTCGAAAAAATTATGCGAAGCCTACTGGTGAAATTTGATCATGTTGTTGTGGCTATTGAAGAGTCACAAGACCTCTCATCCATGGCGTTGGATAGTTTACAAGGAAGATTGGAAGCACATGAAGCAAAGAATTCTTCAAAGGAGTCCTCAATTTGCTTCTTCCGATCAAGCATTAAAATCTCAATTTACATCCACGGGAGGTCGAACTTTTTTGTCGTGGACGTGGCAAGGGCAGTGGACAAACAAGAGGAGGAAGATTCCCATCAAACAATCATGGTCAAGCCAAATCAAATGTGGAGGCAGAAGATGAGAAGAAATCCTTTCCAAACAACTCTCATAGAGGGAGAGGGCTAGGACGAGGTACATATAAAGATAAAATGCCCTACATTGAGTGTGACTATTGTCATAAATTGGGACACAAAATCAATGATTGTTGGAAAAAGTATCCAGAAAAAAGACATGAGGCTGGCTATTTGCATGAAAATAATGCTAAGAATTCGGAAACTTTATTAATCGCTTTGAATGGAGACTTTGAAAATATTTGGTGTTTGGATAGTGGTGCGAGCAAGCACATGACGGGAAATAAAAATCTTATCTCAAATCTTGTCGAAGCTAACCATGGGCAGGTTACTATTGGAGATGCGAAGTCCTATAAAATTGAAGGTGTAGGCGATATTGTTTTCAAGACAAAATCTGGAAAGGCCGAGAAAATGTCTGAGGTATTTTATGTACGAGGCTTAAAAAGCAATTTACTTAGTCTTGGTCACTTGTTGAAGAAAGGATTTGATATTCGTTTTGTTGACAACACTTGCATCATGAAAAAGAAAGATCAACTTGTTGCAAATATCATTTAAGCTTAAACAATTTATTCCCACTTAAACTTGATGTTTTGGATGTCTCTTGCTACCTAACTGTTAAAGAAGATGTTTCCAAGTTATGGCATGACAGATTCGGGCATCTCAATTTTCAAAGTTTGAAGGAGTTATCGAACAAAACCATTGTTCAAGGCTGCCAAATATCAACTCAACCGGCGGAATTTGTGAAGAGTGTCAGTTGGGAAAGCAACACCAAGAGCCGTTTCCTTCCAAGTCAAATTGGAAATCAAAATCACCTTTGGAGCTCATTCACACCGATCTTTGTGGACCTTTTCGAGTTCCTTCTCTAGGTGGTAATCGTTATTTCTTGTTATTTGTCGATGACTTGACAAGAAAAATTTGGGTTTACTTTGTGAAAGAGAAATCTAAAGCTTTTGCTTATTTCAAAGATTTCAAATCTTGAGTTGAAAAATTCTCTGGTCTTCAAATAAAAAATCTGAGGAGTGATCGTGGTGGAGAATATTTATCTTCTTCTTTTGAAGAATTTTGTCGAACCCATGGGATTAGACATGAATTAACGACTCGGTATACACCTCAACAAAATGGAGTCGCTGAACTGAAAAATCGGACAATCATGGATATGGTTCGATGTATGCTAAAAAGGAAAAATATGCCATTAGAGTTTTGGGCTGAAGCAGTGTCTTGTGCTGTTTATTTGATCAATCGATCAACTACAAAGAGCTTGAAAAATTCTACTCCAAATGAGGCGTGGTATGGTAAGAAGCTTAATGTTAGTCATTTAAAAACATTTGGTTGTCTTGCATATTCACATATTCCTGATGCTACAAGAACCAAGCTGGATGATAAATCTGAAAAATGCATCTTCATTGGGTACAGTGAGAGGACTAAAGCTTACAAGCTTTATAATCCTCAAACAAAGAAGATTGTGATAAGTCGGGATGTCCGTTTTGATGAAAAATCCTCTTATGATCTTTCAAAATTTTCAGATTCATTAACTTGGCAGATTCTTGATGATGAAGAAGGTGAATCTCAAACAATGCAGCAAAATGATGGTGAATATGAGTCTCTACAAAATTCACCATCACCCCCAAGAAGAAAAACGAGGAGTTTGAGAGAACTCTATGATGAAACAGAGGAGGTGAATGCAGCAAATCATATTTTTTTGCCTTCTTTGCCGGTGAGGATCTAATTTCCTATGAAGAAGCCTCAAAAGAAGAAAAATGGAACCAAGCTATGAAAGAGGAGATCAATGCAATTGAAAAAAATGAAACATGGGAGCTCACATCTTTACCTTCTCACAAATCTCCAATTGGTGTGAAGTGGGTGTTCAAAACAAAGACAAATCTTGATGGCACCGTCAACAGATACAAGGCAAGGCTTGTCGCAAAAGGTTACAAGCAAAAGGAAAGAGAAGATTTCAATGAGGTATTTGCTCCTGTTTCAAGACTTGATACAATTTGCTTGATTATTTCACTTGCAGCTCAAAGTGGATGGAAGTTGTATCAAATGGATGTAAAATCAGCCTTCTTGAATGGATTTCTTCAAGAAGAAATTTATCTTGAGCAACCTCCCGGATTTGTTAAAAAGGGCGAGGAAGAAAAGGTGTACAAGCTCAAGAAAGCGCTCTACGGCTTGAAACAATCACCCCGTGCATGGTATGATCGAATTAATGATTATTTTCTAAATTTTGGGTTTGAACGTTGTCCTTTTGAGCACACTCTTTATATCAAAAGGAATCCTAACGACAGTTTTATGGTGGTGAGCCTTTATGTTAATGATCTAATTTTCACGGGTAATGATTTTGAGATGTTGGTTGATTTCAAAGCTTCCATGATGAAAGAGTTTGAGATGACTGATCTAGGAGAGTTGCATCACTTTCTTGGCATTAACGTGCAACAATCGGAAAGATGAATTTTTATTTCTCAAGAGAAGTATGCAACTGAAATCCTAAAAAAATTCAAACTGGAGAAATCGAATCCTATTTCAACTCCTTGTATTACAGGATTAAAGTTGAGTAAAAAAGGAGAAGGAAATTTGATGAATCCAACCATGTTTCGAAGTTTGATTGGAAATTTGATGTATCTTACAGCCACTCGTCCCGATATCATGTTTGGTGTAAGTTTGATCAGTAGGTTTATGGAGAAACCATACTCAAACCTTTGGGAGGCGGCAAAAAGAATTCTTCGATACATCAAATGAACCATTGATTATGGAATCTTTTATGAAAGAAACGCTTCTATTAAACTTGTTGGTTTTACAGATAGTGATCTTGGTGGTAGTATTGATGACTCCAAAAGTACTTCTGGTTATGCTTTTACTCTCGGAAGTGGAGCAATTTCATGGTGTTCAAAGAAGCAACCAATTGTAGCACTTTCTACCACCGAAGCGGAGTACATCGCAGCTTGTTCTGCTGGATGTCAAATTATGTGGCTACAACTCTATTTTGTGATAATAGCTCGGCCATTTTGATCTCAAAAGATCCAGTCCTCCATGGAAGATCAAGACATATTCGACTTCGTTTCCATTTCTTAAGGGAACTTGTTCATGAAGGAGAAATTTATCTTGAGTATTGCAAGAGTGAAGAGCAACTTGCAGATATCTTCACAATACCACTTGGAGGCCCTGCTTTCTCAAAAAATGTTGAAGCTTTGGGAGTTAAGAACAAATTCAATTTACGGGAGGCAATGTTGGATTAAATTGATTTTCTTGGAAATATTATTTTGTAGTCAAAGAGTCACCTTGTTTTTCAAAGAGTCTTTTTGTTTTTTGTGTAAAATTAAATAGACTCCCATGCATAAAAGGGAGTGGTAGATTTGTATTTTTGAAGCAACTCCAGAAAAGCAATCAAAAAGCCAAAGGCTAAAGTTCAAAGTCTGTTCTTTTTTTTCTCTCATTTTCTACAAAACTTACTATCCCAAATCGATCCTGATGCCTTCACATACTTCATCAATAGATATCGGTTAGGAGGCACAACAAACCTATTATCCAACTCAACACCATTTTTAAGTACAGTTTTACCATCATTTCTACGTATGTACATTGGATTGCCATCATCATCTATAGACGTCTGCTTAACAAACTGTTTAGGAAAGTATTTTGTACACCGCCCCTCAACCATACATGGAGAATTTGGCCTTAAAGCTCCACATGGACCATGCACCATGAATTTTTTCACTGCATTATAATATAATGTGGTTTTTCTCTCATATAATGTGGTTTTTCTCTCATCTGGAATTTCAGCAGATATTATACAATCAATATCACATAGTTCAGGGTACATATCTTCCTTAGCCAAGAATAACAAAATGTGTGCATGCGGCAACCGGCGCTTTTGGAACTCAACTGTGTATACTACTGTAATAATAAAAAAGCGTTAATATATATAAAAATAAAATGGAATTATGTAAAAATAAACAATTGTTATAGATTTACCAGCTTTAACACATCCAAATATTCTATTAGTTCGAAGATCTTTAACCAAAACATCAAGTTTCATCTTAAATACACGACATACAATGTCTGGACGATCTTCTGCTTTGAGTCTTTTACTCTCAAGAAATCAACGAATTTCTGACCATTTAGGATTGCATGTAAATGTAATGAAAAAATCATGGTACCCAACCTATTGACATATTGCCATAGCATCCTGATAATTCTGAATCATGTATAGAGGCCCGCCAGTAAAAGTTGATGGCAAGATAATACGTTGTCCTTATGTGCACGGATCATTTTCACAACGTTGCAAAGCCTCAACCAATCCTTTATACATTTCACAATGCAATTGTTTCTGATGAGTATGAACAAAAGTTAATCGAGCAAATTCCACCATAGTATATGCATCCACCACAAATTGTTGTGTTAGTCTCCTAGACACCAAAATAAGTGAAGGATGATTTTTCCTCTCATGCAGATAACAAAACCATTCTCTAATGTTGACCCTTTTCTTACCTCAGTTGTAAGAACTACTTGATTCTGAAAATGGAATATCTTCCTCTATATCCATCTTCACCATACGGAAAAAGCAAGGGATATTGTAAAGCCAAATATGTAGCATTCAATTCATTTATTCTTTTTAGTTGGTCCATTTGTGTTTCAATTATAATATCTTTTTCTCCTAAACTTTCATCAAAATCACCAATAGTGTGTCTTGCAACTTCAGACACTTTGGATAAATTATACCTCCTAGCATAAGCACTTCTTCTTCCATGAAGCCTCAATCTTATATCAACAGTCGTATTTTCTAGCATATTTTCTCTTGTCATCGTAAATGTCTTGACCAATACATTAGGCACATCCAACATATCTTTCAAACTTGCAATATGAAGGCTATCAACATCTTTTGTTTTCTAGAAAAAATAAAATAAAAAATTATGTATACCAAACATTATATAAAACTTTAATGTACAACAAAATATATATTAATAAATTCAATATTCACAAACCTCATAGAAGTTAGTCAATTGTGAATCTCATTCTCAATATCATAGATGTAAAGTTGTGCAAATTTAGGTTTTGCACCTTTAACTGGCAACAAAACTTCCAATAAGATAAAAATTATGACCATGTAACTTAAAGATTGGGGGTGCACTCCCATTATTAGTTGATGAGTCGATCTTTCCTCCCATTGAATAAATGAGAACATGTTGTTATATGACCTTATATTATTTAAGAAATTTTTGCTTTTTTCACTAAATCCATACAACAAATCATGCAGAGCTTTTGTTTTTGGTTCCTCTTTCAATGGTGGGAGTTGAATGTTGCCTTGTATACAACACAACGAATATTTCGGATTTCTTGAATTTGCATAAGACGGCAGTCTCTCAACATACCAAAATGAAGCCCCACAAAATGAACACTCGAAAATAGGGTCACCAACATCCAAATAGTCTATAGAAAAAAATCAATGAACTTATCATAAAAATATTACAAACAAAAATTCTTATCATATTTAAATTACAAAAAAAAAAAAAAACCAATTAGAGTGTTATTGTCTTCAGCATTTCGATAGTCAACGCCTACAACCAAAAAAAAAATGTATATATATATATATATTTATATAATAAGATGCTCAATAATAAAACAAAATCAACGTTACATTGTTATTGATCAAAGTTGTGATCTATACCATTTTGTAATGTCACATTAATTGGAACCTCGATGTAATTAGTTTGAATTATCTTTTCTGAATTGTCGATAACGATTACATCATCATCATTATCATCATCTATAGTTAAATCAATGACAGTAAATTGGCCATTATTTCTCTCAAAGAAGCAACGTATAATTGAGATGAACTCCTAATAATTGGTTGAATTTTGACTGCAAATACATTTGAATATGCTGCTGTAACAATAATTATTATATGAAAAAAATCAACATAAAAAAATTTATTTATTAACTATCAACTATATAACAATTAGACAAAATAACATTTTTTAAAATTCTTCGTCTGTGATATAAAACATATCCTTGAGAACACTTATTTATAAAATAGTTAAAATTTGTAAATAATAAGTAAATATTTGTTCAAACCATTCATTACATATACAACACACTAAATGATAACACATTACCAAAAAAATAAAATAAAAAAATAATAAGGGAAAGTCTTTCTGAAACTGCTTTCACAAATTGTTAATGCCATAAGAGACAAAACCTACAATATCTACCCTTGCAATCAATCGCAAACTGAGAACCTCGTCGGCTCCGCCTTGATTCTCTTTTATGTCCATTTTTCTTCAATTCAAACTTTTGAAAATCAATGAAATAATCAAAAAATTGATGAGTATTTACCGTGCATATTCTCGTAGATCTGATAGTGAAGATGTGGGATAAATTTTTCTGATTATTTTTTCGTTTTCAGGTTAGTGTAGATTTTTATGCCAATTTTCTAGAATTGTTTAATGAAATATTATTTCTTTGTGATATTTGTTTGATCAATGATTATCTTCATCTAGATGTTTATATTTTGCAAATTCTATGTTTTGCCTTTTTTTCATTTCCAATACCAAAAAGGGAAATTTACCTAAAATAACCATTTTTCTATAATTACACACAATTTTACCCATTGATATAGGGATTGACCCTAATATACCCTAAAATATAACAATATATAACAAAATACCCATTTTTCAAATAAAGTCAACCAATGTTGCACGGCCGCCCATGTGCCCTCAGTACACCAATTATCATGCAATGTGTGATTAACCCCCTCCCACCACGTGTCAAGCTCTGTTAGTGAATGTAATGCCCCTCCCCCAATAATGGTATATATGACAAAATATACTTGCTGCTGCTTTACTGTTATTACTGTAAGAATTTATGAATGTTATTCTATATAAGCATAGAACCTGGAAATCGAATGAGCATTGAAACTCAAATAAGCATCTTGTATAAATTTGTATAATTTTGGTTGTCGATTACAACTTGGAAGCACCGAAGAATTTTTTGTGTTCAAGAATTTTAAAGGTATGTTACGATGTAATATTATATTAAACTGTACACAATTTTCGTGTTTAATTGAATTTTGTAGTTGTGATATTTATTTCATTTAACTGCTAAAATTATCCTCCACGAAAATAATATTTCGGAAAAAATATTATCCACGCAAATTTTATTGACGAAAATATTATCCACGAAAATAAAATTTCGAGAAATATTATCCACGAAAATAATTATTATTTTAGGCACAAAAATATTGTCCACGAAAATTTCGAGAAATATCCTCCACGAAAATAATAATTATTTTAGCCACGAAAATATTATCCACGAAAATAAATAAAATTATCCTCCACGAAAATAATAATTATTTTTGCACGAAAATATTATCCACGAAAATTTCGAGAAATATCCTCCACGAAAATAATAATTATTTTAGCCACGAAAATATTATCCACGAAAATAAATAAAATTATCCTCCACGAAAATAATTATTATTTTATCCACGAAAATAAATAAAATTATCCTCCACGAAAATAATAATTATTTTAGGCACGAAAATATTATCACGAAAATTTTATCCTCCACGAAAATAATATTTCGGAAAATATATTATCACGAAAATAATATTTTTTATCCACGAAAATATTAGACACGAAAATCTTATCCACCAAAATAAATAAAATTATCATTCACGAAAATAATAATTTTTATCCACGAAAATTGTGAAAAACATAATTCACGAAAATTGAAAAATAATTGTACACGAAAATTCGAAGAAATTATTTGAAAGCGAAAATTCGAAAAAAACATGTCTCACTAAAATTCGAATATATGATAATTTTTAATATGAAGGTATTTTCCCATTAAAATAATTGATGGGTTGTAATTTGTTTATATTTATATATAAATTATTTTTAATGTTATGAAAGTAGAGTGAACTTGTATGTTCGTACTTATAAATTATTTTAATTTATAAGTAAATCACTCTACGTAAACTTAATTTTTTATAATTAATTGACTCTAATTCACTCTAATTGATGTTCGTACTCGTGTATGAATTATTTTTTTATAACTCAATTATTAAATTTTTTTTATATATTATTTAATCTTATAAATTAAAATAAGTGAATTCACTCTAATTAAAATAATTCTTTTAAGGTAAAAAAGCTCTTGCTAAAATAATTATTAGAGTCAATCTTGTATGTTCGTACTTTAAAATTTGTAATTATCTTAAATATTTTAGATATCAAATTTATAATAATAGAATATTGATGTGAGTTTTCTAGATAACTGTAATGAGTAAATTATATTTGGGAACACCTATATTTATATTATTCAATTATTCAATTTTTTTGTTTTATCATTGTAGTATTAAATCTTTAATATAAAACTATTATGAAAATATTAAAAATTTAAAGTTAAATATGAGTGTATTAGTCTATTGTAATTTTTGTGTAATTTTCCCAAGAATTATTTCGCTCCACTTTGGCAGTTTGGCATAATATAAACATGATTATTCTCTGATGTGTGTTGTTTTTATTTTTTTGTTCATGTATAGGAAAAAATGAGTTTCATTTCTGTCGTTGTTTGGTTCGAGGGATATTGGGAAGGTTTGGAGTACAAAAACGGTTCCCAAAAGCTGCTTCACCTTAAAAGACTTACATTTGCTGATCTATTAGAGTCAATTCATGGACTCGTGTATGCTGACATGAATTGCTATAGATATGTGATCCATTCACTGGTGGAGATAAATGGATTCGTGAAAAAGGAAAAAATTAAGAATGATTCGGATTTGGAACGAGTATTGTCTATGAGTGTGGAGTGTCTTATCGTTTTTGTTTCCTTTTAAAAATACTGAATCTCAGAACCCCAACTCTGTAGGGGGTTCATCGGGAAGAGTAGGAACGAGGACAGACTCATATTCGGCATTTGACATTCCCCAACAAGATTGGGATTTTTCAAGTGTTCCCCTTAGACTACAATCAGACGAAACATTTTATTCGAAATGGGGAATTCCTAATGAAGACGAAGCTAACCAGGCTGGGACCTCAAATGTGGATCAGTGGGCATCTTGGCCTTCTTCAAGTGGTCGGGTGAACTTTGCTTCTGATTGGGGTGTCGACTATATCGATTTGAACAGTTCTCCGAATGTTTATGGACATCACGAGTTTACTGAGGGTGAAGAAATCTCACAGGCAACTGAACCAGAAAGAGTACCACAACAATTAGTTGACGATGCCAGTGGTAATTTTTTTTATATATTTTGAAGTATGATATAACATTTTGCAGTTGTAATGTATGTTTTCTTGTATATCATGTTTCAGGTTCGGGCAATGATGAAGACGAATCATCAAATGCGACAGAGGCTGATGATGACTTCGATTTAGACGAAGAAGTTGAGAATACTCTAGATGAAGAGCAACGACTGGCGTTTGAGGAATTCCAATCATATATTATGAGACCAGAGTGGTTTATTCCAGAAGTACCATCTGATGTGCAGCCCGAATTAGTGAACAAGCCGGCCGAAGATCCAACCCTGCACAAAGGAGCCACTTTTGGTAGCAAAACAGAGTTGCAAACTGCGGTTGGATTTTACCATATCGACAATGTAGCCGAATACTGTGTGGAGCGTTCCGACAAGAAGAGATAGTACGTGAAATGCACAAAGAATAATTGTCCATTCTCCCTGCACGCACAAGAGAGATATGGGATTTGAAAAATCTCAAAAGCTGTTTTACAACATAATTGTGGGAGTGAATTGAGTAGTAGTGAACCTCGTCGACTTCCTGCAGCTGTGATCGGTGAGTACTACGTTGAATCAGTTAGAAAAGAAAATTACAAGCTGGATCCGAGAACCATAATGCATGAAATGAAGGAGAGACATGGTGTACAAGTTAGTTATAGGATGGCATTGACGGCAAAACGACATGCAATGAGGGTTGCATACGGTGACCCGAAAAAATCATTTGCTCTGCTCCCACTGTATATGCAGGTCTTGAAAATTTCGAATCCCGGTTCATATACAGCTTTGGAAACCCATGGAGATGTAAAATTCAAGTTTGCCTTCTACGCAATGGCTGCATCTATTCACGGTTTTTAGCGATATGCAAGACCGGTTATAGTTATGGATGAGTGTCATTTGAAAGGTCAATATAAAGGTGTTGGATTTGTTGCTGTGACACAGGATGGAAACGACCAAATTTTTCCATTAGCAATTGACATAGGCAATGTGGAGAACGACGAGTCTTGGACCTGGTTCTTCAAACATGTTCGTGAAGCATATGGCTGCCCAGACCAATTGCTTATAGTGTCCGATCAGCACGCCAACATCAGCAATGACATAAAAGAAGTGTACCCTGATGCGGTCCATGGTTTATGTTGTTTTCATTTACAACAACACTTGGCGAGACACGAAACACACTTGGTGGGACTTTTCCACAAAACTGCATATTGTTATAAGTCCACACAGTTCGATAGGTACGTTTTCTGTGATGCAACTGCAACTACATCTTTTATCTAACATCAAAAACTCTTTGTATGTGTGTTATTTTTTCAAAAGTATATTGTATTTACTTGTCAACCTGCTTGTCATTATAGGTATATGTCCATGTTGCAAGCATCCGACATATAAGGTGCGATAACTACCTTGTCAAGGGCTGGAGAACAACGATGGGCTCGCGTGAGATGTCCTGTGAGAAGATTTAATTTCATGACATCTAACGCTACAGAGACATGGAATAGTCGGCTTGTGTGGGCAAGAAAACTGTCTATCTGTTCTTTTTTAGAGTGTTCTAGACGCATTCTGGAGAAATGGTTCTACGAGAGGTGAACTGCTGCAGAAGATAGAGAAAATACCCTAACGATCGCAGCACATGAAAGATTAGTGAAGTCGGTGAAGCTTGGTGGGCGTATGCAAGTTGCAAAACTCGAACGTGTAGGACTCCTCCTCAACAGTAGGAACGAGGGTCTCGAAGACATCAAGTTGTACATAAAAAAAACAAGTTGATAGGGTTAGTAGGGAACTGTAAATCAATACTTTGACACGAATTGAAAGCTTAACGAATCATTGACTAGAAAGCTACCTCAGCGGCTAATGTCATGTGAGTAACATCAGTAGTGGACTTCGTGAAACACCACTTCAGACATCGTGGAATAGGACGTGGTGTGTCAAGCCAGCGGGCTGCAAAGGTACTCGTAAGGGGAATGGCCTCGTAAGCCCAAATCTACACAAGAGACGAAGACAATTTAGTAGACCGATAACAATTTTACACAAGTTTGAAGACGTAGGATATACACAAGTGTTTGGGGAACTCACCAACAGAGCGATGAAGAAGCCATAAAAGTGGTAGGTGAAGGTCCGCCCTGACTGCTGTCGTGGAATATCGGATGGGAGCCGGTCCATGTGGCGTAAAAGTGTAAGATAAGAGAACTTCCCCTATTGGAAGCTCTCCCAGCGCTCCTCCTGATCGACTAAATCCCAAACCCACATATCGATGTGGGTCTTCCCGAAATCCACCCCAAGAACAATGCAGTACAAAATGAGAATTTTGGCAACCTTCACAGCATCCTCCCGAGACTGGCAAAACTCTCCATTAACGAATCGGGTGTGGAGATCTGAAAGCTTCACCTTAATAGAGTCAGCAACCACTCGGAAGTATATGCCATCATCGGCTGGAACATGCACGTCGGAGGGGTCGAAGTCTGAATCTCCAAAGCGTAAACCCGTCACAAGAGCGAACTCTCGACGAGAGAATCTGCACGCTCGGGATCCAATGCAGAACCATCTCTCTAGCTCATTGGGATGGGTCCTATGGCGCACCTCCCGAGATACGAGGACGTGTAGTAAAATCTTGCACCACTCTGCTTCAGCCGGCCACCACAAGAAGTGGCCGAATGACGTCGTACTGAAATGACGCAAGCAATTCCTACCTATGGAAGCCAACTCCGTCCTGAGATCCTCAAGTATACTCAGTCGGCAATATCCATTAATGTACGTAGGACGTCGCAGACAACCCTCGCGCACCCAAGCCCACTGAAATATGCAATGTACTTAAATTAATTGATTTATAGTATTATGTAAATTTTTTCAATCCTACATACGCAATTCTTCCGAAATTTTCGAGATTTGACATTATTGTATGGAATTTGAAGTTTAGTATATGAAATTCTTCATTATTTTAAATTTTTACCGTTTCATTGATAAATATTATTATTATTATTATTATTATTATTATTATTATTAGTATTATTATTATGATAACTACTATTCATAATGATATTATTATTATTATTGATATTATTATTATTATCATAATAATAATAATAATAATAATAATAATAATTATTATTATTATTACAACTATTATTATTATTATTATTATTATTATTATTATTGATATTATTATTGACATTATGGGAAAATATTATTATTAATATTATTAATATGATTATTACTACTATTGATATTATTATTATTATTGATATTATTATTATTAATAATATTATTATTATTGTTATTATTATTGTTGATATTATTATTATTATTATTATTATTATTGATATTATTATTAGTGATATTATTATTATTATTATTGATATTATTATTATTATTCATCTTCATATTAATATTATTATTATTATTATTATTATTATTATTATTATTATTATTATTATTATTATTATTATTATGGGTATTATTGATAATTGATTTTGGTAGGATTATTGATCAAATTAGTTCAATTATCTAGAATTAGACTTGCAAGTAATTAGGTTAGTCTTCAACAAGAACCCTAACCCTAATTATGAATCAACAAAGATAGAAAATTCGAAAAATTAGAAGACCCAAGATTTACGTGGTTCGATCAAGCAAACTTGATCTACATCCACGGGAGAGAGAAAAGCATCCACTAATTTCACCAACATTACACGAATTTGAGATAATTCCCAAAAAACCGAAAATTAGGGTTTATATAATCCTAGAAACCCTAAAAACTCAATCCGATGCAATACTTATCGAAATCTAACAAACTTTATCAATTTGGATTCGCTCAAACACCACGAATAAAAGCCCCAAGGTTCGAATCCTAATCGGATTCGAATTGGCAATTGCTTATTATTATTCTGCATATTATTATTATTATTATTATTATTATTATTTCTGAAATTTTTTTGTACGCAAAATTCCAAATTTTCGTACATTGCAATTTCAGAATTTTCATGCACGAAAAAATTCCTAATTTTCGTGGACGAGTATATTCCAAATTTTCCTCCAACTACATTGTTTCACGAAAATTTTCGCCACTATAAGTTGTTCACGAAAATTTTCCTCAATATCCCTAGAATTTTCGTGTTCTTCCACTAATTTTCGTGAATGCATTTGGTGACCTAACATACAATTTTCGTCAATTAATTTCGTGAAAATCCTAAAATTTTCGTGAGCTAACAAACAATTTTCGTGACTGTCGTAACATTTTCGTAGCCTAACATACAATTTTCATGAGCTAAATTTTTGTGAAATAACAAACAATTTTCGTGAATGCGCTAAATTTTCGTGGCCTAAGATAGAATTTTCGTGAGCTACATTTTCGTGAACTATGATTTTCGTGAGCTAAAATAACCTATAATCTCTCTATAATTTTCGTCACCTAACATATAATTTAATGAACAAAACACCAATTAACAACAACCGAAGGGAATTAAAACCACATACAACAAATTACAATTTCAAACAACAAATTTCATCTTCAAACTGTCATCATCATGTGGAATTAAAACCAAACAACCAAAATCATAATAATAATCAATTAACTACCAAAATTAAACCTAATTTCCAAAATCAACATCCAAGTATAGAATAATGCAAAGTATAAGTCATTAAATTTAGGAATTTCAACTAACCTGTTCAGCCATAGTTCGTCCCCAAAGCTGCCGCCTATTCACCGCCGATTTGCCGCCGCTGCTGCAGGAATTTTCCGGCCAACGCTAACCACACAAAAAAGGGCCTTCACGAAAATAGATGGAGGGAAGATTGTGTGCTAACTTGTACACGAAAAAGACAACGAAATTAAAATAATGTCCACGAAATAATTAGGAGAAGGGTGAAAAAAAATAATTTACCTTCACTTGGGGAAGAAGACGCGACGTCCACAGCTCAAATATTTTGAAATAATTAGGGTTGAAAATGAGGGAGAATAATGAGTGGGGTAATGAGTGGGGTATGAGTGGGCCCGGCTGCATGTGCAAGATTGGTTGACTTTGTTTGAAAAATGGGTATTTTGATACACTATCTTATATTTTAGGGTATATTAGGGTCAATTCCTATATCAATGGGTAAAATTGTGTGTAATTATAGAAAAATTATTATTTTAGGCAATTTTCCCATACAAAAAAAGCCCTATAAATCTGAAAGTGATCGATTTCTTTGAGTGTCATTGAGTCAACAAATCTTGCCGTTCGTGGTTTTTATCTTTTAGGATTTTTTAAATCCTAAGATCATAGATCCGAAAACCCCATTGATTGTAATATTTTGTTTCTGAAGAGAATGGGGATCGACTATACCACCCTTTACCATAGGTAGACAATCTTTAGCCTTATTTTCCTTTTCAATTCTGAAATGATGAGTTTTGAAATTATTTACATATTTATATGTAATTTTATATTTATATGTTCTCATGAACCATTATCAATGGAGTCAATCTTATACGGGTACAAACAAAACAGGGTAAACGGTAAATTCCGACTGCAATAGGGACGGACAGTTCCATCAATTTGCAGTAAATTATAGATACCAGTATGCTCCGGTGAACATGTTTACTCAGAATTATCCATATGATCGCCAATTCCAAGATTTTCAATATTTTGTTGTGAAAGATTTTGAGGCCACTTGTGACAGAGAAAAAAAAAAATCCTCATCCGCAAGAGATAATAGTGAGCAGTGTTACTGGGCAGTTAGAAGCTTGTTTTCAAACTTATTTGTGACCGACATGCAACAGCAAATTCAGGTTTGTATTCACTTCCATATGTGCTTGATTAGGTATCTGTGTCATGCTTATGCTATGATGTCATTTAGATTTAACCACTTAATTAGGTATCTGTGTCATGCTTATGCTATGATGTCATTTAGATTTAACCACTTAATATGCCATGATAATGACTCTTCAATTACCAGGAACCAGTATAAAGGGAAAATAAATGTTTAAATCCATTGTCATTTCTCTCAGATAAATGTTTAAAACCCTATCAACATAATTCTTTATTTACAGGTTCTCTTTTTAATGATCCCGTGGTTGATAGTGGTCAAATCCATTCTACACAAATTTGATTTTAAATTACTTTTCCTATGCATGGATACAAAATGCATGGTTGCCATAACAAATTGAAATGCTTTCTGTTCTTTTATCTAGTAATTTTCAAATTGCTCTGACATACTGAAAACTGCAAAGCTACGTTGGTGTTAGAACTTAAATGTCTTCCCATTAACTGGTTAAGACTAGGTAAAATTGGGCAAGAATCTTCACATCCAAGAACATAAAGTTGTGAGATACATAAACCAGGCTGGATTTAAGTATCTACAGAAAGTGCAATAGATTTGATTGGTCACATCTAGAAGACCTTGGATACATGTGGTATTATAAACTTGTTCCCTAGAAACTTTTTGATGCCTTCTACGCATTCACTGAAAAATTATCTGGCTTTTCTAGGTGGACAGAGGCGTTACACTGAGCGAAGCTCTTCTTAGGCATGACAAATGGCGTGAAAAGAAAGGAATAAAAAACACCAACTTTGCTGTTGTAACATGGTCTAACTGGGATTGGCGGGTGATGTTGGAATCTGAATGCCGTTACAAAAAAATTACAAAGCCTCCTTATTTCAACCGGTACATTACTGACTCTCCCTTGCTTCTATTCTATGATGCAGATAACCTTTTATGCTATGAGAAGTCTCCTAAAACCCTTCATTTTCAGACTAATTCAACCATGTAGTAACACGAAATGGACTGTCTTTGGTCAGATGGATCAACTTGAGGGTTCCTTTTCATGAGGTCTTTGGTGGTGGTAGATGCAACTTGAAACAGGCAGTGGAAAAAGCTGGTCTCACCTAGCAAGGTCGCGCTCATTGCGGTCTGGATGACGCGAAACACACTGCCCACCTACTTGCCTTGATTATGCATAAAGGCTTTAAATTCTCAATTACCAACTCACTTGATTACCCAATCCATGATGGTTCTTTCACATGGAAGCCAACACCAGAGAAACCTCTTCAGCCTCAGAAACTTCAGGAACTGCAACCTCCACTGCCTCAGTACCATCACTATTGTTACTGTGGGGTGACAAGCAGCAAAGGAGTGATCCGAAAACCAGGTCCTAAGCAAGGGAGTCTTTTCTTTGAATGTGGAAATTGGACTGCTGCTGGAGGTGCTCGTTGCCATTACTTTGGATGGGCTTCCCTGTGACTCATGGGGAGCAAAGGTATCTTTACCCTCCTGGCATTTTCATATGCATGGTTACCATCTTGTGGAAGAAGCAAGTATGCCTTTGCTGGGATAGGATGTTGGCTTCTCTATCGGGCTTGTGTAGATATGTCTGGCTGTTTCGTTGAATGAGTGCTGCTACAAGTTTGGATGACTTATTGTGGTATGATTTGAACATTATGTTATGATGTGAGGGAGTAAGTAGAATATGCTATTACATGCTTAGACATGTTAAATTATCTTCATAATGTGTGAAACATGGACACCTAGGAGTCATTCCCCTGTATATTTTCATGATGAGGAAGACTGAGTCGTCTGAATCTATACGTGTTGTCTCTTCTCATTTGCTAGTTCAAGAATTGGCTTTGATCATGTGATGAAGGCCCTTTTAATTCAACATTTGCCCTAATTTGTCTCGGATTCTGTAGGAAAATGGTGATGAATTAATTATTTGTTTGCTTGGCGTGTAATTCTCAGGTAACGGTTAGCGTTGAGGTTGCAGCAGGTTCATCAGAGCCGCCAAAATGAATGTGGATTGTCCTTCATAGGTTGGTTTATTAGTATAACTCAATTTGATATCATTATTTGGAAGTACCGATTGATTCTTGGCTAATCTCTGAAAAAATGGTGTTTTGTGTGGAAACAATTAGTTTAGCTTCGATTTCATTGTGATGAATTTTTTGTTATGTATATAATCTCAGTGTTTTGGGCAAAGAGTCTTTAAAGTTGATTACACAGTGGTTAACTGATTGAAGATAATGAATCAGTTGAGAAGCAAGACCCCAATGTTTGGTTGTGAGGTAAAGTTACAGTTAAGTCTCAGTCACCCTGAGTTGTATAGTGTTTAATGTGTTTGATCCCTCACTGTTTATATTTTCTAATAAAAGATTCCACACTCTTATTGTCTCATCGTCGAGGTCAACCTTTGGCCGTGGTCGCCTTCTTCTGAATTAGCAAAGCCTCCATATGAACCTTCCAAAGGTTGTAGTCTCCCTTCCCCGTGAATTTGGATACATCCATTTTTAAACTCAACTTGCCGAGATCGAATTCCCACAGACGACGCTAATTATTGAGATTCTAACCTAAGAATCCAACTCCAGCAATCTTCAGTACGATCTTGATGAAATTTTAGACGATGACACATACAACAATGGTTTTACAATGAAAGACAACGGATTTGCAGTAATATACAACAGAATAGAAATTGTTGGTCCTAAGTGGTGTCCGAGGTTTAGAGGGGGGGGTGAATGAACCTTGGTCGATTTTCAAAAACTTATAAAACAACCGTTCTGCACTGTAAGTTACTTGAGCTTGCAGCGATAGATGGTTACTGCTTGCAGCGCTATGATACAGTGCTGCACGCTGTAACCTGGAGTTTTATACGCAGCGGAAATAAACTTTTAAACACAAGGCTGTTTTTCTCAAGAATGCTTCTTTCAAAACGTTTTATGATGAGAGACAGATAATAATGCAGAAGATAAATGCACAGATAAATAAAGCAATTAAAACACTTATGGCTTATAGTGGTTCGAAGGTGGTGTAATCCTTCTACGTCCACTCTACTGCTCCTCGAGCAGAAACATTGTTAACCAAGATTGATTTACAGGACTCTCCTAACAATCTATCAACTTTACAAAGCAAACCACCTACTGAAGTCCAGCGTACACACAGCAACTGCAAACTTCAAAGGCTAACCCACACAGGGTTCTACACTCCCACACAGGGAAGCTGCCTAACTTTAGACAACTAAACAAACAGCAAGGATCTCTCCTATCAACTGCTTGACACCACTAAAACAACCTAAGCACACAGCAACAAGGTTAAAAGGATAAAAAAGTTTTCTTCAACTTGTGCTTCGAAGTGAGCTTCTGAATCCGTAGGGAAACTTTCAGCTTGAACTTGCTTCACTTCGATAGGTTGAGTGACTGAAACTATTTGTTGGCTTGAATGCTTGAATTTGTAAGATTGAAACTTTCGTGAATGGATTTTAGTTCTCAGTAACAGTGACAGTAACCAGCTTCAGTTCTCATCGACCTCTATTTATACTTGTAGGTGAAGATGTCCGTTAAAGGAGACATCTCTCTTTTGAATTTGAAGTAGCCTGGCCAAAGCATGGTTCGCATTTAATGCGACTTGACTTTTCCTTTCGGAGCATTTAATGCGGCAGTTGCGGCTCGCAACTTTCTGCAGCGCGTCAGTCCATGTGGCATCTTCTTATTGGCTCCGTGTCTGCTACTTTGACTTTTTCTTGAACGACTCTTTTATTCTTGCTTGAATCTCCGTTCCTCGTACTGCATTTATCCTTCCTAGGACTTGCAGGATACTTCGTCTTGTAGTTGGCGCTGTATTGCTTAACTGACTTGTAAGTCTGCGCTGTATCCTAGGTCCTTGTGCAGCTGATGCTTTCTTTCAGTGCTGTTGTATCTTAGACCTGGTTGCAGTATCTTCTGGCAGTGCTGCTGTAACTTCTTTCTAGCAGTATTCCTGTATCATTTTCTTGCAGCGTTGCTGCACGCCGTTCTTTCTTGCTTTGCTGTATAGAAGTTCAGCCTTATTTATACTTTGCTGTTCCTTCCTTCTTCCAGCTATGCTGTATCCTGCCTTTCTGCAGCGATACTGTATCCTGCCTTCTTGCAGCGATATCTTCCCTTAAAGCTTAGATGCAGCTTTATCCTCGTTTAACCTCTATTTTCAAACTTGGCTCAAGACTCAATTCTAGTCTATTTATTTACTTAAACAATGTGAAAATGGGGTACTCAAAACTTCCTATTACATAATTGGTTTGTCTCATCAAAATCTAAACATTGAAATCCCAACAGAAATGAAATTGAAATGCAAAGAAAACGAAGCCGATTTACGTGGTTCAGTCAATAAATTGACCTACATCCACGGGAGAACACAATGCAGAACCTTTACTCACAAATCAGAAGAAGAATTACAAAAGAATCAAACGAATTCGCTCAGCCCTAAAATCTATATATAAACCCTAGATTTTGTGCTTTTCCTATTTGCTCAATAATATTGCTTCTCATCAGAACTGAATGATCGCCTCCCTATATATAGCTAAAGCCCTTGATCAATTTGACAAAAATAAGCCCCAGAAACTCACAACTTTACGAATCAAGAAAACAAAACTGTGCCAACAAACCCTAAACTAGCCCTAACCAATCCTAACTACCGGCCTAGGTTAGTTTCGTTCGGTTCAGCTCTGTTTAACCCGGTTCCTTAAGATTCGTTTCCGATTCTCGAATCTTCTCCAAATTTCTAAGTCAATTCAGTCTACAAGCATAAATGTGAGAAGTCCGTTTGTTGATCGAAAGTCTTTTGAAAATTGCAATAACCATGTGAAAGTAATAATCTGCAGAAAATGTGAGATTTTATAAATGTTTGAAATAGCCGCTTTCAAAGTTGAAACCGTGAGAATAAGAAGATTTCATCAATGGCGGTGGCTCCACGGACACTCTTCCTTGTGTTTATACACATCCAAAGGAATTTAATATCAGTTCTCCCTCTTTCACGGTACTCAAATTTACTCATCAAGTTATTGATTTTGAACAACCGAAGAGGAATCCATTAGACAGGGAGGTGCATATGGGGGGTGATTTAGCAAAATATTGCTAATTAAATAAATAATTGTGAAAATATGGTGTTTTTTTAGGGTATTAGTAAAATATTATAAATCACGGTTGAGAACTGTGATTGGAAAACTGTAACGGAGTCGCTTCTAGGAACTACGATTTCAAATTTGCGGTTTTTTTTAAATTTAATTAGAAGTCGTGGTTGCCAACCGCGACTTTAATTTTGATTTATTTTTTTAATGGGAGTCGTAGTTGGCAACTGTGACTCTGTGGAAAATCCCTGCGGCATAGTAAAAACATTCAACCACCCAGGTAATTAACCTTCTTCCCAGCCACTGTAAAATGAATTCATCCCCAATCATTACCTTCTTCCCCAATTGGTAAACATCTTCCTCTATAAAAATTGTGAAACATCGTTTCAGCCGTCATCGCCACATTGTTGCCACCTTCACCTTTGCTGTTCCGATCCGCTGTTGGAATCCATCAAGTAACTTACTACTAATTTATAATTAATTTTTTATTTATAATAGTTCAAGTGTTATAGATGTTTGGTGATATTTATTCAATTGTTGTAGATGATTGATGTTAATTCAAGTTTTAGATAACAAAGTCCTTAAAAAATAGGTGTAATGCAACAATTCTTAACTTAAAGTATCTTCACAATTGCAAAGCATAATTCTCTTCCATTTTTAATATCATTTATTTTATTTCATACATCATGCATTAATATAATCAATAAATTAAAAATAATGTAAAAGAAAAACAGGTTGGGCTATAAGAGAAATCAAAGAAAGTGTACCTTGGAAAAATAATTAAATAATGTTTAGTCCAAATTAGCTTTGAGATAAATAAGATAATGTTTTGATTTAAGAACATTAATTTCAATGATAATTGAACTATTTGCTTGAAATAATAAATATTATGATTGTGAGTTAGGCTAGTTGTAAACCGAAAAATTAATAGATAATTAATTAAACTAGAAGAATTGTTTTTTATTAGATAATTATTCAAAATATATGATTGTGAATTAATTAATTGTATTTTAAGTGAGTTGTGTTTGTTCATAATTGTAATTGTTTTTATTAATGACTTAATTTCTTGTTCTTTTGGAGATTTTCAATTGATTTTTTTAATAAATTGAATTCTAATATCTTATGTTTTAGGATGGACTTCCAACTTTATTACGGCCCACGCAATGATAGATTGTTATATAATCAGGAAAAATATAGATCACAACATATACATGATGAGAGTATAGATGACACATTATCTGTCAGACGGGGAGATAATCCAATTTGGGAACTTTATATTAATGAGGGATTTCACCATACAGTTATACAAAAATTACATCATATGAGCTTTTTGGGTGTTTTGCAATGTGGTCGACTTAAGTATGATTGTCATTTGATAACTAGCTTAATTGAGAGATGGCGACCCGATATACACACATTTCACTAGTGTATTGGAGAGACTAATATAACTCTACAAGATGTTGCTATTATTTGGGGTACCTATCAAAGGCGAGCCAGTCACAGACATTGATATTTAAAAAGAATTTAACACTTGGGTAGAAGAATGCAATGTGCTTTTAGGTTTCCAACCCACATCTGAACAACTTAGAACATCTAGTTTCAACAATAAAGAATCATTTACAAAGTTTTCCGTTAGATGATAATAGTTCAGAACAACATATTGAACAATACTCTCGTGCGGTCGCTTTTATGATATTCGGATGTATTGTGTGTCCCGATTCAACTGGAAATATAATCCCGTTGATGTACCTACAACACTTTGTGGACTTGGATAAAGTTCGATTATATAATTGGGGTAGTGCTGCTTTAACTACATTATATCGTGAGATGTACAATGCATCAGAATACACAAAGAGATTTATTAGTGGTCCAATCATACTATTGTAGGTAGCTATTTAACACTATATTTTACTAACACTAAGTTTTTTTTTTTTGTTTCTTTTACGATCTAACAAAAAATATGTCAGATTTGGGCATGGTCGAGAATGAAGCACATTATGCCTATACGCATTGGAGAGCTGAACATGACCCCTATATTTATTAATAATGTGGCAATACATCCTCCTACGGTGCACGGTATGTATTTACATATACTTAATTTTAAAACTTGTAAATATTACAATTTTCTGCTTTAATCATAGAATGTTTTTTTGGTTACTAGGTGGAAGACATCGAAAAGTTATGTTGCTTCTGGAAGGAATTTGTTACGAATGTTCAGACAAATGCTTGATGTATTGTCTCAAGATGGGGTAGTTATTTGAATGCATGACTGTGATGTATTATTTAAATATAATTGCAAAGTTAAATTAATTATGTTGATCAATTTTTACTGGGGAAAAATTCATTTTTAGTCTTACCCTAAAGTCACTGTCTGTTTTTAGTCCTGTTAAAATTCAATTTTCAATTTTAGCTCTGTAATTGAAAAAAATTTGTCCAATTTAAGTCTTTTTTTGGCCTAATTTTTTATTTCACGATCAGATTCCGACGAGTGTGCTATACTCACCCCCAATCTGAATATTTCAGTCAACTTTTTGAAATTATTTCATATACACTTAATTACTACATCATATTTTCACTAAAAATTAAATATAAAACATAAATCTCAATCAAACAAAAATAAAAAATAGAACAAAAAATAGAAAATTTAATTAATTAAAAAAACGTAAAATATAAAACATAAATCTCAATAAAACAAAAATAAAAACAGAACAAGAAATAGAAAATTCAATTAATTAAGCAAAAAAATAAAAACGTGAAATCTCAGTTTATCAAAAATATGATGTGGCAAGTAAGTGTAAATGAAATAATGTCAAAAAGAAATTTCACGTGTAAAAAAATGGTCATGTCAACATAAGTTGGTTGAAAATTTAGATTGGGGGCGAGTGTAGCACACTCGCCAGAATCTGATTGGGAAATTGAAAATCAGGCGAAAAAATGACTTAAATTGGATAATTTTTCAATTACAGGACTAAAATTGAAAATCTAATTTTAACGGGATTAAAAACGAACAATGCCTTTGGGACATGACTAAAAATGAATTTTTCCCATTTTTACTGTAGTTTGTTTGGCAACCATATAACATGAACTCACCTGAGATTGTTGCATTGCCATCGGATGTTCATGATTCTGAATTATGGAGATCGAGGTGTCCATGCATATGCTATGCTTATGTTGAGATGCATCACCCTAATAGAGTTTGTAGACAATTTGGATATATACAAGATGTCCCGAATGATTCAGATGATAAAGAAGTGGTATTGCTTTACATAATTGTGATCGTACCGGCCATGTGAATCGAGATTGAAGGGATTTTCATGCCAGATATGTACAAGAATGAAAGGATGCATGTGAATATGAGGCCAATGAGGATTATTCACCAATTGGTATGGATTTGACACGGTAGAAGATTACAATGAATGGTATAATAGAATTACACGTTGTTTAATCTCTCATTTGCATAAAATAGAAGATATTGGATTCCAACCTGAAAGTGCTACTTTGGTGGATATTGTGGTAAGTATATTTTGATGAATTTCTTTATCGTTGTTGTACTGGTTTGCATAACTAATTCATAAAATTTTATTTTCAATTATTGTAGGTTGATAATTTAGATCTATAGGTCTCAACATTAATTAAGGGATCGTGATGATAAATTCAAATTGAATGAGTTGTTGGATAATTATCTCACCCTAGGTGATGCAGTCGTTGAAGCCTATGATGATTGATATTTTTCTATAGATGTGCCCCGTGAGCCTCCGAGCAAAGCGAACCGTCAAGCTCGAGACAACCTCATGATGCAAACACAAGGCATACCACTAGAGATGGATCCAATTATATCCCCAACACTGATACAGGCATACTGTATCCACATGCATATCCTTATTCATCATCAGATACCTTATTGCTCAATCCATATGATCATGAGCCTACTTATTGTGGGGTAAAGGAGACAAGAGACATTTCTGAGCCTTCTACAAATCAAGAGTCCATGTATCATGCATATCCATATTATCATGGATACATGAGATCACATGCGACACCACATCAACAATTTCGAAACACTCCTATTCCTTTTGACATGTCGGCTGTTGGAAATGATATTTGTGATAACTTTCCTATCGAGCCTTCACAAGATACTAATGAGGCTATTCAGGATTCTGATGATAATGAAGGTGTTAGATTGGGAAGGGGGCATAGGAACATTAGACGACGTGGTTGCGGCACTGGTGGCCATTACTTCCATTATTGATCTTGTGTATTGCATCAATTATTGACTTATATTTTTGATATCTAAGACTTCAAGTATTTGGTTGGTAAAATTGTGATATTTAATTCGAATGGTTCTTTTTTGATCGATTTTGTGCTTGGTGTTTTTTACGTTCTCATACAATTTTCTCTAAAGTTTTGTGGATTTCAATTGGATTTTTTGCTAAGTGGAATTTTGATTTCCAATACTTTGATTTATTTAGATGGGGAGGGACTATAAGAAATGCAATCAGAAGATGCCTAGAAAGTATAATCTATTGTTGGTTTCGTGTGGAGTAATTTATTTTGAAAGAGAAAAAAAAAGTGCTAGACATGAGATAAGTACTTGAGAACCTAGCTCACAATTCAGCCTTATTTTGACCTTTTTCTGATCCGACTTTTATTTTGGATTTTTCATAAAAGTTGTAGCTTGTGAAGTTAGTATTCAAATGCCACTAATTTCAAAATAATATAAATTTCCTACACCAAGTTATGCCCAAAATATTCAAGCTCTGTCGATACAAAAACTATAATCTTTATATAATTTTCTACTTTTTTGGGAGCCAGAATTAGAAAAAAGTGTTGAACATAAAAGTTGTAAAACTCCTTCTTATCTTTCCAACAAGATAAGAATCATAAAATTTGAACATCTAGAGCATGAGATATTTATTTTCTCCCATAATTCCGAGTTTTGAACTTCGTATCTCAACTCCAACTTGACTTTGCATTCAATTGAACATGATATTTGCAACACACAACACTTATTGCTCCTTTAGAAAATAAGTTAGCTTATGTATCTCTACAATATTAGAAAAACATATTATAAGTGAATGCAACAAAAAAAATACTATTTTAAATCATAAAAAACAAAAGGAATGAAGGACTTACTGTTGTCTACGACGTTGTTCTACAATGTATCATTGTATTGCACGTCTAGTTGCCTGATCCATTTCATTTCGAATACGAGATGTTTGATTCCTCTTTCGACCTGGAATATTTCGAAGAGTTTGATCATGATATAACTCAAAATCTCAATCATCCCAATAACTTTCATCCATGTATGGCACAAATACTCCAGAGTATATATGTATACTTATAATGCATGACACTATAATACTTCTGCACAAATGCTTCAGCATCCAGACGATATTCACGGCACACATGTTGAGCACGGGAACAAGGGATCCCAAATAATGTCCATTTATCGTAAGTGCAATCTCGTTGCTTGATATTCATAGTATGTCCGTTGTTTCCTCCACCATATCATGATCGTGTCATCACTTCTGCAATCCCTGACTCATTATGAAACTTGATTACCAAATTACTTACCGACCGTTCCTCCCACTTTTTGTATAGCCTATCTGCATAAGTTGTCCATCTATGATGATTTTTCAACATGATATTTGCACTTCCAAGTTTCTTATGAGAATTTTCTGCAGATCTGTGAAATGTCATATCCACTATAGTAGATAATGAAAGCCGACGAGCTCATAACTTCATTAAAAGCCTCTGATACATTGGTCGTTAGCATTCCACAACGTCATCCACCATCATGTGCTAGTGCTTACTTCTCCTTCTCAATCTCCATCAAGTATTTGTATGCTTCAGGCTTAATGCTTTTAAACTCTTCAAGTACTTGGTCGAACTTATTGACTTGGTGCTCTGCCCCCACTCACCAACACAAGTCTTTAATTTGAACATCCTTAAATTTACTATTGACATTTGAGCATATATGCCTTAAGCAATACATGCGAGAAGGTGAAAAATCAGGTATCTCTTTAAATGCCTATAAAATACCCAACTGTCTGTCAGAAATTAAAAAAATTTCATCTGATATCCCTTGGAAAAGATGTGTATTTATCATTTCAAGAAACCACTTCCACGAGGCTAAAGTCTCATCATCGACAAGAGCATATGCAAGCGGCAAGATATGTTGGTTAGCATCCAGCATGACTGCAACTAACAACTTGTGTTTGTACTTTGTATACAAATGAGTGTTGTCCATGCTTATAAGCTCACGACAATACTAAAATCCATCTATGCATGGTTTGAATGTCCAAAACATGTATTTTATGATCTTTTGGCCATCATTTTGAGTGTCGTGGTGCTCCTACTCAACAATCATCCCTGGATTTATCTTTTGAAGAGCTTTCATAAACTTGGGCAATTTTTGAATTGAGTTCTCCCATGTCCTATATACATTTTCTATTGCTCGTTTCAAGCTGTACCATGTATTGATATATGAAATGTCAAAATCCACTGCATTTTTCACGTCAATAATGACTTGAGATATTTTACATGATGGGTCTTTTCTCACTGTGGACACCAAAATAGAAGCAATATAATTCTTATCAAGATTGCAGTGGTCACTAAACATTGCATTCATCAAACAAGTGTGGCTCCCACCATACCACGTGATGGTGAAGAAATTCATACCAGCTTTCTTCGATGCTCGAAGTTTCCACTGACACTGTCTGTGCAGGCTGTTATACTTGCATACAACTTTCCATAGTTTCGGCGTACTCTCAACTACTTTGTACTCACATTTGAAAATCTGATAGAATGATCTTTTACTATCCTGATAAGTCGGTTCTTTGATTGAAAGATCATGCCCACCTTCAAATTACTTTTTTTGCTATCATATAAACTTCCCCAACTTACGCAAGGAATATCAATTGAGTCTGCCTCTATTTTTCCATATATAGTTGAGAAGTATGGAATAGTTTGATGTATTACCGATTAAGTTTGTGTAGAAGATGTTGGTACATCCACTCCATGTTGTGGTGATGGCACATGATGTTGCCCTAATGTCTCCAAAATTTCAGCTTCATCTTCATCATCTTCTTCGTGGACATTATGACCAATCTCTCGAATGACGAGGTCCCAAATTATCTGGTTGTTCTATATGATCAGATGTACCAAAACACTCAGTGGATTCAGTATGAATTTTTGAATTCAGTCCACATATAGCCACAACACAATCTTTAGGCTCATTTCCAACTTTTCACATACTACTTGACTCAACATTATATCCCGTGTTTGCATAATTTGATGTCGAAGCACCAATGTGGAAGTCTCCAAATCTCATAGATGTTATTCCTTGTGTAACCATATGAATGTCAGGCACACACTCAGGCGGTGGAATGTATGACTTATTTAAATTGAATATATGAACATCATCCAACCCTTGTTCCTGTAGCTCAATGCTTGCGATATTATCCTGTGAAAGTAACGACATGTACACACCTTATTCAGTTCCCAACATCATGTGGGGGAACAATATTGTCATTATTTTGGTCCGCTTCAACATAAATGTGCATTTTATCATTTCCTTCACCTGGATCCAAAAATAGCTGAAGTTGTTCATCATTTGCTATTTGTACCACATACTCCATTACCTGATTCAAGTACATTTGAGCCCATTTACATGAAACATTTAATTGGTACTGATTATTGTCGATGTGGGTATACTCATATAGTTTCGAGACCAACACAGAAAATGATGTGTTACACTTAATTCTGAAAAATGTCACAAGATCACGATCGTACGTTACCGACCACTTATCTTGTGATACATGACCTCCAAAATACACCAATAATGTAACATTCCTCTTAGGTGTCATACCTTCACATTCCAAAATATATAAATAAATTATGAGCTCATCAATATAATTAAAAGAATAAACTAATCATAACCTGTTATACATAATATAATACTCCTCTTTTTTAACAATCATTTTTTATACCTCTAAACAATGTATGACTGTCATTTGTCATAAATTATTCTATCATATACAAATTCAAATAGTGCAGCACAAATAAATGACTAAATTAAAGACATCAAAGTTTAATTTAAATAATGATAGTCAAATTTGAAGAATTATTAAAAAAAAGTGATTAAAAAAATCAAAATTATATAAATATAGTTAAATCATTGAGTTGTTGTATGTATGTTTAATATTAACAATAAAATTATATTCATAAAAATATTGTATTCAAACTCTACATAAAAATATTCATAAAATGTACATAAATTATGAAGATAATTAAAATAATGAAGGAGCAAAACTTACCAGTGCTACACAATCATCGAAAAAATCATAATAGTTGAAGGTGAATGTTAAAAAGTAAAATTTACAAATAGAGATGGAAGAAAAAAGGGGAAGTAAAATGAGAAAGAAAATGAAATGTTGTTGTAAATGATATGTGGTGGGGAGGGGAAGAAGAAGGAAAAGCGGGTGAATGAAAAAAACAGGAGTCGCAGTTGCCAACCGCGACTTATAATTAAATTAAAAAAAATCACAAATTTGAAATCGCAGTTCCCAGGTACGACTCTGTTATTGCAGTTTTTCAGTCGCGGTTCTCAACCGCGATTTATAATATTTTGTTAATACCCTAAAAAAAACACCATATTTTCATAATTATTTATTTAATTAGCAATATTTTGCTAAATCACCCGTATGGTGATGAGAATCTTGATGCAGTGGCCAGAGAAGCCAAGGAACGATTGGATCATTGTCTGCAAACCCACTGGAAATCAGAGATCAAAAGGTGAATAAATATTTATTGGAGATTTTTTTGGAGAAAATTTATGAGTTTAAATGTATATAAAATCATTAACTTGTACAAATTAACACATACATTATGAATGAATTGAATTCACATTTTAATGTTGCTTGCTTCTGTCTAGCTCGAAAAGGTTTCTATATAAAATGAGAGATTGAGTTTTTATCTCTGCCCTGGTTGTTGCCACCTACAATTTTAGCTGTTAATTTGCTAGTATGGTTCTTTTGGAATTTAATTTCATCTTATTCTCCTTTTCCTATAATTATCTCTTGTTTCTCTTTCTCAATCAAAAACAGGGTAAAAAATAAGTTCAAAAAATGTAGCAAAAATCCAGTACGGATTTGATGATAACGTTGATGGGACGATGGAACCAAACAGAACTACAGTGCGTCCCATCAACGTGCTCTTGATAACGAGCACGAATCAAAATTACACGATGTGGTATAATGTCCTTGGCGAGACATGATCGTTTAGACTCTGGTATTTCCACAAATCTGGTATTTACTTAGACATATGCTGAAATTCATAGTGGACCAGCTGCTGAAGAATCTATCTGTGATGGGATGTCATGAAATTCAACTGCATTGGCTTCCGATCGGCTTCTACACATGATAGCAGAAAGAGGATTTTTTTTTGTATATTTGAGATTATGAAGGAATTATTTAGACCAGTCAATTTATATCCCAAAGATCTTCCGGATCTTTGTCGGAGGATGACGAGTGATGATTTTTTTTGGGTACGTAACATATTTAGTTATATGTTAGTTTTGTTGATGATAATTTTTTATAGGCCAACTAATGGAAAATGGTTAGCAAATCATTTATCCATCATGTCCCCTAAAGAAGCGTTATCATTCATTGTGAATTGCGGCGACAAGGAGCATATGTTGAGTAAAAGGGACCTTAGGAATTTTGCTAACCATTTTCCATCATGTCCCTAGACAAGCATTATCATTCATTGTGAATTGCAGCGAAAAGGAGCATAAAGGGACCTTAGGAATTTTGAGCATGCATTAGACGATGTGACCGAAGGTTAAGAGTGATATAAGTTATTTGACCTTAGGAATTTTGAAGATGTTACGCCTCAACATTTGTCATGTAAATGTGTGGCTAGCTTGTTAACTAGAGATGTCTGAATTTGTGGAGTTTGATGTTTCAATTGACTTATTAGATTGGTTTACCTATTCATTCTTACATTGGCTTTGTCATAGATCAGTTCTCTATCAATAACTAGAATTTATATATGTGCTTTACACACTTGATTGCTATTTTGGAGAACGGGAATGAACACCCTGTTGATTTAGATATGTGTTTTACACACTCGATTGCCATTTTGGACACTGTTTATTTAGATGAAGATATTTTGTTTGGCATAATACTTTGATTTGGATGATCTCTAGATCTTAATCTACATGAGGGATAAGAAGACTGAGTTTGCACTAATTTAAATTGTTTAGTAAAAAATAAAAGTCAGGGGAATTGCTGAAAGGCTAAATTGAGAATCTGCAAAAAATCATATGGAAGCTGGAACTTGAATTTAGCTCAAACATCATTTACTTTTCTATTATAAATCCTTCATTTGTGTATCTTTGACTTAGTTTTACATCACATAGTAATTCACTTCATTGATAATAAATGTTTCCTTAAATAATAATAGAACCAAATAAATAAAACAACACATACACCATGAGCAACAAACATCTAATACAATTTCTTATGGACAGAAAAAAAAAGAGTCTAACAACTCAAATGATTGGTACAAACTCAAGCTCTTTGAGCCAACTGTGATGATCATCGAGCAATGGCAAGGACCTGATATTCCTGGTTTTGAGTGTGGCAAGATGAGTGTCATAAACATCAATCAATACACGAGTGTAAAATGTGGCAGTATCCTCTATGTCAGGAGCAAGTTCTGACCGTAAAACACACTAGAGGACAACTCCATCGTCAATGTCATGATAAACAAGTACGATGGAAGACAAACAAGCTTCCAACTCATAAGGCTCTCTATCTTTATCATTGATAGGAAACGATGATTCTTGAACAACCGCTGCTGATGGTTCTGGGTCCCCTACTTGTCGAGACAATCCAACTTCTCTAACATCATATATCCTCTCGGAAGTGAAAACAAACTTGTTATTGATTGTTAGAAAATAACCGTAGTTCCCAGGAACCTGCGGATCACCAAGAACCTTCCACCCTTTGTCAAGTGATTCAAGATCCAGAACAAACAATTCCGAGGTCACTTGGATGAAGAAGACATGATCATCGATGAAACCGCATGCATCAAGGCTCCAGGGTTCATTCGGATGAAACTGATAGGGGGATAATCCAGAGAGCTTTAGCCAGGAGTTCCCATTAGGATCATACAACTCAAAATGAGTACCATCACCTTCTTCTTCGTAACCACGGAATTGAGTTGAGAAAACTAGGATCTTTTTACCATCCATAAGTGCTGGATCGAATGAATAATATTGAGAGATAAAACACGCAGTGGAATAAAAACAGAGAGGAGGAGTAGTGGAGAGGAGAGGAGACACTTCTGCAAATATAATTTGCTCACTAAATCAACACTTTTATAAACTCACTCTAAACTCTCATGAATAATACGATTAGCTTTTTTATTCCTTCTTTTTTTCCTTCTAAAATCAAATGAGCAACCACCTCTATTTATAGAGGTTTGTAAGAGGTGGAATACAATTAGAACTGAAACTCTAGGAGAAATACAAATTGAACTGAAACTCTAAGAAGAGGAATACAAATTGAACTGAAACTCTTAGAGGAGGAATACAAATTGAATTGATACTCTAAGAGGGGGAATACAAATTGAACTTGTCAGCACAATTCGAATTAAGCTTGTTGGTCCCAAGTGGTGTCCGAGGTTCAGAGGGGGGGATGAATGAACCTTGGTCGATTTTCAAAATCTTTAAACAAACCGTTCTGCACTGCAAGTTACTTGAGCTTGCAGCGTTAGATGGTTACTGCTTGCAGCGCTAGGATACAGTGCTGCACGCTGTAACCTGGAGTTTTATACGCAGCGAAAATTAACTTTATAAACACAAGGCTGTTTTTCTCAAAGATGCTTCTTTCAAAATGTTTTATGCACAGAGACAAATAATATGCAGAAGATAAATGCACAGATAAATAAAGCAATTAAACACTTATGGCTTATAGTGGTTCGAAGGTGGTGTAATCGTTCTACGTCCACTCTACTGCTCCTCGAGCAGGAACTTTGTTAACCAAGATTGATTTACAGGACTCTCCTAACAATATATCAACTTTACAAAGAAACCACCTACTGAAGTCCAGCGTACACACAGCAACTGCAAACTTCAAAGACTAAGCCACACAGGATTCCACACTCCCACACAAGGAAGCTGCCTAACTCTAAACAACTAAACAAACAGCAAGAATCTCTCCTATCAACTGCTTGACACCACTAAAACAACCTAAGCACACAGCAACAAGGTTAAAAAGATAAAAGGTTTTTCTTTAACTTGTGCTTCGAAGTGAGCTTTCGAATCCGTAAGAAAACTTTCAACTTGAACTTGCTTCACTTCGGTAGCTTCAGTGACTGAAACAGATTGTAGGCTTGAATGCTTGAATCTTGTAAGCTTTGAATTTTTCGCAAATGATTTTCAGGTCTCAGTAACAGTTACCAGTTTCATTGCTCCTCAACCTCTATTTATACTTGTAGGAGAAGATGTCCGTTGAAGGAGACATCCCTCTTTTGAATTTGAAGTAGTCTGACCAAAGCATGGTTCGCATTTAATGTGACTTGACTTTCTCTTTCGAAGCATTTAATGCGACAGTTGCGGCTCGTAGCTTTCTACAGCGCGTCAGTCCATGTGGCATCTTCTTATTGGCTCCGTGTCTGCTACTTTAACTTTTTCTTGAATGGCTCTATTTATTCCTGCTTGAATCTCCGTTCCTCGTACTGCATTTATCCTTCCTAGGATTTGCAGGATACTTCGTTTTGTAGTTGGCGCTATATGACTTAACTGTACTGTAAGCTCTGCGCTGTATCCTAGGTCTTCGTGCAGCTGATACTTTCTTGCAGTGCTGCGGTAACTTTGACCTAGTTGTAGTATCTTCTGGCAGTGCTGCTGTAACTTCTTTCTAGCAGTACTCCTGTATCATTTTCTTGAAGCGTTGCTGCACGCCGTTCTTTCCTACTTTGCTGTAGAGAAGTTTCGTCTTATTAAAACGTTGCTGTATCTTCTTTCTTCCAGCTATGCTGTATCCTGCCTTCCTGCAGCGATACTGTATCCTGCCTTCTTGCAGCGATATCTTCCCTTAAGGCTTAGATGCAGCTTTATCCTTGTTTAACCTCCATTTTCAGCACTTAACACAAGACTCAATTCTAGTCTATTTGTTCACTTAAAGAATGTGAAAAATGGGGTACTTAAAACTTCCTATTACATATTTGGTTTGTCTCATCAAAATCTAAACATTGAAATCCAAACAATTTTCCCCTTTTTGATGATGACAAAACCTTTACATTATTTCGTTCATGAAGAAGTTTTATTTTACATTAACTCATATGGATTATCAGGATTACATGCTTGAACAACTTTGATAAAATTAAATCTAATCCTGGATTCATCAGAGATGCATCATGCTATTCCTTTAATCATAAATTAATAGGAAAACGTAAACAGCATGCATGAATTCATAAGAGCTGAACTTGGACAAAACAGAAAGAAAAATTTCTTCATTGGCAGAGAGAAATTTTTACAAGA
This sequence comes from Scutellaria barbata, assembly GCA_028654395.1. Lineage (NCBI taxonomy): Eukaryota > Viridiplantae > Streptophyta > Magnoliopsida > Lamiales > Lamiaceae > Scutellaria > Scutellaria barbata. The sequence goes on along the minus strand of CM053652.1, from coordinate 19,985,069 downwards.
CAGCAAAAGTACAACATGGATCACAAGAGGGTATATATATAGCTTACTAAAACAGGGACCTTCTGCTTGACGGTTCGTCAGATCTTCTTTCAGCAAACCTTTTAAGGCCTTCCCTTCCTCTTGATCATTTCCACCAGTCCCTAATGGACTCTTGATAGGATTCTTCCAGCTTGTGCATGATCACAGGAACTTGAATCCACCTAAGCCAGTAGTCCTCGCAGTAGGGTACTATCAACCCATTCTTCACTCGGTCGATATAGAATTGTTGAATATCGAGACCTCCTTCCCGAGCGAGCTGTTCATATCTCTTCAATGCAGTTTTGCAAGTATGATACCTGCTGAATTTGTCTTTCCTGCATAGTTCTCTGAAGTGTCTGAGGTACTCTGATCGTTTGAAAATAGTAATCGCCTCAAATGGTGGATTCCTATCATAAGGCAGCCTGACTTCTTTGAAGATGTTAAATCTCCAAGCCATGTTTTCTCCTTCAGGCCTTTGATCCATTAAAACGGACACTTCAGCAGAGATATTTTCTGTGTCAAGGCGAGAAATTTCTTAAGGAGGGAATTGGTAAAAATGATCTGGATATATTCTTCTTTCACCAATTACTCCGAGTCTTTGAATCCAGGCATACGGATCTGCATCTTCTTCACTTTGGCGCCTCTGATTCTCAGACTCGTCCCCGCTCATCCTCTTCCTTGAGTCTTGCTGCTAGCTATCATCCCTTCTCTTATGATGATAGCTGGGGGGTGCTGCATCCTTGCTTGCAGCTCTGCTGTGTGCAGCGCCTGCAGCAGGTCTACTTCCAACAGCTGCACCAGCTCCACCAGCTCTATCATCATCATCTCTTCTCCATCTCTTCGGAGAGGGGATGTCAGCAGCAGCAGATGATCCAGACCTTATTCTCCTCTTGCTGAGAGGTTGCTGGTCATCATCATCTTCTTCTTCTTCAGCAGCATCCCCTGTGCTCCTGTACCTATCATCAAATTCTTCCCGCAGCCGGGACAAGGAAGACCTGCGCGTCCTCTAATGCTGCTCTCATCGGCAGCTCTGCAGAGTCGAATTCTGCAAGAGCTTTACCCTTCCCTTTGTCCTTGGCTCCCTGTGAAGCACTGCATCCTTCGAGCTCTTGAACTCTTGTTGCATAGTCAGGTTGCAGGAGTGCTAGAATGTCTTCTGATTTGGCCCACTCCAGGACAGCTTGCTCGACTGTCAGGAAATCCTTCCACTTCAACAAGATTTCCCCCTTAGCCAGCCTCATCTCTCTCCAGAGATGGTACTCCGCAGCCATATTTCTAGTTGCTGGGAGGGTGGGATCATGCACTGAAGTCGCTGTTTGTAGACAAGCTTCTTCAGTTGTCTCGACCCGATGCTATTGTGGCTCCTAAGGCTGATGTAACTCATCCTCAAGGTCTACTACCGCCATGAAAGACGTAGAGAGTTGGGAATAAAGAGCACCTTCTTTATCCCGGAGCAGACGTGACTCACCCACAGCAGCTGCAGCAGCCTTCTTCTTGCTGCGTAGGGCTCTTCTCACCAAGGGTGCATCATCATCAGAGGAAGAAGATTCAGTTTCAGGTACAGCCTTCCCTGAACCCTTCTTGATGACAGGAAGAGGACTTTGAAAGTTCTCTTCTTCGGCATCCTTCCCGCTGCCGGTGGTCTCGTCTTGCAGAGCCAGGGGTGCATTCTTTTTGTCTTTGGTTTTCTTCCTCGCAACCCCTGCTCTTGCTGTCTTCGGTTGGGTCTTACTCTTCTTCTTCTCCCCGAGATACTTTCCAATGTGAATGGGGACGGGTGCTGCAAGTTGAAGGCCAAGCTTACAGAGTAGAGAGCAAATGGTGATACCGTAGCTCCGACGCTCCGTTATCTTCTCTGCTTCTTCTCATAGCCTCTTCATGATGAACCTCGCCCAGTTCACCTTTTCTTCGGCTATGATGGCAGACATGATCCAAAATTGAAGATCCGTGCATTTGTCATAACTCCAGTCCTTCCTTCAATAGAGTATGCACAGATGTCATGGAGCAGTTTGAACTCCGGCTTGAAGAGCTTCTTGGGGGCACTTCTCTTGATTTCAGCCCTTGCATCCCTTGCTCGAAAGAGATCCCATATCTCTTGAGCGGTGCCTTCCCTATACGTTGCCAACTGGCTGGGAGTTAATCCTGCAGCGGAGATACTGAAGGTGGTGGCAATGTCCCTAACGGTCAAGGATCATTCTTCTCCTTCTGCATCTATCCTGAACAGGATGCAGTTCCTTTCCTCCGTCTGCCTGGCATAGGCATAAAATCTCTGTACTGACTCCACAGAGAAGCCAGCGTAGACAGTGGTCAACAACCCTAGGACTTGGGTCTGTTGAAGAGCATCGAAAATCCTTTTGACAAGGGTGTTGTCATACAGCCCTGACTCATAGATGTGTTCTTGGTTAATCAGCCTTCCATCTAGAACAATGGTACGTCGGGCAGCCATTGATGATTTTTGAGAGAGAGAAAGAGAGAAAAATTCGTAGGATGAACTTAGAGGGTTTTTCGCGAAGAATGTTTTCTCTTCTTGGAAGATGGTGAATAATGAATTCAAAAGACACGGTTATGGAGTTTATGACGGTTCTCAAGAGACGTGTCGAAGATCGACGGTTGAGATAAATAAGAGAATTGATCTAATGGTTCAGGAAAAAACAGAGATGTCAAATCGTCGCTAATAATTACCTGGCGCGTAGGTTTCTGACTGCGCCCTTTCCACTTCCTGACACCCGCAGTCTTACATTTAATGCTGAAAGACATGCCCTTTTGCCGCCTAAATAAATGTCTTTTTAAGGTTGCAGCATACCAAGTACGAGGTTGCAGAGCAATCAATACTCTTTTGAAATAAATGCTGTAACCTGGTGCTGCTTGAATTCTCGATAACTACTGTACTGTAAGAATATAGATGCAGCGCTGTCTGACCCCAGTGCTGTATTGATGCGTAGCTTACAATACTGTTTTTACCGCTTTTCGTAAGTATGCAGAGGTTCCCCCTACGTTTTTGCATCTTTCTTTTCTCTTCACAACTTAAGAATTCCCAACTCGTTTTGAAGCATAGAAAACCTCGATTCACTCAAAGGCTTGGTGAGGATGTCTGCAAGCTAGAGATCCGTGTGAACTTTCTCAAGCACAATGTCTTTCTTTTCAACATGATCTCTCATAAAGTGATGACGAATGTCAATGTGCTTTGTTCTTGAATGAAAGACAGGATTATGGGTAATTGCAATAGCACTTGTATTATCACAGAGAATTGGAGTCTCTTTTTCTTCTATCCCATAATCTCTAAGTTGCTGCTGTATCCAGAGAATCTGCGCACAGCAACTTCCTGCTGCAACATACTCTGCTTCTGCTGTAGAAGTTGCAATTGAAGTTTGCTTCATGTAGAACCATGAGACAAGTCTATTTCCCAGAAATTGACATGTCCCACTGGTACTTTTCCGATCAATTTTACAGCCTGCATAATCTGAGTCGGAGTAGCCTTTAAGCTTGAATCCTCCTTCCTTAGGATACCATAGGCCTACTTCCTGAGTTCCTTTCAGATATTTAATCACCCTTTTTACTGTTAACAGATGTGATTCCTTTGGTGCTGCTTGGAACCTAGTACAGACTCCTACTGCAGACATGATGTCTGGCCTGCTCGCTGTGAGATATAGCAAGAATCCAATGAGGCGTCTGTACTTCGTAATATCAACATCTTTGCCTTCTTCGTCTTTGTCTAGACTTATGGATGTAGACATAGAAACGGACGTTGCTGCTCCATTCTCCATGCCAAATTTCTTGATAAGTTCCTTCGTATACTTGACTTGACAGATGAAGGTTCCTGTAGGTAGCTATTTTACTTGCAGTCCGAGAAAGAAACTTAATTCTCCCATCATACTCATCTCGAACTTTAACTGCATCAGGTTGGAGAATTTCTCACATAGCTCTTTGTTTGTGGATCCGAAGATGATGTCGTCCACATATATTTGTATTAGCAGTACACTTCCTCCGTCCTGTATCCTAAACAGCGTGTTGGTCCCAAGCAGTATAAGGTTAAAAGGGGGGTGAATTAATCTTATCAAATTTTAAACTTTTCACTCCAAAATGTTAAGTCCTTGATGAACAGGTAGCTAGTAAGCTTGCTGCTCGATAGGTTGCTGCTCGGGCAGTGACCTCGGGACTTAGACAGAGATAATAATGCATAGCGGAAATACTTATGATTTTCGAAACACGCTTTTAATGCAGTATGCTCAGGATGCAGATAGATGTATATAAAGCTGTAAAGAACGCAAGCAAGCTTATAGAGGTTCAAGGGTGGAGTAATCCCTCTACGTCCTCTCTACTCCTTCATAAGGAGGAACTTTGTTAAAGCAAGTTTGATTTACAATAGACTCTGTTAATACAAACTATACTCTAAACAAAACTGTCAGCTCTATCCACACAGATAGCTGCACAGTGACCAACTAGCGACCCACACAGGATCTCCACATAGGTTAACCGACCCACAGAGGATCCTTTCTCTTTTTCAGAGAGATTATAACTTAGCAGGGTAAACTCCTGCCTAAGTGACTCCTAACAGTCTTTTAATAAGATATGAATATCAAATAATCAAATGCAGCAAGCTCCTTGAACTTCTGAAGATCACAAAGATAACTGGCTTGCTGTTACTAAGACTGAGTAGCTTGGATATAAGCGCTTGAGCTTGTAGATGATTTGCTTGCGTGTGTTCTCTTGATTTGCTTCTTGTTCTTCGTTAGGCTCTTGGTCATATATCATCTCTTGTGCATTCAGTCTTCTATTTATAGGCATCAGATAATTTTATGCCTGTTGAAAGAGCTGTTCTTTGCTTGATGAGGTGTCTCTTCCTGATTGGTTCTGCCGATCTTCTGACACCTGCTCTGAAATGCCTTCATTCTGTTCTGCCACAGACTTGTCTTTTGTCTGCGCAACTTCATTCTGCAGTCTGCTTGTACTGTGTCCTTGCTACTTTTTCACACATGACAGTCTCTGATTTGCTGGAACTGGAGTGACTCTACTGGCTAGTCAGGTTGCACTGATTTTAATGTAACTGGTAGTATCCTCTCCGAGTAAGTCAGCTTTCTTGACCATCTCCAGGTTCCTTGTAGCATCCTTACCGAGTAAGTCAGCTTCCTTGACTATCTCCAGGTTCCTGGTAGCATCCTTTCCGAGTAAGTCAGCTTCCTTAACTATCTCCAGGTTCTTGGTAGCTTGATACAGCATGCAGGTAGCAGGGACTTGGCTTTCTGGTTTCTTGGCAGAATCTTCATCTCTTTCCAGCATCCTTGTCTTAGCTATTTTACATATAAAAACCTATCCAGATAGCTAATGTTCTAGTCTATTACATGTTTTGTCTCATCAAAATCTATTATATTTTATCCTATCAATTTCCCCCTTTTTGATGATGACAAAACTCCTTAACAGGATCAAAGAATTGTATTTTATTAATTTTGGAAAAAAAATGTAGAGGAATATAAACATTCATAAGCATGCATTAAGTTCATAAGATGTGAGCTTTCAACAAACAGAAATATCGAGTTTCTCATTAACCAGAGTCAAGTACAAAGCATAAACATACTAAGCAGATAGCTAAACAGATGGAATCTCAACAGATAGATAAAAACAGAAACAAAAGCAGAGATCATGACACTATGTTTTCAACCAGCTGGCTTTCTTCTTTCTTTCGAACCTTGTACCTTTCCACCAGTTGGCTATAGAGTCTTGGTAGCTGGGTTCCATCTTTTAAACCATCTCCTCAGATTCCTCAAACCTGAGCCAGAAGTCTTCACAGTACGGTATGAACTCCTTTCCTAGTTTCTACCTCAGCTTAACTTGGATTGGAAGTCCACCTTTCTTTGTCAGTTCCAGGAACCTCTTGCAAGGCCTTCTTGTTTGTTCGGAATCCTCTGAAAAGAGCAGATTCCTTGCAGAGTGTGGTGAAGTACTTCATCAGCTCCATTCTTTTGAATCCTTTAATTTGGAAGAATGATGGATTGACATCAGTGGGAAGAGTGACCTCCGGAATCCTTGGGGTGACGAACTTGTCGCTCCTTAGATCCGGGCTGGCTTCCAGAAAGGTCTTGAGAGATGCACTTGCTGCGTTGTCAGGATTCTGCATGTTCTTCTCCAGTTCAGCCATATCAGGCAGTTTGTGCAGTGGGAAGATCTTGTCAAGAACAGTCTTTGGATGATCCTTCGAGAAGATAGCATCCAGGTTACTCTTCAATTCAGCTTCAGTCCTCCTCCTTTTATCTTCTCTTATCTCAGCACCCTTCCTGAAGCCTGGATGGATTGACCCCGAGACAGCTTCTGATTTTCTTTTAGTACTGCTGTCTGAAGAGCCCCTCGGTCCAGCTCCCCTATGTCCCCCGTCTCCGGTGTCATCTCTCTTTTTGCTTACTACCATCTGTTTACAGGCAATAGGATCCTGTCCAGTCATCTGCCGGCCCTCTATCCTCCCTTCTATTCGGCCCTCTATCCTCCCTTCCCCCTTTTTGTCATCATCAGCTCGTCCAACCGCAAAACTGACCATGGAGTGAATTTTAGACAGGGTGCCTGAATGATCTCGCAGGGTCTGTGATTGGTTGAACTGCTCCTTGTCCATCCGGTCTACTGCAGTGACCAGAGCCTTCAGATTGGTTTCAAGAGAGATCATCTTCTCCTCTTGTCTGTTAAACTTTTCCATCACGCTCTTAACTACTTCCACTGCAGCATCCTCCTTGGGGGGTCAGTAGGCAGAGATCATCTGAGTCAGCGTCGCCAGAGTAGCATTGAGGGAGTCCATAAAAGTATAAGTCTTGACGGTATCAGAGCGGGTTTCCTTACGGAGTTTCCTGCTCGCTTTCACCAGGGACTTCCCCATCTGCTCAATCGCCGTCAGCACGTCCTCATTTGATTTGGCAGGTTCCTAACTTTCTCCTGCTGGTGCCTGTTCATCAGAAATAGATGTTAGTGTCTTGGATTTTTCGACTCCGGTATCATCCTGTTCACTGGGTAACCCATCATCGCTGCTGGAAGGGCTACTGGATCCTTCATCTCCTGATCCAGAGTCCTTGGCAGGTGTTTCTTCTCCAGCATCTTTCTCATCAACCTCCTGCTCCTTATTCTCCTCAGTAAATTTTCCTTTGCTGAACACCATCTCATCCTTCTTATCCGCCTCCTTCTCTACTGCAGTCTCCTGCACTTCAAGCTCCTTTTCTTTTTCAGTCTCCTGCACCTCAGACTTCTTTTCTCCACTTTTATCTCCTCCTGCCTCCTGTACTTCCACCACCTGTTCCACTGCAGCTACTTCCCCCTCAGTGACCATCTCTTCTTGGTTCACTGGCTTAGCAGGTGCTGTCTCCTCCACCTCCATCGGAACAGCTGCTGCATGTTGCTCTTTCTCCACAGGGGCAGGTTCCTCCACTACTTCAATTGAAATAGGTGCCTCCTCCTACTGCACTTGTTCCCCATCAGCCTCTACCTCCATGGGTGTGGGAATGGATGTCTCTGTGGTGTCATCGGCGGCTGCTACTGTGGATGCACTTGTTTCCAACTCTTTTGCCTTGGGAAAGTCAGTTGGTGTCGAGCTCCTCTCCTTCATCGGCGTCTGCACAGGGACTTCAGGTAGAATAATCAGGTCAGTAAGATACGAGAATTCCTTATCATTTTTCTCCGTTGGTGAAGGTGACCGCCTGCTGATAGGTTCAACCATCAGAGCTGAGCAGAAGGATCCTTCACCCATCTGGGGTTTTCTTACTGGCTTTCTCATCCTGGTCTCTGTTAGGCTGATATCAGCAGCCTGCTTCAGCATCCTCTCCAGGGCTTCATCTTCTCCAAACCTTTCTACCTGGGCCGCAGCAAAGGCCACGTCATCGCCTGCTCTGACCTGGTCAGCAGCAGCACCCAAGATTACCTCCTCCCTATAGAAATCTGGCTGTACGATGGCTGCTTTCCCTTTTAGGCTCCTAGGGCCAGGTAGCTGTTGAGCAGCTTCCTTCTGCTTCCTGGCCTCACATTCAGCAGCAGCTTCAGCGTTTTCAAGGAATTCAGGCCACTTTATCTTCTTGAGATCCTTCAGAAATTTCTTCTGATGGACTTCTTCCAAGTCATCCACGGCAGCCCAATTCAACGCCCATTCTTCCTCCTTTTCCCAGTCTGCCCACTGGATAAGCTCATCTCTGGGTAGGTGTCTGTACTGCCACCAGGTGGTAAATCTTTCCATCATCTTACCGAACTTTTCCTGCAGCTTCGGTATGCTGATCACATACTCCAACACATCCTCCTCATCTTCCTCATCCTCAGCATCCACATCATGAACAACAGCATCCCCTGCCTGTTCATCCCTAAGTGGAGAGTTAATCTCCACTTCCACGGCAGACTTCTTAACAGTCCGCGTGGTGACATCTCCTGACTCGTCGTCAGAGATAATCAGTCTCCTCTGCACGTCCTTCTTGTGCTTGATCTTCTTCGGCACAGCAGGAGCTGGTGAAGGCTCTCCAGGCTCCTCCATCTTCGAGCTGCTTTCCGGCGAAGATGAGGCGTTGCTGGTCTGGTGGAATGTCTTTCTTATCCTGGAAACGCCCTTGAGGTCCTCAGAGACCTCCCTGGTTACTGGGCCCGTACCTATGAATTTCCCTTTCTGAATGGGCTTCCCCTGGGACAGGTCCACCTTCAAGTGACCCAGGAGGGTATTCACAATCAGCCCATAGGTAGGCTTACCTACCTTTTTCTCCACCTCCTCCACCAGCCTTGAGAGCAGGTAGCTGGCCCAGTCCACCTTCTCTTTCTTTACTATGGCCATCATCATCCTGTACCGGAAGTTGGTACACTTGTCAAAGGAACCAGAGCGGTTCTCTATGATATGGCAGCAGATGTCATGCAGCATCTCGAACTCTAGAAGGAAGACCTTCTTGCTGCAACTCCGGGACATTCCCGCCGTGTCCTTCTTACCGGTGAAGGTTGTCCAAAACTCCTTGAGTTCATCTTCTCCGTAAGTAGAGAGGTCACTGGCGTCCATGCCTTCGGTGGGGAGTGAGAACACCTCTTCCAGCAGCCCAGTGTCCACAATCACTGTTACTCCACCAACCTTCGATATGATCTCTGACTGGTCGTTAGAGACCTTCGCCCTCCGGTAAAATTTCTCCACCTGCTCCTCTGCGTAAGGGGCTTTGTGATAAGAGCAGAGTCTCAGCAATCCGGTATCATGAAGAATTGTAGGATATTTTTCATCACATCATTCGTGTTTTCTTCATCCTCCACCATCCTTAGGAGGATTTCACGGTCCACCAGCCTTCCATCAACCACCTGAGACTGTTTCGGTGCCATTTCTGAGAGAGATAGTGTAGTTTGAAAGTGAAGAGCTTCGAGAGAAAAGAAGAGAGATTAGGGTTTGCCAAATATGGAAAAGTTTAAGTGTGAGAGAAGAATGAAGGAAGACTCTCTTATATTTGAATTCTGGTGAGTTTTAATCGAACGGTTCAGATTGGTCTTGAATTTGAAAAGACTCTTGATCCATTGGCTAAGATATTTGGCGCGGCGTACGTGTGCTCAAATACTTGATGTGATATTTTATGGATATCGAGGGGTTTCCTACAAAAACGGCTGCTTGACGCGGGGTAACTGTTCCTCTTTTCACACGCTTCGGTTACTAGGCCCTGCAGGTAGCTTGGTGACCAGTATCATAGTATCTGGTAACTGTCCAAGGACCTTGAGTAGTAACCTTTAGGTTGTTATTTCGCTTCTGTTCTGCCTGCAGTTCCCCCTAAGCATTATAGCCATTTAAACAAAAAAGGTAGAGTTATATAGATAATTATCACAGATTTATTATTCCCAGCTCATTTCTTAGAAAAGAAAATCTTGATTCACACAGAGGCTTCATGAATATGTCAGCTAGTTGTAGATCAGTATGCACTTTTTCCAAAGATATATCTTTCTTTTCAACATGATCTCTGACGAAGTGGTGTCTGATATCTATGTGTTTGGTTCTTGAATGAAGAACTGGATTGTGTGTGATAGCTATTGCGCTTGTATTGTCACATAGAATATATGTTTCTTTTTCTTCAATTCCGTAATCCTTCAGTTGCTATTGAATCCATAGAATTTGTGCACAACAGCTTCCTGCAGCAACATATTCGGCTTCACCTGTTGAGGTTGCTATAGAGGTTTACTTTCTGCAGAACCATGATACCAGCTTGTTTCCTAGTAGCTGACAGGTACCACTGGTGCTTTTCCTATCGATTTTGCAACCTGCAAAATCAGAGTCAGTATAATCAATAAGTTTAATTCCTCCTTCTTTTGGGTACCATAAGCCAGCTTCCTGGGTTCCTTTAAGGTATCTGATGATTCGTTTGGCTGCGGTCATGTGTGACTCTTTTGGAGCTGCCTGGTATCTGGCACACATTCCTACTGAAAACATGATATCTGGTCTACTAGCTGTCAGGTAGAGGAGTGACCCAATGAGTCTTCTGTATTTTGTAACGTCTACCGCTTTACCATCACTATCCTTGTCTAGGCTTCCTGAGGTTATCATCGGTATGCTTATTGTGCTTGCATTTTCCAATCCAAATCTCTTTATCAATTCCTTGGTGTATTTTACTTGATTGATGAAAGTTCCATTGCTTAGTTGTTTGACTTGGAGACCGAAGAAGAATCTTAGTTCTCCCATCATGCTCATTTCAAATTTGGATTGCATGAGGCTTGAGAATTTCTGGCATAATTCTTTGTTTGTTGATCCGAAGATAATATCATCGACATAGATCTGGACGAGCAATATGATTTCTCCATCTTGGATTCTGAAGAGTGTCTTGTCCACCTTGTCTTTCTTGAATCCATTGTCAAGTAGATACTTTGAGAGAGTATCATACCAGGCTCTAGGTGTCTGCTTGAGTCCATAGAGAGCTTTTTTTAATCTGAAAACCATGGTTTCTGGATTTTCTTCGAATCCTGGAGGTTGCTCCACATAGACTTCTTCAGCGAGCAGTCCATTGAGAAATACACTCTTAACATCCATTTGGTAAACGGTGAGATTGTTGTGAGCAGCGTAGGCTAGGAAGATTCTGATTACCTCTAGTCTTGCCACTGGTGTAAAAGTTTCCTCAAAATCTATTCCTTCCTCCTGGCAGTAACCTTTCGCCACTAGTCTTGCCTTGTTTCTGACTACTTGTCCTTCTTCATCGAGCTTGTTTTTAAATACCCATTTTGTACCGATTACTCCTTGGTGAGTAGATCTATGAACTAAATGCCACACTTGGTTTCTGTCAAATCCATTGAGCTCTTCCTGCATTGCTTGAATCCAGTTGGTATCTGCTAGAGCATCCTCTATGCAGCTTGGTTCTGTTTGTGAAATAAAGCAAGCAAACATTGCTTCATGGGGGTTGCTTCTTCTTGTTCTTACTCCAGATGTAAAATCTCCTATAATCTGATTCCTTAGATGATTCCTTAGCCATTTCTTTCTAGTTTCTTCAGCTTGTTGTTCATTTTGTATTTCAGCAGGTTGCTCTTGATCATCCTGTGCAGCTTGCTGATTTGGGTCAGGCTATTTTTCTAAGCGTACTTCCAGTTGAATTCCTTCGGGATGGTATATCTCCTCTTGAATCACTGGTGCCTGCTGATTTGGAGTAGTTTCCTGTTCTCCATGTTGCTGTGTAGGTGCAGGTTGCTGATTTTGGGTTGATTTAGTATTTTGGAGACTTGGTAACTCAGCATCAATATATCCAACACGAGTGTTGGTGATGTGAGTTTTTCCAAAGTCTTCATTAAGTTCATCTATATTAGCCTTAGAGCAATGTGGTTCATCAAAATCCACATGTACTGTTTCTTCTACAACAAGTGTTCTCTTATTGAAGATTCTGAAGGCTTTGCTTACCGAGGAGTATCCTAAGAATACTCTTTCATCTGACTTTGAGTTAAATGCCTTCAGGTAGTCCTTTCCATTGTTGAGCACGTAACACCTGCATCCAAAAATATGGAAACGTTCAATATTTGGAGTATAACCGAACCATAGCTCATAAGGAGTTTTATTCAAATCCTTGTTGATAATGCATCTATTCTGGGTGTAGCATGCCGTGTTGACTACTTCTGTCCAAAATCTCTTGGGTAGCTGTGCTTCAGCTAGCATGGTCCTTGCAGCTTCCTTCAGGGTCCTATTTTTCCTTTCTGCAACACCATTTTGTTGTGGTGTCCTAGCCGTTGAGTATTCATGCTTAATTCTATTGTTAGAGCAGTACTCTTCAATAAACTTATTTGTAAACTCAGTGCCTCTGTCTGTTCGGATTTTTATAATATTCAGGCTCCTTTCGATCTGCAGCTTCTTCAGTAGCTCCGGTAACCTTCGCTGAGTGTCTGACTTCTTTGTTAAGAACAGGGTCCATGCGAATCTTGAATAGTCGTCCACAACTACAAGTGTGTACTTTCTTCCACTCATACTTACTGGTTCCACTGGTCCGAATAAATCCATGTGAAGTAGATCTAGCACCCTTTCCGTTGACCTTTGAACTTTGTTCTTAAAGGAACTTTTAGTTTGTTTTCCCTTTTGGCATGCTTCACATAGACTCTCTTTCTTGTATACCATATCAGGTAGCCCTCTGACCAGTCATTTTCTGGCTAACTTGTTGATCGTTTTGAAGTTCAGGTGGCTCATCCTTTTATGTCATAGCCAGCTAGCTTCTGATGATCTTTTTGCAATGAAGCAGGTAGTTGTGGTCACTGAGCTCCAGTCAGCTACATAGATGTTTCCTTTTCTGGTTCCTGATAGTTTTACTTCCTTGGATTGGCTATCCCTTATCAAACACTTGTTGTGATTGAACTCCACTGAGTAACCTTTGTCACAAAATTGGCTTATGCTGAGCAAGTTGTACTTCAGGCTTTTTACATATGACACTTCCTTTATGTGAGTATTTTCTTTGATGAGAGTTCCAATTCCTCTAGTGCTTCCCTTGGAGTTATCTCCGAAGATTACTTTGGGTCCTTTGCACTGCTGGAAGTCTTTGAGAATTGTTTTGTCTCCAGTCATATGTCTCGAACACCCGCTATCAATGTACCACACTTCCTTGCTGGTTTCTGCTGTAGGTACCTGCAAATAAAGATCATTGGTTCTTAGGTACCCATACATGTACGGGTCCTTCTTTGTTAGTACCTTTTGGAATCCAAACTTATCTCACAACAATTGTTTTGTTATAGACTTTGTGGCTTCGTCTATAAGAAGTATCCTTAGGATACTATTTTGTGTGTGCAAACTGTGTATACCCATCATTTTTGAAGTGAGGTCCTCCACCATACTTCCTTTGAGCATGAGCTCTTTTAGGTTTAGACATTCTGGTCTTAGTGCTGGTGGAGTAGAGGTTTTTGTTCAGCATCCTTGTAGGTTGCTGTTTTCTTTCGTATCTACCAGCAGGTTGATTCCGCTGTAGCCAGCTTTTGAAAACAGACTTATTCCCTATGGATGTGTACATGGGTCTCTTGCCCTTGTCTATTATTTTCTCCAAGCTTTCTGTTGAGTTATTAGATAACTCCTTTTCTTCTGGGGTTTCTGCTTGAACGAAAATAATAGTTTTAGATGAGCTTACTGTTCCTTGAGAGGTTTCTGCACAGTATCCTAGGCCAGTCCTATCAAATGGACTTTTGCCCGACTTAATGCATTCCTTGGCTTCTTTAGCTGATTTGCTAAAGGCTCTCACAATCGCTTGAAGGTCACTTTTCTCACTCTCAAGTTTGGCGATTCTCAGATTGAGCTTAGATGCATGTTCCTGGAGGTCACTGCACTTTGAGCTACTGAGCTCATATACAGATAGCTTTTCAGCTAACTGTTTGTTTTCCCTCCTGAGCATCTCATTTTCGAGTTTCAGCTCCTCATGAATTGAGTTTATCTGCTCGAAGTCACTCATGATTTGTTTCAGGGAGAGGCTTTTGTTTGACTTTTCCTCTTCCAGTAAGGGTTGGATAGAATACATTACCTCATCATCCTTGTTGTCCTCTGTTTCCTGTGCCATCAGGCAGATAAGTGCTTCGTCTTCTGAAGAAGAGGAGTCACTGTCATCATCAGAGGAGTCTGCATATTGCTGAGCTTCCTTGGAAGGTTCCTTGCCTTTTTCCATCTCACTGAGAAAGGCTTTAATTCTTCTTCGTTCCTCTCTTCGTTTCTCCTTTTTCTGGGACGATTCTCCATTGGGATACCGATTAACCTTAGGATAAGGACATTCTTTGGCATAGTGTCCTGGTTTTCGACAGTTGTAGCATAGATCGGAAGTATCCTGGTTTGATTGCTGAAGACTGGGCTGTTGGGGAGGTGTCTAGTTCTTCTTAAAGTCACCTCTTCTGTTGTACCTGATAAATTTCTTAGAAGAAGGGTCATTTCTTCATTAGTACCCTCAACAGGTAGCTCTTCTTGCTTACTGCAGGTAGCTCCAGTGTCTTTTGCATTTTTGGCTGTCAGGGCAGTTACCTTCGTGCTGGATTCTTCTGTCTCTTTCTTCCTTCTGTTGATATCATACTCGAAGGCTTTTAAGTCAGAAAAGAGATCAAAAGTGCTCATTAACTTTAAATCCATGGAGACCCTCATTGCAGTAGTCTTGTTATCCCATTCTGCAGGTAGCGCTCTTAGCACCTTCATATTTTTCTCCTTCTGGGTATAGAATTTGTCCAGAGACTTAAGTTCATTCACAATGTTTGTGAACCTCAGATCCATCTGCTCCAAGGTCTCTTCAGGGAGCATTTCAAACAACTCGAATTTTTGAGTTGCTGTAGACACCTTGTTCTCCTTTGTAAGCTCTGTTCCCTCGCAGATTTGTTCGAGCTTGTTCCATATGTCCATTGCTATTTTACATGTCTTGACCTTACTGAAGGTTCCTTTGTCCAGAGTGACAAATAAGGCGTTCTTGGCTACATTATCCAGATTAGCTCGTCTTCTATCATTAGCAGACCATTCTTCCCTGAGTTTGTCAATAATAGCTTGGTGGGGAATGGCTCCTGCATCACCAGCATCAGCAGCTCTTGCGAATATTGGATTGGGCTTGGTGATCCTTGGGGGTCCATCAGTGATAACCATCCACATTTCATCGTGCATGGCTGAGAGATGTGCCTGCATTCTAATCTTCCAATCGTCATACTCTTTAATAGAAAACATAGGAAGCTTATGCGTGTCCATGATATGATGAAAACGATGTATGCAGATTTTCGAAAAACAGGGATCAGGGATTGACCAGACAAGTTGGGTTTTTAATCCAACCTGCTCTGATACCACTTGTTGGTCCCAAACGGTATAAGGTTAAGAGGGTGGGTGAATTAACCTTATCAAATTTTAAACTTTTCACTCCAAAATGTTAAGTCCTTGATGAATAGGTAGCTAGTAAGCTTGCTGCTCGATAGGTTGCTGCTCGGGCAGTGACCTCGGGACTTAGATAGAGATAATAATGCACAGTGGAAATACTTATGATTTTCAAAACATGTTTTTAATGCAGTATGCTCAAGATGCAGATAGATGTATATAAAGCTGTAAAGAACGCAAGCAAGCTTATAGAGGTTCAAGGATGGAGTAATCCCTCTACGTCCTCTCTACTCCTTCACATGGAGGAACTTTGTTAAAGCAAGTTTGATTTACAATAGACTCTGCTAATACAAACTATACTCTAAACAAAACTGTCAGCTCTATCCACATAGATAGCTGCACAGTGACCAACTAGCGACCTACACAGGATCTCCACACAGGTTAACCGACCCACACAGGATCCTTTCTCTTCTTCAGAGAGATTACAACTTAGCAGGGTAAACTCCTGCCTAAGTGACTCCTAACAGTCTTTTAATAAGATATGAATATCAAATAATCAAATGCAGCAAGCTTCTTGAACTTCTGAAGATCACAAAGGTAGCTGGCTTATTGTTGCTAAGTCTGAGTAGCTTGGATATAAGCGCTTGAGCTTGTAGATGATTTGCTTGCGTGTGTTCTCTTGATTTGCTTCTTGTTCTTCGTTAGGCTCTTAGTCATATATCATCTCTTGTGCATTCAGTCTTCTATTTATAGGCATCAAATTGTTTTCTACCCATTGAAAGAGCTGTCATTTGCTTGATGAGGTGTCTCTTCCTGATTGGTTCTGCCGATCTTCTGACACCTGCTCTGAAATGCCTTCATTCTGTTCTACCACAGCTTTGTCCTTTGTCTGAGCGACTTCATTATGCAGTCTACTTGTACTGTGTCCTTGCTGCTTTTTCACATATGGCAGTCTCTGATTTGCTGGAACTGGAGTGACTCTACTGGCTAGTCAGGTTGCACTGATTTTAATGTAACTGGTAGTATCCTCTCCGAGTAAGTTAGCTTCCTTGACCATCTCCAGGTTCTTTGTAGCATCCTTACCGAGTAAGTCAGCTTCCTTGACTATCTCCAGGTTCCTGGTAGCATCCTTTCCGAGTAAGTTAGCTTCCTTGACTATCTCCAGGTTCTTGGTAGCTTGATACAGCATGCGGGTAGCAGGGACTTGGCTTTCTGGTTCCTTGGCAGAATCTTCATATCTTTCCAGCATCCTTGCCTTAGCTATTTTACATATGAAAACCTATCCAGATAGCTAATGTTCTAGTTTATTACATGTTTTGTCTCATCAAAATCTGTTACATTTTATCCTATCACAGCGTCTTATCGATCGTTCATTTCTGAAAGCCATTTTCCAGGAGATAAAGAGATAAGGTGTCATACCAAGCTCTTGGTGCTTGCTTAAGTCCATACAGGACTTTTTATAACTAAAACACCTTCTCTTCTACTGGATCTTCGAAGCCCGGAGGTTGTTCAACATATACTTCCTCTGTAAGGAGACCATTCAAGAATGCATTTTTTACGTCCATTTGATAACGTTGAAATTCAAGTGCGCTGCATAGGCTAGGAAAATCCTTATCGCTTCTAGCCTTGCCACTGGAGCAAAAGTCTCATCAAAATAAATTTTTTCTTCCTGACAGTATCCTTTAGCAACTAATCTTGCTTTGTTTCTTACAACTCCAGATTCATCTAGCTTGTTCTTGAATACCCACTTTGTTCCAATTACTTCTTGATGAATTGGTCTTGCAACTGTTTGCCATACTTGATTTCTCTCAAATCCATTCAAGTCTTCTTGCATGGCCTGTACCCAGTTGCTATCTTGCAGTGCCTCTTCAACATTCTTAGGCTCTGACTGTGATATGAAGCATGCAAATATTGCTTCATGTGGTATGGATCTTCTTGTCCTTACACCAATAGATGGATCTCCTATAATGAGATTTCTTGGATGATTCCTTAGCCATGTCCTATCTGGCTCAAAGACATGTGTTGGTGTAGCTTGATCATCTTGTTGCTGTAATGCAAGAGGTTCTGCTGATGTAAGAATATCCGCTACATCCAAAGTTGCAGCTTCTTCTTCTTTATTTTCTCCTATAGGCAGAACTCCTTCTATATAAGGTACATCATTCTCTTTCCTTGGAGCGGTCTCTTCAGGTGGTTCTTCCAACTTCCTTGTGTCACAATGTGGTTCATCAAACACCACATGAATAGATTCTTCTACCACCAGGGTTCTCTTATTAAACACTCTGAAAGCTCTACTTACAGCAGAGTATCCTAGAAATACTCATTCGTCTGATTTCGCATCAAAAGTTTTCAGATGTTCATTTCTATTGTTGAGAATGTAACACCTGCATCTAAAGATATGCAGATAAGAGATATTCGGTGTATAACCATTCCATATTTCATAAGAAGTTTTGTCTAGATCCTTGATGATTAGACATATGTTCTGCATGTAGCATGCAGTGTTGGTAGCTACAGCCCAAAATCTCTTGGGTATTTCTACTTTTACTATCATTGTCCTTGCTGCTTCTTTGAGGATTATATTCCGTCTTTCAGCAACACCGTTTTGTTGCGGTGTTTTTGCAGCAAAGTATTCATGACGAATACCATTATCAGAACAGAATTTCTCTATAAATTTATTCGTGAACTCAGTTCCTCTGTCTGATCTTATCTTCAATATGCTCAAGCTCTTTTCATTCTGAATTTTCTTCATGAGTCCAGGTAGCTTTTCTTAAGTTTCTGACTTCTTTGCAAGAAAGATCGTCCATGTATATCTGGAGTAGTCATCTACTATTACAAGGGAGTACTTCTTCCACTCAAGCTTATTGGTTCTACTGGTCCAAAAAGGTCCATGTGTAGAAGGTCTAGAATTCTGTGAGATGATTTCTGAATCTTATCCTTGAATGAGCTTTTAACTTGCTTTCCTTTTTGGCAAGCTCCACAGACATTCTCCTTTTTGTATGCTACATCTGGCAATCCTCTCACAAGGCCTTTTCTTGCTAGCTTGTGATAGTCTTGAAGTTCAGGTGGCTTAATCTCTTGTGCCATAGCCAGCTCAGCTCTGGTGGACTTTTCACAATGAAGCATGTTTATTGAGTAGAGGAATTCCAATCTGCTAGGTAGATATTTCCTCTCCTTGTTCCTGTAAGCTTGACTTCGTTTGTGGTGCTGTCCTTGATTAAGAATTTGTTGAGGTTGAATTCCACCGTGTATCCTTTGTCACAGAATTGACTGATGCTTAGAAGATTGTATCTAAGTCCTTTCACATAGGATACATCCTTGATCTTTATATTCCCCTTGACTAGGCATCCGCTTCCTTTTGTGCTTCCTTTGGAATCATCTCCAAAGATGACCTTAGGTCCTTTACATTCTTGGAAGTCTTTCAACGTTTCTTTACTGCCTGTCATGTGCCTTGAGCAGCCGCTGTCGATATATCATACATCACTGCTGCAACCTGGCACTGTAACCTGTAACAATTTCAAACAGATTTAGGTACCCATATCTGTACGGGTCCTTTGGGGTTAGTTACTTTGGGAACCCAAACTTTCTTAACAGTAACTGATTTACTGTAAGATTTGTTGGTTCTCGAGCTGTATGCAGTTGTCTTGAAAAACTGCTTGTTAAAGGTGTGTGCATTAACAACATGTGTGATACCAGCACCCTTGTAGTGTGGTCTTCCACCATACTTCCCTAGAGTATATCCTCTTTGAGGTTTAGACATGTAAGTCTCAGTATAGGTGGGAAATTTTCTTCTATGCTGCAACTTTGTTGGTTGCTGCATCATCTTGCTGCATGCAGCAGATGGCTTCTGCTGCAACCAATTCTTAGATGCAGGCTTACTTCCTGCAATTGAGCATTGGGGTTTCTTCTCCTTATCCATCATTGCTGTTTTGTTCACTATCTTTTCAGAGTCACAGAGTAACTCTTTCTCCATTGGAGTTTCAGCTTGAACAAAATTCACAGCTTTGGATGTACTTGCTGTATTCTGAGAACATTGATTGATGTAACCTATGCCCGATAATTCAAAAGGACTTCTGACTCGGTTTATGCAATCCCTTGCGTCCTTGGAAGACTTGGTGAACGTGCTCATTTTGGACTGCAAGATTTTCTTCTCAGATTCTAGCTTAGTGACCAGCAGACTTAATCTAGAGACCTCTTGTTGCAGCTTACTACACTTTGAGTTATCAGACTCTCGTGCAGCGAGCATCTTGGCAATGTCAATATTCTTACTCTTAAGGATCTCATTATCGATTCTTAGGTTCTCATTTTCAACCTTCAGTTCCTCATGAATTGAGTTGATCTGCTCAAAGTCACTCATGATCCTTTTCAAAGAGTGGATCATGTTCAGCTCCTCACTTTCTGGTATGGACAACGGTTGGTAGATTACCTCATCATCTTCGCTGTCCTCGCCATCTCTAGCCATCAGGCATATGAGCGCTTCTTCATCAGAGGATGAGGTTTCAGTGTCGCTGTTAGAGGATTCTGCAGCCTTCAGTACTTCCTTCGGAACTACTGCATCATTGGCTTTTTCCATCTCTCCAATGAGAGCTCGAAGCTTGTGTCTTTCCTCTCTTCTTTTATCTCTCATCTGCTCTCTTTCTCCTTCAGGATATTTGTGCACGGTTGGATACGGACAATTTCTTGTATAGTGTCCCGGTTTCCTGCAATTATAGCACAAGTCAATATTTCCTGTATTTGACTGTGGAGAAGAGGATACCTGAGCAGGTGGATGACTTCTTCTAAAGTCATTCTTCTTGTTGAGGTTGGTGTTGCTGCTATTGTTGTTGCTCTTTATAAATCTCCTGAATTTCTTTAGGAGAAACACCATATCCTCTTCAGCAACTTCTGCTGTATCCTCATTCTGTTTGCTGCAACTAGCGGTTGTTGTATCCTTGGTTCATCTGGCGGTCAGCGCTGTAACTTTGGAGCTTGACTCCTCGAACTCCTTTCTCCTTCTATTGATGTCGTACTCGAACGCTTTCAGGTTGGAGAATAGGTCGAATGTGCTCATGGATTTCAGGTCCATAGATACTCTCATGGCAGTGGTCTTGCTATCTCACTCCGCAGGTAGGGCTCTCAACACCTTCATATTTTTCTCTTTCTAAGTGTAGTGCTTACCTAGAGCTTCTAGTTCATTCATTATGGATGTGAATCTCAAGTCTAGTTGCTCAAGAGTCTCTTCATTCTTCATCTCGAAGAGCTCGAATAGTTGGGTCGCGTTGGAGATTTTGTTGTCTTTGGTGAGCTCAGTTCCTTCGCTGATTTGCTCCAACTTTTCCCATATTTCTTTAGATGTTGAGCAAGTTTTCACTTTGCTAAAAATGCATTTATCCAAAGTAATAAACAGAGCATTATTTGCCATATTATCCAGGTTGGCTCTCTTCCTGTCTTCGTTTCCCTACTTTTGACGTGGTTTGGTCAGGAAGTTCGGTGGTGGCTGCTCTCCTTCTGTTTGGTCTCTTCCAAACAGTGGATTCACCTTCATAGGGATTATTGGTCCTTCAGTTATGACCGTCCACATCTCATCGTTCATGGCTGAAAGGTGTGCCTGCATTCTTATCTTCCAGTCGTCATATTCTTCTATGGAAAACATAGGTAGCTTGTGATTGGAGGAATCCATGATATGCTTTAAAAATAAGTTTTATGCAGAGAAAACAGCGAGATAAAGGTGGATTTGGGTAGGTGACCAGATAAGTTGGCTTTTAACCCAACTCGCTTTGATACCACTTGTTGGTCCCAAGTGGTGTCCGAGGTTCAGAAGGGGGAGTGAATGAACCTTGGTCGATTTTCAAAATCTTTAAACAAACCGTTCTGCACTACAAGTTACTTGAGCTTCCAGCGTTAGATGGTTACTGCTTGCAGCGCTAGGATACAGTACTGCACGCTGTAACCTGGAGTTTTATACACAGTGGAAATTAACTTTATAAACACAAGGCTGTTTTTCTCAAGGATGCTTCTTTCAAAACGTTTTATGCACAGAGACAAATAATATGCAGAATATAAATGCACAGATAAATAAAGCGATTAAACACTTTTGGCTTATAGTGGTTCGAAGGTGGTGTAATCCTTCTACGTCCACTCTACTGCTCCTCGAGCAGGAACTTTGTTAAGTAAGATTGATTTACAGGACTCTCCTAACAATCTATCAACTTTACAAAGAAACCACCTACTGAAGTCCAACGTACACACAGCAACTGCAAACTTCAAAGGCTAACCCACACAGGGTTCCACACTCCCACACAGGGAAACTGCCTAACTCTAGACAACTAAACAAACAGCAAGGATCTCTCCTATCAACTGCTTGACACCACTAAAACAACCTAAGCACACAGCAACAAGATTAAAAGGATAAAAGGTTTTTCTTCAACTTGTGCTTCGAAGTGAGCTTCTGAATCCGTAAGGAAACTTTCAGCTTGAACTTGCTTCACTTCGGTAGGTTGAGTGACTGAAACTGATTGTAGGCTTGAATGCTTAAATCTTGTAAGCTTTGAATTTTTCGCGAATGATTTTCAGGTCTCAGTAATAGTTACCAGCTTCATTGCTCCTCAACCTCTATTTATACTTGTAGGAGAAGATGTCCGTTGAAGGAGACATCCATCTTTTGAATTTGAAGTAGTCTGACCAAAGCATGGTTCGCATTTAATGCGACTTGACTTTCTCTTTCGGAGCATTTAATGCGGCAGTTGCGGCTCGCAGCTTTCTGCAGCGCGTCAGTCCATGTGGCATCTTCTTATTGGCTCCGTGTCTGCTACTTTAACTTTTTCTTGAATGGCTCTATTTATTCCTGCTTGAATCTCCGTTCCTCGTACTGCATTTATCCTTCCTAGGATTTGCAGGATACTTCGTTCTGTAGTTGGCGCTGTATGACTTAACTGTACTGTAAGCTCTGCGTTGTATCCTAGGTCTTCGTGCAGCTAATACTTTCTTACAGTGCTGCGATAACTTTGACCTGGTTGCAGTATCTTCTGGCAGTGTTGTTGTAACTTCTTTCTAGCAGTACTCCTGTATCATTTTTCTTGCAGCGTTGTTGTACGCCGTTCTTTCCTACTTTACTGTAGAGAAGTTTCATCTTATTAAAACGTTGTTGTATCTTCCTTCTTCCAGCTATACTGTATCCTGCCTTCCTGCAGCGATACTGTATCCTGCCTTCTTGCAGCAATATCTTCCCTTAAGGCTTAGATGCAGCTTTATCCTTGTTTAACCTTCATTTTCAGCACTTAACACAAGACTCAATTCTAGTCTATTTGTTCACTTAAACAATGTGAAAAATGGGGGTACTTAAAACTTCCTATTACATATTTGGTTTGTCTCATCAAAATCTAAACATTGAAATCCCAACAAAGCTTAAATTCCAACACGCCCCCTTAAACTTGATTCTCGCATACCGAGTTTACTCCTCAACTTCTCGAATACTTCTCTCTTGAGGGGCTTTGTGAAGATATCAGCAATTTGATCTTCAGACTTCACAAATTTTACTTGAACTTCTTTCTTTGCAATGCTCTCTCGGATGAAATGGTATCGAGTATCAATATGTTTACTTCGATCATGAAACACTGGATATTTCGCTAGTGTAATTGCTGACTTATTATTAACAAATAACTCCGTAGACTCATTTTGCTCAAACTTGAGCTCATTCAATAAGCTCCTTAACCATATTGCATGACAAACACTTGATGTCGCTGCAACATACTCAGCTTCATAAGTTGATAGTGTAACTATCTATTGTTTCTTCGATTGCCAGATGAATGCTGCTTCACCTAAATAAATTACAAAGCCACTTGTACTCTTTCGATCATCAGGATCTCCGGCCCAATCACTGTCACTATACCTAACTAGCTTCATATCTCCTTTTGCTGGATAGAACATACATATGAACAATACCCCCAAAAACCTTTAAATGTGCTATGCTCGGCTTAAATCCACTCCAAGCCTCTTGTGGTGTTATCTCAAAAACACTCCTCGTCGAACTTCTGTTTTGTAAATAGACAACACAATCAATAGCTTCTGCCCAAAATTCCTTTGGCAATTGCTTGGACTTCAACATACACCAAACCATATTCTTTTATGCTCCTTCTCTTGCCGTCTTCTTTTGTGCTTGATTCAAAGCTGCCAAATTCTCCGACTCTACATATGCTTCTTCAATGGCATCCCAAACATCTTGTCCACCAAGAAAGGTCTTCATTTGAATGCTCCAGTGATCATAGTTCTCTTTTGCAAGCTTTGAAAATGAGAAAGCTCCACTTGTAGTTGACATTGTATCTCTCTCCAACGTGGCTCTGATACCACTTTGTTGGATCGAATGAATAATATAGAGAGATAAAACACGCAGCGAAATAAAAACAGAGAGGTGGAGTAGTGGAGAGGAGAGGAGACACTTTTACAAATATAATTTTCTCACTCAATCAACACTTTTATAAACTCACTCTAAACTCTCATGAATATATACGATTAGCTTTTTTATTCCTTCCTTTTTTCTTCTAAAATCAAATGAGCAACCACCTCTATTTATAAAGGTTTGTAAGAGATGGAATACAATTCGAACTGAAACTCTAGGAGGAATACAAATTAAACTGAAACTCTAAGAGGTGGAATACAAATTGAACTGAAACTCTAAGAGGGGGAATACAAATTGAACTTGTCAGCACAATTCGAATTAAGTTTAAATTCCAACAATAAGGACCAAATTTGGAGAAATGCATTTCATGGAGCTTGCATGTGTCTAGCTCCAAGTCCTCAAAATTATGATTGGGGGCCAAGCTGGTTTGACAAAGCTCCAATTTGAGTGCCGACTTGCCCCGATAGTCGCTGTCAAGTTCATATCCCTCGAAGATATATAAGGTGGAACCTAACACACAAAAGGCTCGGGGCCTTTGCCCATCAAATTGGAAAGTGGGAAGAATATGGGTGTATCCAGCCCATCAGCTTTTTGTTGCTATTGCGGCAAGAATCCAAATCCAAGAAATAAAATCGGTATTCGTCACCATTTTCCTCATCCTTGGAAAGCGAAAACACACAAACATGTCCTCCTATTGAAAACCGCTGCCTTTTCAGAAGACCATCCATGATCAGAACCTTAATTATCTACATATATACCCACATTATTGAAACAAAAAATAACATCAATTTTAGGCATTTCAGATATACTAAATCTCAACTACAATCGTATACATACCCAGTCCCAGATTATTGCAACAAAAAATAAAAATAAAATGGTTAGGGTTTAGGGTTAGGGTTACCTTGAAGAAGACGAAGGTTTGATGATGGGTTTCAAATGTGAATAGCCTCTGATCATTGCAGAAATGTGATCGTAAATCAGAATTTTGTTAGGCTTAGAAGGATTTTGTTAAGACACCCCACTTCTTACAAGCCCACCCATTTTCTTAGGGCACCCCAAAAATAAAAAACACACTTTGAATATTTTCTATGCACACCCCATAATAATATTCTCACTCTTTTGGCAAAAAAATCACTTTCTCCTCCTTTCTCCTTCCATAACATTTTAATGTTTTTGTTTCGATTTGCAATGTATTATTCTATTTTTGTACAAATTTAATTTCTTTAGTTACATTTAGGGTTAGTAATGTGTTAGTGAAATAGTAGTTGATTTTAATGAAATTTTAAGAAAAATCGTAAGTTACGTTGTTGGGAGAAAATTCAAGAAAAACGAATATAACGGGCGGCCTTGGTTGGCCGATATCATTTGAGGTTGTTCGGCTGCCTCGGCCGAATGGATAGGAGGGCATTCTGCTGTCTCGGCCGAATGGATAGGAGGCATTCAGTCGGCTTGGCTAAAAATGTAAATTTATGAAGTTAGGGTTTAAGTGAAAGGAAGAAGCAAAATAAAGGAAGATGCATACAAAATTTGTTTTACAAGTAAGTTAATTAGTAATGAGATAGTGAAATAGTAGTTGATTTTGATGAAATTTTATGAAAATCATAAATTGTTGGGAGAAAATTCGAGAAAAACGAACAGTACGGATGGTCCTAGTTGGCCGACACTATTTGAGGTTGTTCGACTGTCTAGGCCGAAAGGGTAGGTAAATGTTCGGCCGAATGGGTGGGAATGTGTTCGACTATCTTGGTCAAACCAAACATAAGTTATTTTCTAAAAGAGCATTTTAATCTTTTACTATCTTTTTAATTTTTATTTTTTTTATGAAATGGACTTAGAACTTGGTGGGGTGACTTTACCTCTATCATTTTAACTTAAGAATATATTATTTAATTTATGAAAAATAAATATTATATAAGACATAAAATACTAATATGGTGAAAACAATGGCACATCCGTATAATTCACGAATTATTGGAATAAGATGTTTAAATCAATTTATTCTAAATCAAAAAAATGTTTAAATCACTCAAATTAAAGAATTTCATCACTAATTAAGGGATCTTATTCACATATAATCTCCAATTTAATATCTACTATAAGTTAAAATGTGAATTTAAATAAAAACCACTCTCATCATATCTCAAAATAATGACTATCCAATTTTATATATATATATATATATATATAAAAGTCACCCAAAAATAGTACCCTCAATTTTTTTTTGTGGCCTAAATACACTTTCTGCTAAAACTGGATATATATAAATGAAAAATATTAATAAATATTTATTTAATCTTTCACAGATACCAAAAAAATATATATATGGAAAAGAATATTTCAAATATCTTTCTTGATTTTTGGAATCGTGTTGATATAACCTACATCATAATTATTTGAAAATTTAAATATATATATATTATTGACTCATTTATATGTGTAAAAGTTATTGTAATTAAATAGTTGAATCGATTTTAATAATTAAATCGAAGTAGAATATTGTTAAAAAAATCGAGTTTAGTATTGAAAACTCTATAAAAAAAATTTGATCTTCATACACAATAGTTTTATTTTTGCATTAAAAATAATAAAAATAATAAAATGAAAATAATATATTTTCAAAGATAAATTAATTGTAGTAATAAAAAGTTATATTAATCTTTTTTTTTCACACATATTAATTTTCATTTTTGCATTAAAGATTTAAGTTTCAACATGCATGCATTTTTACTTTACTTCGATTATTGAGATAACAATATATTACTTTTTTTTAATAACAATATATTATTTAGTGTTTGTGGAATCAGATGATGGTCAAACCTGCTTAACCATCGGTTCAAGGTTTAATCAGTCAGACCTGTTAATAGAAAATTAACAATATTTGATTTTTTTTAATATTATCTATTTTATTATAAAATGAACGAGTACAATAATAGGGCAAAATTCAAATATGGCCCTGTAGGAATGACTATGGGCCGATTTTGACCCATTTGATTCATTTTTGGCCCACCCCACAATTCGGTCCACAATTTTAACAAAGCTACCACGTGAGACGCACGTAGCCATTAGTTCTTTCTATTTTGGGCATTCTCTCTATATATTTGCAAATCATCTGTAACAAAAAAATAAAAACATTTTTCTGCAATGGGTCAACTCAATGGATTGCCATAATCGCAATTTCTAATACCATAATACATGGTTACAGTGGGAGGTCGCAGCTTCTCACAATCTTTGTTGATACATCTGAACAATTTTGTGGGTTCAGGGAAGAAAGAGTTTTTGGGATTTAGCAGCATTTGTTTACTAGCTTTTGTAGAGAAATAACCATCATCCAAATCTGCTAAGCTTTATACAAAGTGGGTAAGCTTCCAAATAGATGTCTCTTATTCCCATGGTGTTTCTGCAGTTCCTTTACCATCTCTCTCAATGGTAGTGTTAGGAAGCCTAACAGAACTTCTGTGAAATCATTATCGACTTCTGTGATAAGAAAATGTTGGGCATTCTTAAAATCTATACAGATAATCTGCAAATGTATTTCTTTCAATTACTCACTTGAAACTGAGAATGGAAGCGAGGTGTGATCCCTATTTGTATAAGGTTTCCTGAGAAAACTGTGATCTATAGTATTGGGGGTCTTTGAGTGAAGTGGTGGGTAGATTGGATCTTTTAAAAGTAGGGTCTAACGGTTGCCGTCAACCAAACTAACAGACATAGCTAACTTTGATTATTTTTGGGTCACTTTTAATACTGAGGGTCAAAATCGGCCCACAGTCATCCAATAGGGCCATATTTGAAATTTTCCCACAATAATAATAATAATAATAATAATAGTAATAATAATAATAATAATGATAATGATAAATAAAAAAATGTCATTAAAATGCAGAATATTATTCAAAGTAGTGCAAAATATATAAAATTCATTTATATAGATAGAACATAATATCAAAATTATATCTTCTGAATTTTTAAAAAACTAAAAAAAACCTCATTAAGTTTAACAATATACGAATTCTCTCTTAGGAAAATATGAATATATTTTTAATTTCCTTATATTTATTCATAATATTATGGTTGTCCCATATAAAAAAATTCTAAAGAAATATTAGGATTGTAGTAAAATGTATAAATTTATATTAAAAGTTTTCCCATATTGAAACAAACTAAAAAAGGTATGAGAGAATTTATATATATATATATATATATATAAAAGAAGGTTTTGGCTCTTTTAAATGTTGACAAGTGGGGCTCTATTTGAATGACACGTCAAACTTTCTTTAGCTCTCTTAAATGTTGACAAGTGGGGCTCTATTTGAATGACACGTCAACTTTTTCAATCTCCCAATAGGGCCACCTGTCCATATTTTTTATCTCTCAGCGTTTATTCTTAAAGAAACTGCCGTCCACCTCTTCAGATAATTGAAACGGAAGAAACGACAGTAAATCATTAAAGATTTACTTGAATGTTGCTGGATCTAATGGAGGAAATTCTTCAGTCTTCCTTGATATTTTTTAATCCAGTAATTACTATGCAACCTCCCACTTCACTAATGAATGACTCGAAGAGAAAGGATACCAAAGCTTTTGACTTTATCTCGGTAAGTTCGTAGTATGCTATTCACAGATGCACTTTGGTTTTTTTTATTATGTTGGGGTTTATTAATGCTTTAAAAACCAGTTTGTTTCCATTCACCTTAGTATTATACTGCTATCTTTTAGAGTCATAGCTTTCTTTGCCAAGGGTAGTCTTGTAGGGATATAAAGATGTAGAAATTGTTGAGAAGGTGAAAATGCACTCTTGTGATTCCAAGGTAAGAATTGTTCAATGAAAAATTTGGTAAAGTTGAGTTGAAATTTAATTCTTTTATTATTGTCTCACTGTTTTCATCTCATAACAGAACATGGCATGATGTAGAAGAAGTCTTACAAGGGACTGATTAGATCTTTTCAGAAAATTGGTTGTAGTCATGTGATGGATATATATTGTTTAGGTTGTGCCACATAAGCTTTTTAAATGCATTTGACGTCATGTGTTCTTACATTTTTCGCTAACAAAACTTTCAACCCTTCAAGTTTTAATACCTACGACTTTATCAATATATTTTATTACAAAAATAATCTTTTCATTGATCAATATTGAATATATGATTTAGCATCTTCAACATTGTGGGATAACATCATCACATTTACCTATATTAAGTAGCAACAAAAATATCATCACAGACAATAATTACTTTCTCCATAATGTACATATTAATTTACCAACGAGAAAAAAAAATTAATCTTATGGAAGTGTGTGAACTTTAACCATGATGTAAAAATGGAAAATAAATGGATACCTAATATGAGGGAAGCTAAAATATACTCATTACAAAAGGTATGATTGAAAGAAAAACATAAAAAAATTACTCATTACTTTTGCAAGATGAGGGCGCTATCATATAGCCCTGAAGCGTAGATATGCTCCTGGTTGATCAGCCTTCCATCCAGAACAATAGTATGTCGGGCAGCCATTGAAGATTTTAAGAAAGAGAAGAGAGAAAAATTCGAAGATTTAGACTTAGAGGGTTTTTCGCGAAGAACGTTTCTCTCCTTGGAAGATGGTGAATAATGAATTTAAAAGACACGGTTATGATGTTTATGGCAATTCTCAAGAGACGTGTCGAAGATCGACGGTTGAAATAAATCAAGGAAATGACCTAATGGTTCAGGAAAAAGCGGAGATGTCAAATCGTCGCTAATTATTATCTGGCGCGTGGGTTTCTGACTGCACTTTTTCCACTCCCTAACACCCGTAGTCATGCATTTAATACTGAAAGATATGCCCTTTGCCGCCTAAATAAATGTCTTTTTAAGGTTGCAGCAATCTTAGTACGAGGTTGCAGAGCAATCAATACTCTTTTGAAATAAATGTTGTAATCTGGTGCTGCTTGAAATCTGATTTCTGTTGTACTGTAAGAATATAGGATGCAGTGCTGTTTGAGCCCAGCACTGTAAGAAGGCGTAGCTTACAGCACTATACTTACTGCTTCGCGCAAGCATGCAGAGGTTCCCCCTTGGTTCTTGCATCTTTCTTTTCTTTTCATAACTTAAGAATTTCTAGCTCGTTTCGAAGTATAGAAAACCTCGATTCACTCAAAGGCTTTGTGAGGATATCTGCAAGCTGGAGATCCGTATGAACTTTCTCAAGCACGATATCTTTCTTTTCAACATGATCTCTTATGAAGTGGTGACGAATATCAATGCGCTTCGTTCTTGAGTGAAATATAGGATTATGGGTAATTGCAATAGCACTTGTATTATCACAGAGAATTGGAGTCTCTTTTTCTTCTATCCCATAATCTCTTAGTTGCTGCTGTATCCAGAGAATCTGCGCACAGCAACTTCCTGCTGCAACATACTCTGTTTCTGTTGTAGAGATTGCAATTGAAGTTTGCTTCCTGCAGAACCATGAGACAAGTCTGTTTCCCAGAAACTGACACGTCCCACTGGTACTCTTCCGATCAATCTTGCAGCCTGCATAATCTGAGACGGAGTAGCCTTTAAGCTTGAATCCTCCTTCATTGGGATACCATAGGCCTACTTCTTAAGTTCCTTTCAGATATTTGATTACTCTTTTTACCGCTAAAAGGTTTGATTCCTTAGGTGCTGCTTGGAACCTTGCACAGACTCCTACTGCAAACATAATGTCTGGCCTACTTGCTGTGAGATACAACAAGGATCCAATGAGGCGTCTGTACTTTGTAATATCAACATCTTTACCATCTTCATCTTTGTCAAGGCTTATGGATATGGACACAGGAACGGATGTTGCTACTCTATTCGCCATGCCAAACTTCTTGATAAGTTCCTTTGTATACTTGACTTGACTGATGAAGGTTCCTATTGGTAGTTGTTTTACTTGCAATTCGAGAAAGAAACTTAACTCTCCCATCATGCTCATCTCGAACTTTGATTGCATCAGGTTGGAGAATTTCTCACATAACTCTTTGTTTGTGGACCCGAAAATGATGTCGTCCACATATATTTATACTAACAGTACACTTTTTCCGTCCTGTATCCTAAACAGCATTTTGTCGATTGTTCCTTTCTGGAAGCCATTTTCCAGAAGATAAAGAGATAGGGTGTCATACCAAGCTCTTGGTGCTTGCTTAAGTCCATACAGGGCTTTTTGTAACCGAAACACCTTCTCTTCTACTTGATCTTCGAAGCTTGGAGGTTGTTCAACATATACTTCTTCTATAAGGAGACCATTTAGGAATGCGTTTTTAACATCCATTTGATAGACGTTGAAATTCATATGTGCTGCATAGGCTAGAAAAATCCTTATTGCTTTCAGTCTTGCTAATGGAGCAAAAGTCTCATCAAAATCAATTCCTTCTTCCTGACAGTATCCTTTAGCGACTAATCTTGCTTTGTTTCTTACAACGATTCCAGATTCATCTAACTTATTTTTGAACACCCACTTTGTTCCAATTA
The DNA here is from genome assembly GCA_028654395.1 of Scutellaria barbata. NCBI lineage: Eukaryota > Viridiplantae > Streptophyta > Magnoliopsida > Lamiales > Lamiaceae > Scutellaria > Scutellaria barbata. The sequence continues at coordinate 19,953,972 of CM053652.1, read as the reverse complement.
TACCTTGATGGGTTGGTCTTGCAACTGTTTGCCATACTTGATTTCTCTCAAATCCGTTCAGCTCTTCTTGCATGGCCTGCACCCAGTTGCTATCTTGCAGTGCCTCTTCAACATTCTTAGACTCTGACTGGGATATGAAGCATGCAAACATTGCTTCATGTGGAATGGATCTTCTTGTCCTTACTCCAATGGATGGATCTCCTATGATGAGATCCCTTTGATGATTCCTTAGCCATGTCCTGTCAGACTCAAAGACATGAGTTGGTGTGGGTTGTTCATCTTGTTGCTGTAGAGCAGGATGTTCTGCTGCTGTAAGAATATTCGTTGCATCCAAAGTTGCAGCTTCATCTTCTTTGTCTTCTCCTATAGACAGAACTCCTTTTATATATGGTACATCATTCTCTTTCCTTGGAGCGGTTTCTTCAGGTGGTTCTTCCAACTTCTTGGTGTCACAATGTGGTTCATCAAACACCACATGAATAGATTCTTCTACCACCAAGGTTCTCTTGTTAAACACTCTGAAAGCTCTACTTATAGCAGAATATCCTAGAAATACTCATTCGTCTGATTTTGCATCGAAAGTTTTCAGATGTTCCTTTCCATTGTTGAGAATGTAACACCTGCATCCAAAGATATACAGATAAGAGATATTTGGTGTATGACCATTCCATATTTCATAAGGCGTTTTGTCTAGATCCTTGATGATTAGACATCTGTTCTGTGTGTAGCAAGCAGTGTTGGTAGCTTCAGCCCAAAATCTCTTGGGTACTTCTGCTTCTGTTATCATAGTCCTTCCTGCTTCCTTGAGAGTTATATTCCTTCTTTCAGCTACACCGTTCTGTTGAGGCGTTCTTGCAGCAGAGTATTCATGCTGAATACCATTATCAGAACAGAATTTCTCTATAAATTTGTTTGTGAACGCAGTTCCTCTATCTGATCTAATCTTCACTATACTCAAGCTCTTTTCGTTCTGAATTTTCTTCATGAGACCAGGTAGCTTGTCTTGAGTTTCTGATTTCTTTGCAAGAAAGATCGTCCATGTGTATCTGGAGTAGTCATCTACTACTACAAGGGAATACTTCTTCCCACTCAAGCTTACTGGTTCTACTGGTCCAAATAGGTCCATGTGTAGAAGATCTAGAATTCTGTAAGATGACTTTTGAATCTTATCTTTGAATGAGCTTTTAACTTGCTTTCATTTTTGACATGCTCCACATACATTCTCCTTCTTGTATGCTACGTCTGGCAGACCTCTCACAAGGCCTTTTCTTGCTAGCTTGTTGATAGTCTTGAAGTTCAGATGGCTTAACCTCTTGTGTCATAGCCAGCTCAGCTCTGGTGGACTTTTCACAATGAAGCATGTTGACTGAGTAGAGGAGTTCCAATCTGCTAGGTAGATATTTTCTCTCCTTATTCCTGTAAGTTTGACTTTATTCGTGGTGCTGTCCTTGATTAAGTATTTGTTGAGGTTGAATTCCACTGTGTATCCTTTGTCACAGAATTGACTGATGCTTAGAAGATTGTGTCTAAGCCCTTTCACATAGGATACATCTTTGATCTTTATGTTTCCCTTGACTAGGCATCCACTTCCTTTTGTGCTTCCTTTGGAATCATCTCCAAAGATGACCTTGGGTCCTTTGCATTCTTGGAAGTCTTTTAACGTTTCTTTACTGTCTGTCATGTGCCTTGAGCAGCCGTTGTCGATATACCATACATCACTGCTGCAATCTAGCACTGAAACCTGTAACAATTTCAAACAGATTTAGGTACCTATATCTGTACGGGTCCTTTGGGGTTAGTTACTTTGGGAACCCAAACTTTCTTAACAGTCAATGATTTGCTGTAAGCTTTGTTGGTTCTCTGGCTGTATGCAGTTGTCTTGAAAAACTGTTTGTTAAAAGTGTGTGCATTAACAACATGTGTGATACCAGCACCTTTGTAGTGTGGTCTTCCACCATACTTCCCTAGGGTATATTCTCTTCCACCATACTTCCCTAGGGTATATCCTCTTTGAGGTTACAGAGTCATAGAGTAACTTTTTCTCCATAGGAGTTTCAGCTTGAACAAAATTAACAGTTTTGGATGTACTTGCTGTATTTTGAGAGCTGTGATCGCTGTAACCTATGCCCGATTTTTCAAAAGGACTTCTGACTTGGTTTATGCAATCACTTGCGTCCTTCGAGGATTTGGTGAACGTGCTCATTTTGGACTGCAAGATTTTCTTCTCAGATTCTAGCTCAGTGACCAGCAGACTTAATCTAGAGACCTCTTGTTGCAGCTTACTACACTTTGAGTTATCAGACTCTCGTGCAGCGAGCATTTTGGCAATATCAATATTCTTGCTCTTGAGGATCGCATTATCGATTCTTAGGTTCTCATTTTCAACCTTTAGTTCCTCATGAATTGAGTTGATCTGCTCGAAATCACTCATGATCTTTTTCAATGAGTGGATCATGTTCAGCTCCTCACTTTCTGGTATGGACAACGGTTGGTAGATTACCTCATCTTCTTTGCTCTCCTCGCCGTCTCTAGCCATCAGGCATATCAGTGCTTCTTCGTCAGAGGATGAGGTTTCAGTGTCGCTGTTAGAGGATTCTGCAGCTTTCAGTACTTCCTTCGGAACTACTGTATCTTTGGCTTTTTCCATCTCTCCTATGAGAGCTCGAAGCTTGTGTCTTTCCTCTCTTCTTTTATCTCTCCTATGTTCTCTTTCTCCTTCAGGATACTTGTGCACAATTGGATACGCACAGTTCCTTGCATAGTATCCCGGTTTCCTACAGTTATAGCACAAGTCAATATTTCCTATATTTGACTGTGGAGAAGAGGATACCTAAGCAGGTATATGACTTCTTCTGAAGTCATTCTTCTTGTTGAGGTTGGTGTTGCTGCTATTATTGTTGCTCTTTATGAATCTCCTGAATTTCTTTAGGAGAAGCGTCATATCCGCTTCAGCAACTTCTGTTGTATCCTCATTCTGTTTACTGCAACTAGTGGTTGCTGTATCCTTGGTTCCTCTGGCGGTCAGCGCTGTAACTTTAGAGCTTGACTCCTCGGACTCCTTTCTCCGTCTATTGATGTCATACTCGAACGTTTTAAGGTCAGAGAATAGGTCGAATGTGCTCATGGATTTCAGGTCCATAGACACTCTCATGACAGTGGTCTTGTTGTCCCACTCCGCAGGTAGGGCTCTTAACACCTTCATGTTTTTCTCTTTCTGAGTGTAGTGTTTGCCCAGAGCTTCTAGTTCATTCACTATGGATGTGAATCTCAAGTCTAGTTGTTCAAGAGTCTCTTCATTCTTCATTTCGAAAAGCTAGAATAGTTGGGTAGCATTGGAGATTTTGTTGTCTTTGGTGAGCTTAGTCCCTTCACATATTTACTCCAACTTTTCCCATATTTCTTTGAATGTTGAGCAGGTTTTGACTTTGCTAAAGGTTCCTTTATCCAAAGTGATAAACAGAGCGTTCTTTGCCACATTATCTAGGTTGGCTCTTTTTCGGTCTTCATTTCCCCACTCTTGACGTGGTTTGGTCAGGAAGTTCGGTGGTGGTTGCTCTCCTTCTATTTGGTCTCTTCCATACATTGGATTCACCTTCATGGAGATTATTGGTCCTTCAGTTATGACCATCCACATTTCGTCGTTCATTGCCGAAAGGTGTGTCTGCATTCTTATCTTCCAATCGTCATATTTCTCTATGGAAAACATAGGTAGCTTATGATTGGAGGAATCCATGATATGCTGTAAAAATGAGTTTTTATGCAGAGAAAACAGCGAGTTTAAGGTAGATCTGGGTAGGTGACCAGACAAGTTGGCTTTTAACCCAACTCGCTCTGATACCACTTTTTGGTCCCAAGTGGTGTCCGAGGTTCAGAAAGGAGGATGAATGAACCTTAGTCGATTTTGCAAATCTTTAAACAAATCGTACTGCACTGCAAGTTACTTGAACTTGCAGCGCAGATAGTTACTGCTTGCAGCGCTAGGATACAGTGCTGTACGCTGTAACCTGGAGTTTTATACGCAGTGGAAAAAATTAACTTTAAAACACAAGGCTGTTTTTCTCAAAATGCTTCTTTCAAAACATTTTATGCTTATGAGACAATCAGGATGCAGAAGATAACAACACAGATAAATAAAGCGATAAAAACTTATGGTTTATAGTGGTTCGAAGGTGGTGTAATCCTTCTACATCCACTCTACTGCTCCTCGAGCAGGAACTTTGTTAAGCAAGATTGAATTACAGGACACTCCTAACAATCTATCAACTTTACAAAGAAACCACCTACTGAAGTCCAGCGTACACACAGCAACTGCAAACTTCAAAGGCTAACCTACATAGGGTTCCACAATCCCACACAGGGAAGCTGCCTAACTCTAGACAACTATACAAACAGCAAGGATCTCTCCTGTCAACTGTTCGACACCACTAAAACAACCTAAGCACACAGCAACAAGGTTAAAAGGATAAAAAGGTTTTTCTTCAACTTGTGCTTCGAAGTGTGCTTCTGAATCCTTAAGGAAACTTTTAGCTTGAACTGGCTTCACTTAGGGAGGTTGAGTGACTGAGACTAATAGTAGACTTGAATACTTGGATCTTATAAGCTTTTGAATTTTGCGTAGATGATTTTTAGATATCAGTAACAATAACCAGCTTCAGTGCTTTCAACCTCTATTTATACTTGTAAGAGAAGATGTCCATTGAAGAAGACATCCCTATTTTGAATTTGAAGTAGTCTGACCAAAGGTATGGTTCGCATTTAATGCGACTTGACTTTCTCTTTACAGAGCATTTAATGCGGCAATTGCGGCTCGCAGCTTTCTGCAGCGCGTCAGTCCACGTGGCATCTTCATATTGGCTCCGTATCTGTGCCTTTGACTTTCTCTGGAACGGCTCTATTTATTTTTGCATGAGTCTTTGTTCCTCGTACTGCATTTATCCTTCCTAGGATTACATGATACTTTGTTTTATAATTAGCATTGTATGACTTATCTGTACTGTAAGCTTTGCGCTGTATCCTAGGTCTTCGTGCAGCTGATACTTTCTTGCAGTGCTGCGGTAACTTAGACCTGGTTGCAGTATCTTCTGGCAGTGCTGCTGTATCTTCTTTCTAGTAGTACTCCGGTATCCTTTTCTTGCAGCGATGCTGCACGCCGTTCTTTCTTTCTTTGCTGTAGTGAAGTTCTGTCTTATTGCGGCGTTGCTGTGTCTACCTTCTTGTAGCTATACTGTATCCTGCCTTCATACAGCGATATTGTATCCTGCCTTCTTGCAGCGATAACTTTCCTTACGGACTTAGATTCAGCTTTATCCTTGTTCAACCTCCATTTTAGCACTTAACACAAGACTCAATCCTAGTCTATATATTCACTTAAACATCGTGAAAAATGGGGTACTTAAAACTTCTTATTACATATGTGGTTTGTCTCATCAAAATCTAGACATCGAAATCCCAACACTATCCACAATCTTAACTCAGATTTTACAATATGATATGAACATAAAAAATCAAAGTTCTCTTTCAATCGTAAATGTTGTAATTCTAATCCGAAGCAAACAAAATCGGACATGTGGATGAGCAGAAGTGGTCGATAATCAAATTAGCCACAACTCTGAGTAAAAAAGTCGACTAGAAGAGCTCGACTTGATCGAACTCTTAGCAAGCTAAAGAGGCCGAATCAGAAGTGATCGAGCCAACCAGAAATGAATCTTCACATGGCCAATTTGGGACTCGACCAACTAGAGATGACCGAGCCGATCAGAGATAATTGGTCCGACCAAATGTACAAAAACTTAGAAGGTCTGAAAATATTTAGCCAATCAGAAAATCGATAGTCCACGTAAGCCATCTAAGAAAGAGTTAAAGCCATAGAACTCATATGACCAGATAATACAAAATCAATCTCATTTGAAAAGAGCTCATTGGACTAGATAGCACAGAAAAGATTGCTATTGTCTTTCTTGAGAAAACAATACCATTACTTACCATTACAAAATTTGTCATGTTATCATAATAGACAACGTTTATATAGTATTTTATTTATATATTTGTTGTAAATATATCATTTTATTTGAAATTTTAAGTTTATATAGTATTTTATCTATATATATGTTGTAAATATATCATTTTATTTGAAATTTTAAGTTTAATATATGTATTAATGTCAATTATAATAATCTGTAAACTATTAGATATATTTTTCAATTTTTTTACAAAGTTTTCATATTTTTTTTAAAAATGTCTGATATTTTCATCGAAACCGATATATCCACCAATATTTTCGTAAAATCAAGATATCAATATTTTCACGTAAACCGATAGTTCCAAACATGTCTAAGATCTCACATGATCTTAAGATGATCTAGAAGACCATCATATACTATGATAGACAGACGGAAATGATGTTCCGATCTCTATTAGAGATCCAACGAGATGTTTTAGATCTAAAAAAAAGAAATGACAGATCTAAAAGGAAGGTTACCAAAGGGAACAAACAGATCTATGAACAAATGATTAAAAGATGTGTTCGGGGATAGACCTATCCTTCCTAAGGGAAAGGCTACGAAAGTTCCAAAGTCTAAAAGTTATGAGGAACTCTTGATCGACATCATTTGAAAAGTCTGATGGAAGTAACAAGAGCTGATATCAGAATGAATTAGTAATTTGTCCCATCTTATTTAATGAACTAAAATAGCTATAAGAAGAGGAAACCCCAAGGGATCTATAGTAAAGGATTGTAAGAAACACTATTAAATATATATAAATAAACCTATATATTTGGACAATAAAAAAATAAAATTAAGACTAATTATTCGATATTATAAAGGGTTAATATCCCATATTACCACATTACATATAACCAATAACATTTTATACCACAATCTATATAATATAAACCTTTTATACCACATTTCTTATAATCTAACCCTTTTCTACCACATTTTCAAAGCAAAATACTATTTTACCCTTGTTAATTTTTATTAATTTCCAAAATACCATACATACTATTAGTCATTTTTCATTCTTCCAATCCTTATATTTATTAGATCCGAATTAGCCCTCTAATCAATATCAGGCCCAACATGCTTCCGTAAATAAAATAAAATTGAGTTTAAATCATACCTCACCTTTGTCTCTTAAATTTTCTTGGATCTCAATTCAGGTTTTATGGATCAAACATCCAACCACTCGCCCGCAGTCTATGGTTCTGAAATTGATCCTTTTGAAAACCCAGATCGGAACCCTTCTCAACGGCCACCTGCCTTTAAGGGGATCACGGGGAGACTCACTGCTGGATAATTTGCACTCACAAATATAAAATTTTTGGACAGTATGTCGGAAGGCAAAAGTCTTTCTTTTATTGAAGAAAATAAACTAAACATATTTTACAATACTATCTATCTTTGTCATGGGAGGAGAAAGCTTGTTTAGCCTATCATGGCTAATACTCGAGAAGGGGAAACCCCCATGAACAGGAAAATTTGAAAGCTAAACTATTACAACTAGAGAGAAGATTTCTCAAAACTTATGCTAGAGAGAAGTATTGTGGAATTTCAATGATCTTCTTTTGAGGCTGAATGCCTCCTTTTATAGGCGCCAATGCACTCCTTAGTGGATCCATTATTGTCTTGCCAGCTTGCTTTCCACTAGGTTAGTGGATATGGGACCGACCTTCTTTAATTTTCCACCCACAGTTAGGTAAGTGAGCCATCCACCATTTATTGTCGGTTTTGGTGGTATCGTTGTCCTTTTGTATCAACAACGAATCTTTTGATTAGTGGAGGGATTCTCCACTTTCGTCTTTTGTTAATCAACAATCGTTGGTGTTGATTTTTCTAAAAGATGTCGGGACCTACCACTATCTTCTGTCTTGATAATAGTATCCAATGTTTGTTATCATATATTCCTATACCATTACATTTGTAGAATACATGTATACCTGTAAATTATCGAATCTAATCTAAACTCATTTTTTTATTACATTTTTTGTTTTTATTATCTAAAAACATTTTCATTTTTCCTTTTTCTTTGGGTGTTCAGGCTTATTTTGTTTGACCTTGAATCCTTGTTCGAACAAGGGCTTCTCTTGTGTTGGACAGTAAGAACATATTCGTTCTTCTCATCTTCCAATATGTATCATGTTACATATCTTCTTTCTGGTGTGTTCCGTGGCTGGAACCTTATTTTCCCAAATCAGCTTTCTCTTATTTTCAAAGAGGTTTTCAGTAAATCTAGTCGTATTTCCTGTCATAGAGTTTAACAGGAAATATCTTGAATGGATACTTAATATTGTCCATCTCTGTGAGATAGACCCACGGTCCTCATGCTCGCCTTGTAGATATATCATCTTCAGTGAGGGGGACTACTAAGGGGATGCTTGATGGTGGTGCTTTGACTCTGTTGAATGCCACCATGTCTAGTCTTTGTAGTTTTATGAATTGAAAAATTGGATGAGACCCTTTACCCATGATTTTTGGAGCTGCTGAGATGATTTTTAACTCCAGTATATCTCTTCATCCCAGATGTGGGTTATTCAGCCATGAATCATACACAGTAGTAACTATCCATTCTGATAATTTTGAAATCTCCAAAAAACTAGGTGTGGTTGTGAATACTGAAACAATTGCTCCGAAATCGAACCATTCTCACACATCTTGTGGGCTTGCACCCTAAAGCATCCAAAGCCTTGGGTACTTTCCAGACCAATCGACAGTAATTTTACCAGGATTCATCTCATTCCTTATAACCAACTTCTCCCACATTCATTGGTAAACCTAAAACGAATAAATAGATTGGTTAATGTTAACCTGTCTTGGGCCCGTTTGTGGCCTTAGGCTAACATCTCCCTCTTTTACCCTAAAAGTGCTAGGTTGATTCGGGTTGCCTGAAATTTCTTCCTGACTTTCCCAATTAAGATTTTTATCAGAGTCCGATAAAGTACTTGTTTTGGCGTTATCAGCCTTTTCATCAGTATCCGATGAAAAACACTTGTTTGCAGGATGTCCTGTCTCGGGTATGAAAACCCCTTGTTTGCTCATCGATGAGGAACCTTTCTCTTGTATTTCTTTTTGGATCACCGATGGTGAACTCGCCTTATGTAGAGGTCCTTCTAATGCATTCCACAAATGACAGTTAGACGCCTTTGAAGCTTATATGGCTTTTTGGACTTTATCCAAATCCACCTTCTGTACATATGCAGCTGCTTCAGCTCTTGTCCTTAGTAACTCAAATACTTTGTGCAGTTTCTCAAGGTTTTTCCTGAGGTCTCTTGCTCGGACCGTGATGGAATCCACTTTAAGGATGTCCATCTCTCGTTAAAAAATCTGCAAGAACATTCTCATTAAATTTCACAATGACAATATCAAATAAATAATATTGGCATTCTACTTGCCACCTGATAATACGAGCTTTTTTTATTTTTGATTCTAGTTTATTTTTCAAAAAAGCTTTTACATTGGTATTATCAACTTTTAAAGTAAATTCTTTAGCTAATAAGATAAAGACCATTTTTTAAAAGCCTTCCAAACCGCAAAGAATTCCTTCTCGTTAATATGCCAAACCCTGGCCTGTTGTTCTGTGAACCACACTCTTGTATATCTACATGGTTCTTCACCGTTAAATGTTTTCCTCATGAGCACTGCTGCCCAGCAAAAGTCGTTAGCGTCCGTGTATACCACTAACTGATCTTCATCTTGGGAAATTACGAGTTTGGCAGGTTACTGCAAACTTGTTTTAACTTTTGAACCCGTTGGAAATGAATATCCTCCCATTTCCATTTGGTCTTCTCATCATTTTGTAATAAAGAACGGAAATCATTGCCATATTTTGCTAGATCCTTGATAAATGAACCTGCAAAATTAATCACACCTAAGAAGCTTTGAAAGTGCTTTTTATCTTTAAAAACATTTGGAAAATTACGGATTTTCTCCACAATATGTTCCTGGAGTTCCATACCTGCATGGTCAATAATTACACTGAGAAACTCGATTCTATTAACCGCGGTTATTACCTTCTTTTCAGAGAGCACTAATCATTCTTTATGACATGCTTTAGAAAATATTTCAAGATGCTTTAAATGATCTTTCATATTTTTAGATGCAATCAAGATGTCGTCTATGTAAACATACATAAACTCAAAATAATCTTTGAAAAGATTATCCATCTTTCTTTGATATATTTGGGGTGCATTTGCCAGACCCATCAGAAGTACATTACAGATATACTGACCTTGTGGTGTAGAAAAAATAGTTAATTTGTTCGACTCTTTTTCTAACTTAATCTGGTAGAATCCAGACTTACAATCGAACTTTGAAAACACCTTTGATCCCTTAATGCAATCAATTAAGTGTTCTCTACTCGAAATGTAATAACCGTTAAATTCAGTAATCTTATTAATACCTTGATAGTTAATTACTAACCTTGTCTTACCTCTTTTTATTTCACCATGGTTTCTTACCAAAAACTCAAGACTACTGTATGGAGAAATACCTTCTTCGATCAGATGGAGATCGATATGCTCTTTAATGATCTTTTGCATATCTTTTCGATCATTAAGGTTCATCTGTATCGGCTTGTATCGAACCAACTCATATCGTTATTGTTCTTTTACCTTTAGTGTTGTTTTGATCTGGTTCTTGTCCCACCAAGCTAAAAGATTCTCATTGAAATTCCTTTTAATTAGTGTCTTAATATTTTCCAGGGAAAGTAAACTTTTCTCATCAATGTCAATTTGAGGTGGTCCTTCTTGTAAAGACATTTTTTAGAAACTGAATAGCTTCTTCTTATGCCTTCTCAAACTCTTTTTGTCCCTTTTGTCTATAAAACAAAAGAGCTTTTCCAAATTTCCTCTTATCTTATATTTTAGGATGAGTTAACTTGGATTCATTATCACTACATTTGCTGAAAATTAATAGGCATTATGCTATTGAAAGCTTTCTCTCGCCGCAAAACCTGTATACAACTACTACAGTTAGTAGTAAATGTTAACAGGTTCTTGTGATTATCTTGCTCATATTTTTCAAAAATTTGGATAAAATTGTTACCCAACAAAGTATCAGCACCTATATCATGAATATAGATTGGTGGCATTCTTACTTTGTACCAAGAAGTACCAAATGCGCCTCCGATCATTATTCTTGATTCTCGAATACCCTTATTGAGTATTAGGATCTTTTAGGAGAGATCCCTTCCTACAATATGAGGTAGAGTTTCACCGATTTGCTGGGGAAAACTTCTAACTTTGCTGTGCAAATGCTTGAACCTGAGTCAATATAAGTTGCGAAATACTCCGTCATATATTGATCATATAATATACCCACAGATATATATATATGGAAAAAATACTTGTCATTCAGAATCTTGTGGATAAGTTTTATTATCTTTCCAAGATTTTAACATGGTTATCCTTAAGCTTATTTGATTACACTTAAACATAACTTCCTGCATCCTTGGATGCCGAGTTAGCCCTTGTCATCGTAAATTGCTTAAAATGGCTAACAACTCTTCTCTTTCTTTTAAGAGATTATCAATCTCTTCTTCTATATTCAAACTTGGCATAGAAAATGGGCTTCTTATTCTACCCTGATTGTATGTCCATTAAGATTGAACTCCATCCATTTTCCATTTTTTTCTCATGGTTTGTGTTCTTCAAGGAAACTTAGACCAAGGATTATAAAACCTTTAGTTCTTCCTACAATTCCTGTAACAGATACTTCATAGCCTGCTATATTTAACATGCATTCGTATCTATTAATGCTTGGTTGTTGTAAATGATATATCTCATCACAAGGAAACATGTTATCAAATTCAGATATATCAAAAACAATATGGATTTCTTTCCATCCTTCAGGGCAATTCATTTTTACATTACTTACCCTAATCTTTTGTGGATTAAAATCCTCACTTGGTTCTTTTCCTTTTAGGCTTAGAATCCTATCTTCGGAAAAGGACATCCTGTTACTAATTTTAGAATCAAACCTTAATGATTTATTTAAAATCGGATGATCTTTAATTAGCAAATTAACACCCATTATTCTAGGTATCTGGATTGGGTCTGGTGTCATGACTTTGACAAATTCCTTGAAGATTTTAGGAATTTCTATATACTATTTCCTTAAGAACATATCTGAGTGATGTGTATTTGAAAATGCATAATCAATTTTATACGTGATAGAATATGGTCTATTACCTTCTTTCATTAAATCAGTTCTTTTAAAGTCCTGATGAAGGGTTAAGACTCTACTGAAATCTTGATCCACTAGGTTATATGCAATACTAGGATAATTATCAAATATGAGTTTGCCAGCATATAAATTACCTACCATTGTACCAAGACAACTGTCTCGCAAATTATTGATTCTTTTATCCATCACAGATAAATGTAACTTAGAATCAATACCTTCTTTGAAGGTAGCCTTGATTACTTCTTCAATAGTTCAAATATGAATTTATTTCATAGTCACTGCTACTTCTTCTTTGATACGGCTCAGTTTCTCAAGAATTTCTTCTTTTGGAATAAGCTCATCTCAACTTTATTATCGGTTAATCCTATGGAATTGAAAACTCACCTGAGTTTATCTGGTAGATAATATTGTGCTTGCGCTGTCTTAGCCCGATCTGATTACAGAATCGATTAAAACTTCTCATCTTAAAGCCGTTATATGGGCTTAGGGTTGAATCTTGCTTCATGATTCTTTTCATCGTTTTGTTTGAGATGGTCATTCTTGAAAAGAATCCGGATAGACTATCTGAGGTTTGGAGTCTATCTTCCTATTCGTCGGAACTACTTATCTGATTCTGTAGATGATCCATAGAAACATTCTGAATCAGATTCGAACTCTTTTTCATAGATGCTTTCATCTGAAGAGATATCCTTGAACTGGTAAACTGGTACCAGGTCGCCATAGTAAACCGCATCACTAATGTCTTTTATCGGTTCAAACTAGCGTACTTCTTTCTGCTTCTATGGGCAGTCTGGCAAAATATGACATTTCGCACCGCATGTTCAACAGTTGTAGTCTTTGAAACTTTCATTAGTACAAGTGTGAGCTCGTTTGAAAGTTCTCCTGGTTGGTGTTCTTTGCGTTGTCTTCCCTGTGGATCTAGATCCTTGTGAAGAAAATATGGAAGGACCAGACTTTTGACCAGATGTGTAAGATCTAGCCTTTGATTTGGACCACCATGATCTTTCTTGATTGGAATGTCTTCTTTGTAATCCTCCTAACTTAGATCAAAACACGCTTTGGAAATGTTTCTTTCTTTTGTCATGTCTCTCACGACTTGGTTATCCAATAATGCTTAGAAAATCATTATTGTCGCAACAAAGAGGCTTTCTTTTCACCTATCCTCTTAGTTTTTTCTTGTTTTTATGTAGTGTCGTCTGTTGACACCATTCTCTTATGTTATCCTTTAAGAAGGACATCATTCTGGCCACTGAATCAACCCTTCCTGGAGGTACCTTATATGTTTGTATAAGCATCTCTCTCCATGGGTTGCATATTTTTGCAAAGAGCATTTCTGTTGCAACATTTAATGGTATATGTGTTTAGAAGTAGTAATTGCGGAACCAATATATATATCCATCCGCATAACATATACTTCTTAATTCGAGAGCATACAACGTCTGTGTATATTCTCGATTCTTCTCTTCTTTTCTTTCATTAAAGTATCCATAGTTGATGAAGCATACTTTGATTCATTGACCAAACTTTTTGATAATACCATATATATTATCTCCTACTTCGATCTCTTCTTTGATATGGGCCTCCGTCTTGTCCCACGCTTTCTTAGCTGAACCTTGCAAACTATTTTCAATAAGTTTGATGAATTGATTCTTATCAATGTCCAATGCTGACGAGGTAATCAATGTCCATTCGTCGATCAAAGTTTCTATATTCCTGAAATCGATGATGTCTGTTGTGAGCATCAACCCGAACGGATGCGTAGGTTCTAACATTGTTTTTGCCCAAGGGCTGTTAGATCTTGCCTTATTCCATCCTTGTTGTCTCCTTCGTCGAACCATAAATGCGTTATGGTCGACTTGATCCTGCCTCCAGAGTTGTTGGGGGACGGGTGTTCCTGCACTCATACTCCCTTCTTCTTGTTTGGGAAAATGATCATTCATCTTGAGATTAACCAGATCCACTACTTCTAGGTTGGAAAATGATTCGATTAATTTCGAAATATCTACTCTTGTGACTTCCATTCGACTTGTCTGATGATGTCGAGCAAGAGTTCCTCGTAGCTTTTAGACTTCGGAACTTCCGTAGTCTTTCCTTTGGGAATGATTGGTCTATTTCCGAATGCATTGTTGAAACGTTCGTTCATTGATTTACCGGTTCCCTTGGGTAGTCTTCCTTTCAGATCTAGAATTTCTTTCCTTAGATCTGAAACTTCTTGTTGGATCTCGAATAGAGATCATAACATCTTCTCCATCTATACACTATAGTAAATGATGGTCTTCTGGACTTAAGTGTCTTAAAAACCAAATAAAAGAAAAATATACTTTATATTTTTTCATAATAATGATGATGATATTTCTCGATTATATATATATATATATATATATATGAGTGGAACTTGTGTGCCCCTGTGATATGGTGTGTCCCCAACCCTAACTCTAATACCTTTACAGTTTACATGTAACAAATAAGTTTTTTGCCTATATATATATATATATATATATATATATATATATATCTAAAAATACTAAATAAAAGAAAAAAAACACATATTTATTATCAATAATAATTCATTTTTATGTGTATAAATTATATTAGAAAAACCAAATAAAATAAAAATACAATAGTTTATTTTGATTTAGTATTTTTTTTGATATCATTTTCAAATAGAAAAAATGTAATGAATAAATATTGTTATCATTATTTTTATTTTTCAGTTTCACTAGTACTTGTTGTACATTCAATTTTTTTATATATATTATATTTGATATTTTCAGATATTTAATAATAATAACAATAATTTTAATTTTAAGGTTATTTTTTGTAATATTTAATTTGTTGTTGATTTCAGAATATATGTCAATGAATTAAAAAGTATATGTCAATATCAAAGAAATGAAATAAAATATAGTGGTCAACAATTAAAACCATTTCCCCATTCAGTTCTAGAAAGAAGACCAATCACTTTTTCATAAACGAAATTTATGGATTTTTTTTTTTTTAATAACTTTTTAACTAGAATTTATAATAGGAGTAAATGTCTTAAATACCACATTTAATATAACATTTATTCTTTTATGACACAAAACATATAACAATACCCTTTTCTATCACAAATTAGTAAAAAGACCAAAAAACCCTTAACATTACATAAACAATGATTGAAAAATGCTATTTCCACTCCAATTTTATTGTTTCCAAACCAATTTGCTAAGCCATTTGTATTGAAACCGAATATAATTATCTTGGTATATCAGCTGGAAAACCACTGTGTATTCAATGTTATACTCGTGTTTTCACTTGTATAGGGGATCGAAGTGTTATAACAATGCCAATGCTACGTACTGACGGATTATTATTTGAAAAAATGAATAATATAGTTTTTCCATTATTTATATTTATTGAGATTCGATGCGCAGAAATGATATCAGAATTGGTCTTTATTGAAGAAATAAATTGAATTATGTGTAC
The DNA here is from genome assembly GCA_028654395.1 of Scutellaria barbata. Classification (NCBI taxonomy): domain Eukaryota; kingdom Viridiplantae; phylum Streptophyta; class Magnoliopsida; order Lamiales; family Lamiaceae; genus Scutellaria; species Scutellaria barbata. Next base: position 19,938,325 of record CM053652.1, on the reverse strand, counting down.
AATATTATTTTCCCTATGCCTAACGTAATCTTTCAAGATATAACAAGTGCAGGATATCATTAAATGACATCCAGAGAAGATTGGAACATAATTGTTCCAGATACATGTAAGGTCACACAAGACCTTAGAGATTTCGTGATTAGAAGCACTTCCTGTGCACAATGGATGGGCCCGACTCATCGTATTCGGACTTTGAGATCCACATCTGCACGGAAAGATTTAAGTTAGAAGATTTAAATGAAGTTGAAAGAAGGATTTGATCTTAAAGCAACAGGTCTGTGAGATGGTAACCTGTTGGAAGGTGCTGAGAGAGGCCAAGATGGAGCCTCCAATCCAGACACTGTATTTCCTTTCAGGAGGAGCAACGACCTTAATCTTCATGCTACTCGGAGCAAGGGCAGTGATTTCCTTGCTCATTCTATCAGCAATACCAGGGAACATAGTAGTACCACCACTGAGCACAATATTGCTGTAAAGGTCTTTCCTGATGTCCACATCACACTTCATGATGGAGTTGTATGTGGTCTCATGGATACCTGATGATTCCATTCCAATCATTGAAGGCTGGAAAAGAACCTCAGGACATCGGAATCGCTCATTACCAATGGTAATAACCTGCCCATCAGGCAACTCAAAGCTCTTCTCCACAGAAGAGCTGGTTCTTGAAGTCTCAAGCTCCTGCTCATAGTCGAGAGCAATGTAAGATAGCTTTTCTTTCATGTCCCTTACAATTTCACGCTCTGCTGAGGTGGTGAACGAGTAACCACGCTCGGTCAGGATTTTCATCAAGTAGTCAGTAAGGTCACGACCAGCCAAGTCGAGACGAAGGATGGCATGTGGGAGAGAGTAACCCTCATAGATTGGGACAGTGTGACTGACACCATCCCCAGAATCCAACACAATACCTAAGTAGGAAAAACAATAGCATCACCAAATCAAATCACTCAAGCAACACCATTTTAACACATTTTCAAATATAGAAGAGTTCATACCAGTAGTACGTCCACTAGCATATAGGGACAGGACGGCCTGAATAGCAACGTACATGGCCGGAGCATTGAATGTCTCAAACATGATCTGAGTCATCTTCTCACGGTTAGCCTTAGGGTTGAGAGGTGCCTCAGTGAGGAGGACTGGGTGCTCCTCAGGGGCAACACGAAGCTCATTGTAGAATGTATGATGCCAGATCTTTTCCATGTCATCCCAATTGTTGACAATACCATGCTCTATAGGGTACTTTAGAGTCAAAATACCTCTTTTCGACTGAGCCTCATCTCCCACATATGCATCTTTTTGGCCCATACCCACCATAACACCAGTGTGACGTGGACGACCCACGATGCTAGGGAATACAGCTCTTGGAGCATCGTCTCCAGCAAATCCAGCCTAGAAGCAAATGTGGGCTATATTAGGACAATAGAACTCTAATACATGCAAAATTAAAGTTTCAAGAATGTGAAATTATACCTTCACCATTCCAGTTCCATTATCGCACACAAGTGGCTGAATATCCTCTGCTTCTGCCATCTTATACTACCTTTTTTTCTGGACTAAAAAATATGTGGCAATAAGTAAACACAATGCAGATTTCTTCGATATACGATTTCATTGTTGCTATTACAAACACAGATGATCAATAAGTTAAGTTTTGAGAGGGAGGAAATCAATTAACCCTATTTCCTATTCCTCAAAACCAGCAATAATACATGCATTTAAAATTCAAATCAATTCAAATCAATAAGCATCATCTATGACCCAAAAATCTAATCAAATCCAGAAGCATTATTAGCCTATGATCCATGAAAATTCAAACGAACAAATCCACATTATCGATGACATCGAGCAAAAGAGAACACAAAATCCAAATCAAACAAAACATGGATAGTTCCAAAAGGAAAAATACCCGAAATAAAATTGCAGAGAGAAAATTGATCAGTGAAAAGTAGATCCTTTGCTTGAAGCAATCTGGAGAGAGTGAATTGAAATGGATTATATACACAAATGGGATTCAGAAATGTGGACCTAATATCAGCAATTCCGAATTCAGTGCCTCCATTTTTGAGCAATCAAAATTTGAAGAAGTGAGGCCACACCACTCTCTTCCTATTTTAATGCTTTAACTCTCATTTTCTCTTCTAATAATAAACACCACCTTTTAATTTCCCATGAATTCTCTCATTTAGGAAAAAAACAATTTTTTTTAAATAAAAGAGTTGTGAAACAAGAATATATATTTTCAAATTTTAAAAATTACTTGGATAAACTGTCACTCATAAAATAAACTATTAGTTTGTAAATTACAAATATAGCTTGTTACATCTTGTGGCATGAAGAGAGATTTTATTTTTATTTTTTTGCAAACTTTTTGTCTAATTATAATTATTAATTTCGTCAATTAGGAAATGACCCTGATTCAAATTCTATTTTGTGTAGCTTGTGATATGTTTTGAAACGATTTCTTCTAAAGTATTTATAATTTATTTAATTGAATAGAATTCAACACAATACAGCAATGGTGCTTGAAAATAACAAATTTAAGATCACACTTGAAGTGGAGTTCAAACAAGGATTGATGAAAAATCTCTCTACATCAGAAAAGAAAGCCAACAGCAGCATATATATAGACAGCACAAAAGCAACAATAAAGAACAAATGAATATTATGGGGTCTTCTATAAATCTATATCGCAGACGTTCTACGGCTAAATTAATGGATTATAGGCTATTTAGTTCATTAAATAAGATTACTTAACAAAAAAATATAAAAAAAATTGCAAAAACTTAAAAACCTAGAGCAAGAGCAGATTTATGAGGATTTACGTTAACGTCGTTATCTATAGATCACGACGGTAATCACCGTCGTGATCTATTTTTCCACCGTGATGTATTTTTCAAACTCCACTGTGAATTATGGGCTGAAACAGTATCATGATTTATGGTTTCAACATCATTGTGATCTATAACAAAAATTGATTTTTTTTTTAAATTTGAAATATTGTTCTGCATTTGTAAGTTATTTTTATAAATTAAATATTATATCAAAATTAAAAATAATTAAAATCCATTTTTTCTAAAATCTGAAAATAATAGTGTGAAATGAAAAAAATTATGATAAATCCTACAAGTTGCCATAAATTAAATTTTATATTTTTTAAATAGTTTCAAGATATTATTACTTAACATAATAATAATAATAACCATTATAAATAATAATAATTCAAGACATTATAATAAATCTTTAAAAATGCATATAGAATATTTAAAAATCTGAAAAATTGTGTTATTATTGAAATTTATTTTAAATCAAATAATAGTTCTAAATTCTTTACACCATAATTTTAAAATATTAAATGTGAGTAATTAAAGTGTATTAATTGTTTTTTTTTTACTGTAGATGGCAAACAATGAAGTCATTCTAGTTTATCGTGGATATGAGCATGGATCGGAGTATAAAAATGGAAAAGAGGGTTTGATATATACATCGTTGCATACTATTTCTTATGCAAAACTTTTGGATGAAATTCATTATATTTTTCGAGCATATCGTAGGACTTGTGATTATGCCTTGTATTGTTTCATGTCTATAAAAATTTTCGGAGAAGTGAAATTTAAAATCAAAATAGATGATGATTTGAGGAGGGTTGCAGATGTATACGATTACCTCAAGTTATTTGTTTCTATTGAACCGAAAGAGCATGATTTGAATATTTCATTCTCATATGCGAGTAAGGGGTAGTTTTCTTTAGTTTATGAATTCTGAGTTTGAGGTTCCAATACTCTAAATTTTACAAAAGGCAAATATAATGAAGAAATTAATTTTATTTTTTATTTAACTGCAATTTAGGTCTTCAAACTCAAGTGCCAATTATAAAACCTTTTTCCACGGCGTTTGGACAAACGCCAGATCCCAACCTACAAATAGGCATTTTTCACAACATAAGGAACTTATTTATGCCTCAGAAGAACTAGTATGTCTGACATTTTGAGGTGTTAGACTTAACTAGGCACTCATCAGTTATGCACAACAGTTTTATTGTTGAGACTTTGTGGAAAGGAGTTGAAAGTTTCTTCCCTAAAAATACAGGACACAGATCAAATATTGCAACCGTCAAAGAACTAAGCAGGCTCTTTATTTTGAGGGATATGATGATTCAAAGTATAATTATTATTTAATGATGATGATGGTGATGAAGAGGTTGAAAATGATTTTGTATCTATTGTTGATGCTAAGAGAAATTATTCCCACAATATCATCTCAATGATTTCAATAATTTTTATGATGATCATGTTGATAAAGAGATCGAAAATGGTACAGTTGTATTTGTGACAGAGGTTGTAAATTTTCGTACTGATGATTTTGATTTTGATGATGATAATGATGACGACGACGATGACGATGATGAACAAGAAGAAGACCAATTTATGCTCGGGTTTGCTTGTGTTTGTACTGATGACAATGATGATGATGGTGAAGAAGAAGAAGAAGAAGAAGAAGAAGAAGAAGAAGAAGAAGAAGAAGAAGAAGATGTTGATTACGAATGATGACGATGATGATTATGTCGATATACTTCAGTCTTGATTATTTACTGAACAATGGAAAACTGAGTTTTTTGTATCAGAGGATTTTTTTTGGGAGTGAAGATGTCATTATTAGTTCTAGTCATGAGCGAGTTCTTAGAAACAGAATAATTTCAATTATTGAAAATGGTTCAAGTGGAGAGTCAGGATCAGAATTAAGTAGCCGTCACACTGAGAATTGGATTATTTTAGGTACATCATTTCACACTGATGATCCAAAATCAATTTCAGTATGTTCCTTTGATGGTGAAAGAAGGTTAGAGGTGGATGCAATCTTCGATAACAAAAAGCAGTTGGTGTATGGTGTGGGTTTTTACCACCTGAAGAATCAAGTTGAGTATGCAGTGAAGCACTCTGACAAGCAACGATATACGATTATTTATAAATAACAAGAATCTCAGGTTTTATTGCATGCAAATGGAATTGAAAAAGAACCGTGGACAGTGAAAAAGTTTAAAGTACCACACAACTGCCATTTGGATATTACTACCCATCCTCGTCAATTGTCATTGAAGATTATTAAGGCTTATTTTGCTCCTTCATTACTTCGAGAAGGTCGTATACTTAGGACAAGAGACATTATGGATGATGTTTCTACACACCATGATATAGATATTCAATATGATAAGGCACTGAGAGCTCATTATCATGCACACAGCTTAATATATGGTGATTTTGATCATTCTTGGAGGATGTTGCCTGCGTACTTGATCATGCTCAGGAGTTCAAATCCTAGTACTATAACGTGTTTTGAAGCAGATGAAGATGATAAGTTCAAGTATGTTTTCATGACTCTTGGTATGTCTATAAAAGGATTTCATGAATGTTGCAGACCTGTAATCGTGGTTGATATAACACATTTGAAAGGCAGATACAAGAGTGTTATGTTTGTGGCTTCTACTCAGGATGGAAATAAACAAATTTATCCTCTTGCATTTGGTGTTGGTGATAAGGAGAATGATGAATTTTAGCACCGGTTTCTGACTCAAATAAAGGAAGCATATGGTCATCCAGACGATTTTATAATTGTATCACGTATACATGATTTTTTTCTAAAACAAATCAAGTTTAGGAGTACTTATGTTTGTGTGGGTCAATATCCTTCACTACCAGCTTGCACATTAGTATAATATATTGAAGCCAAAATATTGAAGTCGTCATTTCAACTTCTTAGTCGAATCATCTTATAAAGAGTTAATTGTAAACTATTATTCTACCTTAACGAATCGATTCCACTAAATGCCACGTCTCCCTTAATTTTCGCATAAAACTAATAACAGAAAGCCATGCTAACGCTCTACGAAATTAAAGATCTTGCAACGCGTCACTAAGATCATAAAAATCTGTACCTGCGTTGAAATTTATTCAAGTAATTTTTAAAATTTGAAAATATATATTCTTGTTTCACAACTCTTTTATTTAAAAAAAATTGTTTTTTTCCTAAATGAGAGAATTCATGGGAAATTAAAAGGTGGTGTTTATTATTAGAAGAGAAAATGAGAGTTAAAGCATTAAAATAGGAAGAGAGTGGTGTGGCCTCACTTCTTCAAATTTTGATTGCTCAAAAATGGAGGCACTGAATTCGGAATTGCTGATATTAGGTCCACATTTCTGAATCCCATTTGTGTATATAATCCATTTCAATTCACTCTCTCCAGATTGCTTCAAGCAAAGGATCTACTTTTCACTGATCAATTTTCTCTCTGCAATTTTATTTCGGGTATTTTTCCTTTTGGAACTATCCATGTTTTGTTTGATTTGGATTTTGTGTTCTCTTTTGCTCGATGTCATCGATAATGTGGATTTGTTCGTTTGAATTTTCATGGATCATAGGCTAATAATGCTTCTGGATTTGATTAGATTTTTGGGTCATAGATGATGCTTATTGATTTGAATTGATTTGAATTTTAAATGCATGTATTATTGCTGGTTTTGAGGAATAGGAAATAGGGTTAATTGATTTCCTCCCTCTCAAAACTTAACTTATTGATCATCTGTGTTTGTAATAGCAACAATGAAATCGTATATCGAAGAAATCTGCATTGTGTTTACTTATTGCCACATATTTTTTAGTCCAGAAAAAAAGGTAGTATAAGATGGCAGAAGCAGAGGATATTCAGCCACTTGTGTGCGATAATGGAACTGGAATGGTGAAGGTATAATTTCACATTCTTGAAACTTTAATTTTGCATGTATTAGAGTTCTATTGTCCTAATATAGCCCACATTTGCTTCTAGGCTGGATTTGCTGGAGACGATGCTCCAAGAGCTGTATTCCCTAGCATCGTGGGTCGTCCACGTCACACTGGTGTTATGGTGGGTATGGGCCAAAAAGATGCATATGTGGGAGATGAGGCTCAGTCGAAAAGAGGTATTTTGACTCTAAAGTACCCTATAGAGCATGGTATTGTCAACAATTGGGATGACATGGAAAAGATCTGGCATCATACATTCTACAATGAGCTTCGTGTTGCCCCTGAGGAGCACCCAGTCCTCCTCACTGAGGCACCTCTCAACCCTAAGGCTAACCGTGAGAAGATGACTCAGATCATGTTTGAGACATTCAATGCTCCGGCCATGTACGTTGCTATTCAGGCCGTCCTGTCCCTATATGCTAGTGGACGTACTACTGGTATGAACTCTTCTATATTTGAAAATGTGTTAAAATGGTGTTGCTTGAGTGATTTGATTTGGTGATGCTATTGTTTTTCCTACTTAGGTATTGTGTTGGATTCTGGGGATGGTGTCAGTCACACTGTCCCAATCTATGAGGGTTACTCTCTCCCACATGCCATCCTTCGTCTCGACTTGGCTGGTCGTGACCTTACTGACTACTTGATGAAAATCCTGACCGAGCGTGGTTACTCGTTCACCACCTCAGCAGAGCGTGAAATTGTAAGGGACATGAAAGAAAAGCTATCTTACATTGCTCTCGACTATGAGCAGGAGCTTGAGACTTCAAGAACCAGCTCTTCTGTGGAGAAGAGCTTTGAGTTGCCTGATGGGCAGGTTATTACCATTGGTAATGAGCGATTCCGATGTCCTGAGGTTCTTTTCCAGCCTTCAATGATTGGAATGGAATCATCAGGTATCCATGAGACCACATACAACTCCATCATGAAGTGTGATGTGGACATCAGGAAAGACCTTTACAGCAATATTGTGCTCAGTGGTGGTACTACTATGTTCCCTGGTATTGCTGATAGAATGAGCAAGGAAATCACTGCCCTTGCTCCGAGTAGCATGAAGATTAAGGTCGTTGCTCCTCCTGAAAGGAAATACAGTGTCTGGATTGGAGGCTCCATCTTGGCCTCTCTCAGCACCTTCCAACAGGTTACCATCTCACAGACCTGTTGCTTTAAGATCAAATCCTTCTTTCAACTTCATTTAAATCTTCTAACTTAAATCTTTCCGTGCAGATGTGGATCTCAAAGTCCGAATACGATGAGTCGGGCCCATCCATTGTGCACAGGAAGTGCTTCTAATCACGAAATCTCTAAGGGTATGTTTGGAATGGATTTTAGTGGGTTTGGGGTAATCCGAACTTTGAAATCTGGATTTTGTAGTAAAGGTAAATAGTAAAAATGTATGTTTGTTCAAGGATTTAGTAGAGTAGGATTATATTGTAGATGTCAAATTAATGCTGGAAAAGGTGGGTTGATATAATATTTTATTGTGAAAAAGTGGGTTGATGTGATATATTTTTATGAAAAGGTATATTTGATAATGATTGATGATTGTAATATAGGTATTCAAGATTTCGTTTGTGTTCATGTTGGCGATTTCTGATGTGAATTCAGCGGGTCGTCCCCCCTTCTGCTGTAGTGTAGACAGATCCTTGGGGACATTTCGGACCAGTAATGATTATGTCCGGATTTTGTAATCCAAATTTAAATATAGAAACAAACATACATTGGGATTTTGAAGTTCAAAATCCTTTCATACCAAATCTCTTCCAAACATAGCCTAAAGAGTGTGTTTGGATGGAGGGATTTGAGATTTCAAGTCATTTGAAATCAATGAATTTATAAGTCCTTTAATTTAAAATCCATTCTTTTGAAATCCCTTATTTGGATGAATGTGAATTTTTAAAACAAATCAATGGTTTTCAAATCCATTGCTTGGAAAATTTTGGAAGAACATTTAAAATTCTCTGTTTCTCTCTTCTCATCCCTATTATTTCTCAATAAATAATGTAACAAATAAATTATTCTATTATCTAAATTTTACATTGAATATAATTTTTTATTTATCAATAAAATAAAAAATATCTTTTCCAATTTCATTTAAAAAAGTAGATGAAAACATTAATTTAAAATAACAATCTATATAGATCAAATTTATAAGACTATAAGATTGTTCCCAACAATAAAACTCACAATATTTCATTCAAACGAAATTAGATCGAATCCACAAGACAATTCTATAGTTCTCAATAATAAAACTCAACAATATCTTGTTCAAACAAAATTAAATCAAATCCACAAGACAATACAATAGTTCCCAACATTAAAACTCAACAATATCTTTTTCAAACAAAATGAGATCGATCCACAAGAATTTGATAGGTTGCAAGATTCTTCCAACCACAAACAACCATTCAAGATGTTTCCAACCACAAACAACTAGGTATTAATAAGAAAGCCAATCCACTCTTTTTATCTTCATCCGGAAGAGCTTTTAAGAGCTTGAACTCCTCCGGATCACCATTCATTAGCTTACGGACTGCTTTAAAAACTTCTTCACCACTAAGTCCAGGTATCATTGAGACCACCTTATGTATCTGAATACCACTTGGTTTTTCTTCATTTTTCTTGCTAGCCAAAAATTCTTGAAATGAACTAGCAATTTTACCTACAACATCCACCATGGAGTCTTGCTTAGATTTCTTGATCTTCCCAATCATGGAATCAGTTGAGCTTGATGGTCGTGCTCATGGTTTTTTTCCTGATATTGGAATGGAATTCACCTCAATTTCATCATCCTCACTCATTGCTTCACTACCTTCTTCAAAAGTTTCAGCGCCTTGAACTGTTGATCTATCCTTTCCACACAACAAAATAATCTCATCCCAATTATCTATCATTTTGTTCTGCATGCCTTTTGCTTCCGAATGTGACTGCATACAAATAAAATAGTATATATGTATACACACATTAATGAAACACAATGTACAATGATACATGTTCAATATCACAACTTAACATTTAAATTAAAGAGATTTAACTAATAGACATGCATGAAATACAAGAAATTTTGAGTTAGTATAAAAACTTTATTTTAGATTATCTAACCTCAACATATGATGCCCAAGAACTTCACTCATCTGTTGTGACAACAATCATTTTTCGTTCTTCATCCCATGTAAAACCACTTTGTTTAGTTTGAACATTAGAAACAACATTAAAGTACTTTTTCCAAATTTTCAGCCTATTCTTTATGTTGTCATTTGTCAAATTCAAGTGCAATGTTGAGTTTAAATGCGTCACAGCAGCTTGCAAAGCTTGGGGCTTCCAAGTATCACCGTCACACTTGTATCCCAAAACCATTTGCTCAGCTAAAATATTTGCTAAATTTCAATCCATCTCCTTATTCCACGACACATATGGTTGCTTGTACTTGACTCCTGTAAACAAACATTTATGAGAACAACAACAATATAAAAAATTATTAAATCATGATAAACATAAAAATAAATCTATTAAGAAATATTACCTTCAATGTATCCAGTTGTAGTATCACCACTTGAAAAATTACGTACCTTTATATAGTTGTTTGTCCATGGTTATAATTCTAGCTTTATCAGAAGCTTTTGCACCTTTTTTATGTTGCTAGTCATACTCAATGAAACAATTTGGTCAATACTTCTCTAAAGATCTTTAAGTGGCTTCGGTTTGCTTTTATAAAGAGTTAATCGTACTCGAATCATCTTATAAAGAGTTAATTGTACTTGACTTATCTTCTAACTCATTATAAAATGATTTCGAAACTCTTATTGTACAATTATCATAAACGATAAGCTAGTAAAGCTTGTTAGAACTCTTAGTTATGTGTTTTAGAACAGGTAACACACAAGTTATAGCTATTCTTAATGGTTTTGTTAAGGAACTTGTAGATAATAAGTTTTTCCTCTTTCTTTAGTTGTATCTTCTATTAGATTTGTTTAATAATAATAGTCTTATACTTACCGTTTAAGTACATAAGATTACTCAGAGTGAAACGGTTTGGTCAATACTTCTCTAAAGATCTTTAAGTGGCTTCGGTTTGATTTTATAAAGAGTTAATCGTACTCGAATCATCTTATAAAGAGTTAATTGTACTTAACTTATCTTCTAATTCATTATAAAATGATTCTGAAACTCTTATTGTACAATTATCATAAACGATAAGCTAGTAAAGCTTGTTAGAACTCTTAGTTATGTGTTTTAGAACAGGTAACACACAAATTATAACTATTCTTAATGGTTTTGTTAACGAACTTATAGATAATAAGTTTTTTCTTTTTCTTTAGTTGTATCTTCTGTTAGATTTGTTTAATAATAATAACCTTATGTTTACCATTAAAGTGCCTAAGAATACTCAGAGTGAAACGGTTTGGTCAATACTTCTCTAAAGATCTTTAAGTGGCTTCGGTTTGTTTTTATAAAGAGTTAATCGTACTCGAATCATCTTATAAAGAGTTAATTGACTTGACTTATCTTCTAACTCATTATAAAATGATTCCAAAACTCTTATTGTACAATTATCATAAATGATAAGCTACTAAAGCTTGTTAGAACTCTTAGTTATGTGTTTTAGAACTGGAAAACGCACAAGTTATAACTATTTTTAATGGTTTTGTTAAGAAACTTGTAAATGATAAGTTTTTTCTCTTTCTTTAATCGTATCTTCTATTAGATTTTTTACTAATAATAGTCTTATATTTATCATCTAAGTGCATAAGATTACTTAGAGTGAAATGGTTTGGTCAATACTTCTCTAAAGATCTTTAAGTGGCTTCGATTTACTCTTATAAAGAGTTAATCGTATTCGAATCATCTTATAAAGAATTCATTGTACTTGACTTATCTTCTAACTCACTATAAAACGATTCCAAAACTCTTATTGTACAATTATCATAAATGTATCTGTATAAGACTCTTGGGATTAAACAAGAAGATCACATCATATACCGAATACAAATAATAGTTTCTACCAGGCCCCATTAAATATTAACTATACGACCCCTCCATTACAAGTTGCTTTTAATTATATCCAGTATTATATCAATTACGAGATAGTTTAGAAAATTACCTTGATCAGCCCTTGAAAAAATAAGGTCTCTTGAATTGAATTTGTGTATATATATTATAGGAAAATGCTAAAATGTCTACCGTGAGCATCTCATAATATGTTCATCGATGATGTATAATGATATCATCCTTAATTATATAGAAAATAAAATTTATATATATATTGGATATCTAACATATCAACCGTTGACATATATTAATAACCACATCATCTGTTAAAATTAAAATGAAAGTCGGAACCTGAATTAGTGGCTAATTGAGTGTTAAAATATAGGAAGACGCTTTTTTTTTTTTTCCCGTGAGGTAAAGTTATTGCTCATTTTTCATTACTTTTTAAAACATTCCCTTTTTTCCTTTTATAATAAATCTAAAGCCTAATTTTAGATGATCAACTATTCTATTTCTTTTCTCTTGATTTTTTTTCCTCAACTTCCCTTTTTTGTTAGTAATTTAGTTTACATACAAAAACCTAGAAAATTTTAGGATAAATTTCATAACTAAACTCAATTTATAGATTAATTCTCAATTATAAATCCAAATTATAAAGTTTCTCAATAAAAGATCCAATTTAATCTTTTTTCTCAATTTAAGGCTTGAAAATTAGATTAAGTTCTCAATTCAAGATAAAATTCAATTTTTTTTATTTATATTTATAGATTTATTTATATTCCAATATATATTTATATTTTAGATAAATTAAGACAAGTTAATGTAATTTTGGAACGATTTTCATTCAATTTGTATTGATGTATATATATATATATATATTTAATTGTAATTCATAAAATTAAAATTTCTTTTTTTTTCTTTTTAATATAAATTAAGACTAGTCGGATGATAATTGTTCTTAAAGTGCACTAACTTGTCTTAATTTATCGAAAATATGAGTAATGTATAGAACTCTATAGATTTTTAATTTTAATGTTGTCAATTAAGTGAGACTTGAGATAAAAGAAAATAAATCAGAAATAGTTGAAGTATATATTTAGGTGTCCACTTTTTATCTCCTAAAAGACGAGGTGGTTTCAATCCCTAAATATATAAGTATCGAGCTAAACCTATAATGATTAAATTTTTAAAAGAAAAATATATAGAACTTTTCCATGAAGCTTGGGCCGCCACCTGCATTACTCTGCTACAACTAAAACATATATACTGGAAGCAAGCGAGCAAAATCTACCTCTCTGAGCTCTTCGGTGCAAAAAAAAAATGGAATTCTTTGAGGCGTAATTTCTTGTCTAGTATATGTTATATCCTTAAATTGCCCTACATAGAGGCCATCATCAGCAAATCATTTAGGTTATATCCACTTACCACATTATTAGCCCCTCATTACGCGATTGAAGATTGCAAGGTATGACATATCAAAAGGGACGATCGTCATGATAAACACGTACTTTGAAATTCCAGTATTCGGGGCTACAAGGAAGGGGAACCTGCAAGGTAATATTAATACGTACAATTATTTCTGATTTGCATTATATTAACTATGAAACCAGTAGTTATCATTTATTCAATGAATTCGATAAATAATAATAATCATTGAAAGATAATACAGTAAAAACTCCATACAGTCATATCGTTGGGATCGGAAAAAAATATTACTATACGAAGTTATTTTTATATAGAGTTTTACAAAAAAAAAAAATTTTTTCGTATAAAAAATAATATAAATATAAAAATAACATATACATTGTATATTATCTATCTCACAAGTTCATGTAACTAATTTAATAGTTTTGACTAAGAAATTTAAATACATATACTTGAGTTAAATCAAAAAATGAATTTAGGGACTATAAGCTTTGACAAATTACTTATGTCTTAACCGATGAAGAAATTATCATGAGAATCAGGCAAGAAGACGAAGGAGATAATCCGGAAAATGATAGTGCTGAAATACCACAAGTTTCGTGTCATGAAGCTTAGTTATGTTAGATAAGTTGGAATCATTTTGGCTTCAACAAGAGGGATCACATGCAAGTGAGCTATTGAGCACTCGCAAATTGAAGGATCAAGTATCGATCTATAAAATTAAGTCGATGTCACAATTGACTATAGATAAATATTTTAAGTCATCTTAAACATGTTACAAAAATATAATTAATAAATATTTTTATAATATATTAATCATTTATTCCTATATAGAGGTATAAATCCTTAAGACGGGACTTGAAAAATGTATGACTTATGACAATGTGGAGTTTATTCTTATTTATAACTAGTCCGAAGTTGGGACTTGAACTTTTTATTACTATATGAAGTTTATTCCTATATAGAGTATTACTATATGAAGTTAATCTTATGATTCTAAATTGGGACCAAATAAAATTATTATAATAAAAAAGGCAGGTTATTAATTAATTTAGTATTTTAAATTTATTGTTGATCCAAACTCTTGATAACTATATTAAAATTATTATAATAAAAAAGACAAGTTATTAATTAATTTAGTATTTAAATTTATTGTAGATCCAAACTCTTGATAACTATATTCTAAAAAAACTAACTTATGCTATATATGTTCTTGTAATCATTAGGACCTTCTAGAAAGTTTATATAACATTTTAAGTCATTTTATATTTTAGTTTTAGTTTGATTAGTGTGGTGTGTTATTTGGGTGAATAAAATGCAGCCTAAAACGTCCATTTAATAATGCTTTTAGGCTAAAAAAAAATCTGAAACTCTATAAAACCATAATTCACCACTTATAGTTTTTTATACTCTTTTCTTTTTAAAATCATTAGACAACTAAATCATTCTCTATACAAGTTTAGGAACTATAAAAATATAGAATAAAAGAAACAAGTCTACAGTATTCAAATGATTAAAAAAGGAAAGAAAGATAGATAAAAGAATTATATAACTTTTAAATTCTACTTAAGATAGAAATATACATTTCTATGCTAATGATTAATAGAATTAGAAATGCTATAAATTCTAGTTAAAGTAAACTAAATAATTAAAAATGATTAAGTTAAATAAACTAATTAAGAAAGAATTACTGTATTTCAAGTTAACATTACTTGATAGCTTCCAACAACGTGAACAAAGACCATGAAGTTAGCTAGACTTATTAGCCAAATAGGTTTCTCTAAGGAGAGTAGCACATCATCCTCAACCCTATTACCAAACGCCCAAAATCCAGAAATTGCAATCGGAAAATAGCATATTGCTACGGTCTTGGATGGTTATTCAGGCGTGGATGGAATAGTTGCTTGAATTTCCAAAGCCATACTATGTCCGGCGCGAACGCAAGCACCTGCTGAAAATATCGAAAATCATACCCGCTGCGGTGGTTGCTCAAAGACCATGCTGAACGAGATGATGATGTTCAATGTCTTTACTTATAGATGCACCAGTGGCTATGAAGGAGTAAGTGACTAACATGAGATGATGATGTTCAATGTCTTTACTTATAGATGCACCAGTGGCTATGAAGGAGTAAGTGATTGACATGAGAGCTGCAGTGAGAGAAATGATTTTCAAGGAATTGAAGTTGGGAACTTGTGAAAAAATCAAATGGATAGCTGCAAAGATGATGATGTAATATGTCCTTTTGAAATCCGCTTAGGGTTATGAGTCCCAAACATTATTGTAAATTATCTCTACAAATAGCGTCTACCATCAAACAAGACCTCTATTTCAAGTTGGTGTTTCATCTTATATTCTATTATTTTTAATTCATGTCATGTATACACCAAGTGAAAAAATGACATCACTAATTTATATATGGCATGAATTAAAAGCAATGAAATACAAGATGGAATACAAGATGAAACAGCAACTTGAAATAGAAGATCATGTTCGCTATTTTGTAGTGGGCACGTTTAGTGTCATGCTTCACAATTATTTTCTGCAATGTCATGAAAACTCAATTAGGAGAAAAATAAGAGTAATTCATAATCATCACGTCTATAGGACAAAAATTCTATTTGATTTTAAATAGATTTTCATATTTACGACATGACATTTAAATTTTTAACGTTAACACCATGAATTATTAATTTTGAAGTTATATTAATTCGATATATTAACGAATATTTCAGATTCCAATTGCTAACATTATTGTTCGTTCTGTCGGAATTCTATGTCTAATATCTTCTTCAGATTATAAGCTTCTTCAAAACTATAGTTGTCCTCCTTATTAATCATTGTGCCATAAAGCATGATTCTTGCCTTGTCAAAATAATCAAACACAAATATATGGTTTTTTTTTTTTTATGATGGTAACTAAAGAAAAAGTCATTTTCGCATGACAGTCTAATTAGCAAAACAAATAACATAGTAATTAAATCGATTTGAATTAATGTAGGCCACGGTTCATTATTATGGTTGAATAACTAACTCAAATTAAGTAATGAAATCAGTCCAAACTTTACAGATTTTATTCATTTTCTTGCATATTTTGTCGCGTTGGGATTTCAATTACTATTAATTTATTATACTAGTGTAAGAGCGTATATCACACGGATTATTAATTAAAAAATTGAAAATTAATATTTATAAATTAATAATCTTTATGAGTTTTCAATTTTAGTGAATATTTAAGTGATTTTCAAACTTTATAAGTATTTTACTGATAGACTTTATGAGTTGTCATATTTAGTAATTTGAAATGAAAATTACCATTCTCATAAAAAAAAAAGGGGGGGCAAAAAAGCAGACCAACAATATTTATAAATGTTCGAAAATTTCTTAAAATTAATGTGCACTTTCAAAGAGTTTGAAAACAATTTTTTTTATTCTTCTAAAACAAAGAAAATAAGTTTTTTTATACTGTTTAAAAAGCAATCATAATTAAAGCTTGGTGACTTCAATTATCCTTCACTTCTTTTCGATCTTAATTTACATGTCATTTTCTTGTTTCTAGACATGTGAGAATCAAATGCTAGCTTCCTCATCATTACTATCAACCCCATAGCTATTGTTCTTTTTGGATGTGGAAACAAAAGCTTCACATATAAATAATGACCTCGATTTATGTGTTGAAAATAATATAAAATGTTAGTTTTACCTAGGCGAGGTGAGCCAAGGTTGGAAGACCTCAGATTGATCGAGGTGAACCGAGGTTGGAAGATTTCGAATGATCCAGGGCCAGAATAATCAAGATTGAATTGGCTAGGGTCAAGATGTGGAGAACAAATTTGATACCCGAGCCAACCAAATATAGTAGGAGGTGAGTGTGTCAAGCTAGGATCATAAGCCTACTAGAGACTAAACGGTTAGAATAATCTAAGTTATGAGAAGAATAGAGGACCTGAAGTCATCAAAGATAGAATCAAACCCGACTCAAGCTCGGTTCGATTGGACTCTTAGTCAGCTAAGGAGACCGACCAAAGATGAAATTTTTGGAAAATCAACCTGGGACTCGGCCGATTAAAGATGATCGAGTCGATTAGAGATAATTGGCCGACCAAAAATATAAAAACTTAGAAGACTTGAAAATATTTAGTCAATCAAAAAATCGACGGTCCATATAAGTCATCTAAAAAAAATTAAAATTAAATAAACTCAGATGATCAGAGAAAACACAAAATCAATTCTGTGGAGCAAGACAACGCGTCTAAGGACCACAAGGCCTATGACTATTGGGATAAATTTAGCCACAATATAATCACATGGAAAATAAAATAAAATAATATATATAGTTTTTTTTTTTGACGAAAAAAATGGTGTATAGAATCCTTATATGATATGTTCAAATTTTATTTTAATGCATCACACGAATTTGTAAACACAAAATTTTGTGGTATATAGGCTATTATGTATTTGAAATATTAATGAATATTAAATTATTAGATAAATTTCATAATAAGATTCAATTTATAAATTAGTTCTCAATTTTAGATCCAAATTTTAAAATTTATCAATAAGGGGCTCAATTGTACATTTTTTTTCTCAATTTAAGGTTTGAAAATTAGATTGAGTTCTCAATTTAAAAAAAAAAATTCTTTTTCTTTTTATTTATATTTATAATTTATTTATATTTTAGTATGTATATATAGTTTAGATAAATTAAAACAAGTTCGTGCAATTTAGGAATGACTTTCATCCGACTTGTATTAATTTATATATATATATAATAATAATAATAAATGCAATTCAATAAATTAAGATTCCTTTATTTTCTTAATTTTATAAATAAAAGTATAGAAAATCGATTTTAATATTAATCAGCTTAGTATAAATTATATTTTATAAATTGAATTAATTATATTTTTTTCTTTTTTTTATATAAATTAAGATAAGTCGGATAAAATTATTCTTAAAGCACACTAACTTGTCTTAATTTATCCAAAATATGAATACATATTGAAATATAAATAAATCTATAAATATAAATAAATAAAAATATGAAATTTTGTCTTGAATTGAGAAGTCAATCTAAATTTCAAATCGTAAATTGAGAAAAAATGTTAAATTGTGTCCCTTATTGAAAAACTTGGATAATTTGAGTCTAAAATTGAAAATTAATTTATAAATTGGGTCTTGTTATGAAATTCATCCTTAAAATATTTTACCAAAGCTACTTCAAAATGAGATCTCCAAAGAAGGAGACAAATTCAAAACCAAATCATATCCAATTTAGATGGAATAAAATCCATATTTTCTTTATCTAGACCCTAGAATCAAGGGATTTAGCTCTTATTCCCCAACTAATGTATCTTAAGTCTAGTTTATAAATAGGACCTCAATTATCATTCAAAAGGACCGTGATTTGGATCTGAAATTCATTGCAAAGCAACTAAGAAAGTTATTTCTCTTAATTCATATATTAAATATATTCTAGCCGGCGACATTTGATCTACCAGAATGAGCCGATTAAATTTGTTCGAGTAGGTATCGGGTACAATCTTATCTATTTTAACTTGATTTTATTATCTAACTCAATTCTTTTGAGTTGGGTCTATTTATTTGAATGTTGGACTAGAAATTTGTATTTAGATAAAATATGATGTAAACAATAATAATTTTAGACATTGATCAACTGATATTTGGGGTTTCAATAAACTACTGGTGTTGTCCTCTTTATTAGAATAATGGTAAACTTATCTAAGTTATTGTCCAATGTCTTATTCAAATAAACATGCACACAATTGTCGTTGTCCTCCTTATCAAATGAGCCATTATGTCATATAAACATGGTTCATGCATTTTCAAATAGTCCGATTAAGAAAATAGATAACATACTAAATCAATTCGAAAGTATAGTTCACGTTTCATTATTATTATGGTTGAATTTGATTGAATAGCAACTCAAATTTAAGTAATGGAATTAGTGTAAAGTGTACAGATTCTCATGTCATTTTCTTGTAGATTATGGCGAGTTAAGGTTTTAATTATTTTTATATGAGTGATCAATTTTAATTACATTTTCCACATACTACATTATTCCTTCACGTACACCTTATATTTCTAATTAAATCCCTGTTACGGATGGTAGACCATTTTTTAATGATCACGATTTTTATAATGAATTATAGTGAAATTATATATATATATATATATATATATATATTATGTGTTTAGGACTCTAATTATGACATAGTAACGTATATACCATATTGGAGTAATGTATAGAACTCTATAGATTTTAAATTTTAATGTTGTCAATTAATTGAGACTTGAAATAAAAGAAAATAAATTAGGTATAGTTGAAGTATATATTTAGGTGTCCACTTTTTATCTCCTAAAAGACAGGGGGTTCAATTCCTAAATATATAAGTATCGAGTTAAACTTATAATGATTAAATTTTTTAAAAAAAATAAGGGTAAATTTCAGATTTGGTACCCGAAAGTAGGCTATATTTCAGATCGAGTCCACTAAAGTAGGTCGTCTCTAATTTGGTCCCCGAGTTATTTAAAATACATCATAAGTAGTACCCGCCGTTAAGGGTTCCGTCTACACTAACGGAAATCAACCGCCTTGAACGATTTGGTGCGAAAATTAGACTGGGAGCCCTAATTTTTTCCCCAAATCTGCGCAGCCCTAAATTGCAGCTTTCTTTTCACAAATTTTCCTCAGAATCGACCTCCCATCGACCATCACTGAAAGCTCACGACCTCCCAACCCTTCAATAGTCAACTCTCACTACAGTAGGCTCAAGCAATCGGGCTTCTCATGGCAAGAAGAAGCTCCACTGGATTATTGTGCACACCACATTACGGTAAGTTGTAATTATTTTCCAAAATGCGACTGATGTAGATTGCTATAATGTATGGGTTTAGGGTTTAGGTGATATTAATTTATGGGTTGTGCTATAATGCAATCAATTTTTGCAATTTGAATTAATTCGGCCAATTTGATTGCTTAATGTATGGGTTGCTATCTGACTGATAATAATTTATGGGGCTATAATCTTCAATTTCTGCATTTTGCAAAAATGCGGCCAATTTGATTGCTTAATGTATGTATTTTGCTTTAATGGTAATAATGTATTGATGTTTCTGTGGTACATTTATGTTATTTTGTTTCATGAAGTAAAATTTTGCAATATTGTATGTATTACTGCAGATGAACCTACTGTGTTTACTATGAAAGTGCATCATGGTGGTAGGATGAAGTATATGCTTACTAGTCAGCATAGGGAATATGAAGGGGGTGGTGTTGATTATTTTGATCATATAGATGTTGATCAGTTAGGATTGCTTGAATTGAATGAGTTTGCAACTGAGTTAGGTTATGATCCTACCAAAATTCTGTGGTGGCATCAGGTTGGGGATAGGGTGGGTGATAGAAGAATCCTGCAAACTGATGCAGCTGTGTTTGTGATGGGGTATTATATTCCTAAGAATAAGGAGGTTATTTGCTATATAGAACACTTAAATTCACCTCCAACTGTTGAACCTGATCAAATTGCAGAACCTAATCCAGTAGATGAACATAATCCCGTAGACACTGAAGTTGATGATCATGTTGACATTTCCTTCTTAGATGAAGTGATGCCAGAAGATCAGCCTACAAAAGAAAATGAGTTGTGTGATGATGATAGGTTGAGTGGTGATGATAACCTTGTTGATGCTCATGAAGATGTGTTTGTAGACAGTGAGTATGAAATGGAAGAGAATGATAGGTCATATGAGGAGAATGTGTTTGGGGGTGCTGAGGGTATTTAATTTCTATCATATTCTGCAATTTAGTAGCAATATATCCCTAATTCTATATTTCCTGCAATGTTAAAGGCTGCTAGCAAGAAATCAAAGAAGTCCAAGACCAAGATGTCAACAAACATTCAAGGAATCCCTGGTGGAACTTAGAATGTGAATGTGAGTTCTTTTTTGACATTTCAAACTGCAATTTGATAATGAGATGATATTTCTGAGTATACTCATGTATATGGCATGATGATAGGTTCTCCAATCAGTGGGTATGAGCAGTCCAGTGTTTGTGAAAGGTGGTGTTAACTACATTACACTTTCCAATTTGAATGAAAGGGCTTACAAGAGGAAGAGGGGAGAATCCTCAAAGGATGGTGCATTTGGGAAGAAATGATGCTGTGAATGAGTTGTATTGATTGTGTTTGAACTTGCATTTCAATTCAATTCAAGTGGAGAAGTGTGCAAGAACTTATAGTTGTATTATGTGAATTGTATCAGATTTGTATTATGTAGCACATGGTTGAATTGTATCAGATTTGTTGTGAAATGTTGGAGTGACAGCTTTTGTTATGCAAATTTGCAATTTATTTGCAACAAGTTCAATTTATATGAAGATTTCATTACAATGCAAAACTTTCATTACAATGCAATCATCCAGCTTTTGACTACAGATTATAAACCACAAACACAACAATGATCAAAATTACAATAAATTTCTTTGCAAACTTGTACTTCTTCTCCACTGCCCCTAATTTGTTTTCCAAAGCACTGATTTCATCCATTATCTTCCTTTCTTTGCTCTTGGTCATTCCCAACTCTGTAGCTAGTTGTTTTTCTAGTATCTTCCCTTCATTGATTTCATTTTCAAACCTGTCACATTTTCGTAGCAATCCAGGGATGATGTTTTTGGACCTAACACACATTTCATCATCAAACCATTTGAACACTCCACAATACCCTATTTTCTGCATTGCCACATACAAAAATCACATTCAGTTTCAGCAATAAAAATTGGGAAAATCAGTTTCATTCACGCTTAAAACACTGATAATAAATCTTACCCCATAATTTGGGCAACACCAATATCTTCTCCCTGGATTATCTTTTGACCAAGATGTTTTCAAGGGCAACTCAAATCCACATTTACAATGTTGCTGTGATTGAAGGCCCTTTGAAGAACACCAACTTGTATTTGATGAAGAAACGCTGTTTTGGGACATTTGAAGGGTTGGGAGGTCGATTCTGAGGAAAATTTGTGAAAAGAAAGCTGCAATTTAGGGCTGCGCGGATTTGGGGAAAAAATTAGGGCTCCCAGTCTGATTTTCGCACCAAATCGTTCAAGGCGGTTGATCTTCGTTAGTGTAGACGGAACCCTTAACGGCGGGTACTACTTATGATGTATTTTAAATAACTCGGGGACCAAATTAAAGACGACCTACTTTAGTGGACTCGATCTGAAATATAGCCTACTTTCGGATACCAAATCTGAAATTTACCCAAAAAATAAATAGAACTTTTTCATGAAGCATGGGCCGCCACCTGCATTACTCTGCTACAACTACTCGAACATATATACTGGAAGCAAGCGCGCAAGATCTACCTCTCTGAGCTCTTCAGTGCAAAAAGAATGGAATTCTTTGAGGCATAATTTCTCGTCTAGTATAAGTTACATCCTTAAATTGCCCAACATAGAGGCCATCACTGCCGAATCATTTAGGTTACATCCACCTACCACATTATTAGTCCCTCATTACGCGATTGAAGATTGCAAGGTACAACATATCAAAAGGGACGATCGTCATGATAAACATGTACATTGAAGTTCGTCTACAAGGAAGGGGAACCTGCAAGGTAATATTAATACATACAATTATTTTTGATTTGCATTATATTAACTATGAAACCAGTAGTTATCATTTATTCAATGAATTCGATAAATAATAATAATCATTCAAAGATAATAATACTATTTTTATAACTAAGTACTTTAGGATATAAAAATTGATGACAATATAATACTCAGTAATTTTGGTTTGTCAAATTTATGGTTTGTCAAATTTATATTTATAGAGTGTGATATTATATAAGGGTTCTTTTTAAAAAAAAAAAATCATTAAAGTTGTTAATCTTATGATTCTAAATTGGGACCAAATAAAATTATTATAATAAAAAAGGCAGATTATTAATTAATTTAGTATTTTAAATTTATTGTAGATCCAAACTCTTGATAACTATATTAAAATTATTATAATAAAAAAGACAAGTTATTAATTAATTTAGTATTTTAAATTTATTGTAGATCCAAACTCTTGATAACTATATTCTAAAAAAACTAACTTATGCTATATATGTTCTTGTAATCATTAGGACCTTCTAGAAAGTTTATATAACATTTTAAGTCATTTTATATTTTAGTTTGATTAGTGTAGTGTGTTATTTGGGTGAATAAAATGCAGCCTAAAACGTCCATTTAATAATGCTTTTACGCTAAAAAAAATCTGAAACTCTATAAAACCATTATTCACCACTTATAGTTTTGTATACTCTTTTCTTTTTAAAATCATTAGACAACTAAATCATTCTCTATACAAGTTTAGGAACTGTAAAAATATAGAATAAAAGAAACAAGTCTCTACAGTATTCAAATGATTAAAAAAGGAAAGAAACATAGATAAAAGAATTATATAACTTTTAAATTCTACTTAAGATAGAAATATACATTTCTATGGTAATGATTAATACAATTGGAAATGCTATAAATTCTAGTTAAAGTAAACTAAATAATTAAAAATGATTAAGTTAAATAAACTAATTAAGAAAGAATTACTGTATTTCAAGTTAACATTACTTGATAGCTTCCAACAACGTGACAAAGACCATGAAGTTAGCTAGACATTTGTGAAATCTTGAAACATTCGTGGAATTTAATGAATCTAACAACCAAGATAAAAATTCAGCATCAGAAAAATAATGCATATGTATCGGATCAAGTCATACTTTTAATTATTTTTTAGAGGATTATTTATCCTAAAAATTGGATAAGATAAAGTCAAAAGTTCCATACGATAAGGTGTGTTCTTTGCTGTTTTACAGGGTTCTTTAGATGCTGGATAATAGGTAACAGAAATGGATTAAATTAAATAGTTTTTAACCCTATATTATCAATGATGTGTTCATATCAAAATGTTTATCTAATTAAATTCATTTATGCATGTCCAAATAATGTGATATAATTTATGATTTGGAAAGTTTAAATATTGGATGGAGATATAGGATTTTATTTTTTTTGTTTTTGTAACAATATGAATTACATGAGAGTTAATTTTCAATTGAAGCTGATAATTAATTTGAGGGTTAATTAAATTCAATTTTATCGATTATATTTCTCTTGGATGTGGCTTTTTAGAAAGAGAACAAAAAATAATAATTTTCAGCTCAACCAAAATCTGTCAAATGACTTGTATTCTAAAATGAAATTAATAGATGAAAAGACCACTGGATTTTTGAAGTGTTTGTGGAATTTTTTTTACGAAATTGGGTACATTTTCCTCGATTACGGAACTAAAGTTGATTTTTTGAAGTTAATAAAACTAATATTGAACATTTTGATATTCTTTAACATGAGCTAAAATTAAAATGCTATTTTATATCTGTAACATGTAGAGTATTTGTTTTGAAATGATAATACATCATTAATTGCAATATACGAATAGATTTTAATTGATATTATTCATAATGTTCATAAAACGAGCAGTAGCCAAAAAACTAATGACATGATTGGTATGGTGGAATGGAATAAGATGTGAATGGAATGAATTTAAGAATGGAACGGTGATGGGAATGGAATGATATTAAAATGTTTATTCTTATAATTGGTATTACAGAGGAATAGGAAATGAATGAAATAATCATTATAATTATATTTCATAATTGATAACTACAAATAAAACATTAAATCAATTTTTATCAAATTATCATTCACTATAATTTTATTTTAATATTTTTATTCCATTTAATTTAAATAATATGATATATTTAATTAATTAAAAAATTATAAAAAATTAATCATTGCACTAATTATAGGTTATACCTACCTTCAAATTTTACTATAAATTTTACTATAAAACGTATATTTATTTCACTTTTAAAATGAATAATTTCTAATGATCATTTATGAGATGTAGATTAAAAAGTTTTTGAAAAATAAAATTTGAAAAAAACTTGAATGTAATTTATTATTTTCGAAAAAAGACGACTACTTTATTAAATTATCCAATTTATTTTATTAGTTTATAACTTGTTTGAACAAATATTTATTTTATATTATAAAGTTCTTAATTTCCAAAATCCGAATTGATCTGATCCGTAATACCTGAATCTTTGAAGGAACCGAACCAATGTGACGGAGCAAGTTTGGAGATATTTTTTGCAATTTTCCAAAAATCTCTGAACTTTGAAGCAATTTCAGAGATTATCTTATCCTCAACTTGTTTTGAACCGTGCTCACCCTTAGCACTAATATTAAGGTATATCATACTTAGATATTTTATTTTTTATTTTATTATTAATATATTAATTTTTTATTATTTATATATTCTTATAGTAGTTAATTATATTATTTTTATGATAATTTTATTAATTATTTTATATGATTTTGTGCTATTAAAATAATACTTTATATTATTTAAAAAAAATTTAGTTAGTTATAATTTATTTATATATTTTTATATAAACTAGACTACACTTATTTGTACTAATATTATATTCATATTATCTCTATATTTTTTAAAAATTTATATTTATTTTTTATTTTTATTCTATTTATCTACTTAATTTTATTATTTATTTGATATTTTCATTTTTTTATTTTATATTAAATTTATATATTATATTTTTTTATAAATAATTTTATATTATTATACAATTTTATATAATAAATTAATTTTGGGAAGTTAATTTGTAAAAAATTAAATTAAATAATGATAAATAATCAAATTAATAAATATAATTCATTCATTTGTGGGTAAGGAATACATAATACCATGGGGGTAGGAAGGAATGGTCATTCCCTCATCCATGGTAATGACAATTCCTAAAGGAATGGTGATTCCCACTTATAAACCATACCAATCAAAGGAATGAGAATAAAGGTAGGAATGATGATTCCATTCCCAACTCATTCCATCATACCAATCATGTCATAATAGTGATATGATGACAACAAGAGTATATAATAGACAAATTGACAGAGAAATAAATAAGTGAAAGTAAATTATCTACTAAATTTCGAAAATTTTCAAGGAATTCAGTGAAATTAAATAACTTAACATTTGTATTTTATTCTATGTTTTTATCTTCATGACATTTTCTTATAAACAACAAATTATCCATATTAAATACTCTACTATAACTTACAAAGTTACAATGATTTTATAAAGTGGTATCCCACCTTTATAAAGGTGCTGATTGTGATGACTAGGGTTCGAACCCGGGTCACGCAAGTTTTCTTGTTCTTATTGGTCCCCTCCCTTCCACTCCCCCAAACCTATTAAAAAAAAAAAAAAGTTACAATGATTTTATTGACACATCCATCCATCATTAACGAAATGATAACATGGGCTAGGAATTAAATAATTTTGTAAGATATTAGTATCCAACTATTCATATCAATTACATGCCCATATTTAATTGGGCTTCGATCTATATCTAATATAAATCTGAGGCCCAAATCTGACGCAAGGCCCACCTAACATTTAATAAACTAAAATCATTATGAAGAATGTTAAGTACAATCCAATAGACAAAATAATCATCAAAGCTTCCATAAACATTTTTAGATTTTTTATGTAGAGTGAAATTATTATTTAAATTTTTTTAAAATAAAATTAGAAAGTCGATATGTTCTAAAGATACAACAATATCTATTCATATTCTTATTTTTAAAACCACGAGCCTAACACCACACTTTTATCGAAAAATTTTCAGCAGTGTTTTAAGATGTTTTAATATTTTTTGCTCCAGCAGTGTTTTAAGATGTTTCAAAAATTCAAGTTAAATTATCCCAACCGTCAACCTTGCATCAATTCAATGCAAATCAAATTTTATGTTAAAATTTTTTTCTATTGTTTTTATGAAATATTTCTTTTTAGTATGGAGATGCCGTCAACCATTAAGTTTTTTTTTTCTATTGTTTATATGGAATATTCCTTTTTAATGTGGAAATGTCGTCAATTGTTTGATTCAACACAAATCAAATCTTGTGCTAAAACTTTTTTCTATTGTTTTTATGGAATATTCCTTTTTGGTGTGAAAATTTTATGAAATTTTTTTTTAATGTGAAGGATTAGCACATCTCCAGCCATGCACAAAATGAAATATTTCTTTTAGTGTGAAGAATTTTATCGAATATTTCTTTTTAGTATGAAGAATGAGCTGTTAATTCTCGCTCGCCTAAGCATTATTGGCAGATCGGGAAAGGCACCAAAAATCACTTCGGTTTCCTGGAATCGTCCGCCTATTGGTTGGGTTAAAGTGAACGCGGACGGGAACTCTATGGGTTCGCCAGGTGCAACGCAAGTCGGGGGTGGTTTTTCGCAACTCTTGGGGTCATGCATGTGGCGCTTTTTCGTTCAGCAGTGGAATTGGTTATGTCTTCGATGTAGAAATACTTGCTGCTGTTTTTTTCCATTGAGGTTGCAACGGCAAAACATTGGAACCACCTTTGGCTCGAATCGGATTCTTCATATGTTGTTGCTCTTCTTCACACTTGGTCCTCTCTCGTTCCTTGATACCTTCGGAACAGATGGGTTGCTGCTTTACAAAGCTTAGAGAATTTTGATTTCATGGTCACTCATATTTATCGTGAAGGGAATCAGATGGCGGACAAGCTCACGAAGATTAATACTGATTTTCAAGGATGGAATAAGGTTTCTTCCTATCTTGGAAGCTATCTATCTAGGGACCTTTCAAGCTTGCCACATTATAGATTTCATCGACGCTGGTACTCTTTTTCCCAAGTATAGGTTTTTCTGGGTTTTATTATACTTAGGTTTTAATGAGGCCAAGTTCTTTTTTCTATTTTTCTTTTTCGTTTGTATCCGATTTCTCTTTTTGCCTTTTTTATATGTTATTTGGTATTTATTAAAAAAAATTAACACATCTCCAACCGTACACAAAAAATTATGATAATTTTTGTATTATTTTTATATAAAAATTGATAGAAAAAAATTTTAACGTAAGATTTGCTGATGTATGGTGATATGAAAAGCCATTAGTGAGATAATCAAGAGGAAAATTCCATGAAATCATTCAAAACATCTACTGCGGCAATCAACATGACTCGCTTGTATTTCCATGCCATCACAACTCAGAAGAAGAAAATAGAAAAAAAAAGTCAATATTAGATATTTAATAATTTAGGGGTGTATTGGTTGTGGAGTCTGTAGGATTTTTTTAGACTTTCAAAGTTTGAGGGTATTCAATCCGAATTTTTAAAAGTTTTTAAAAATCCCGAGGTATTCAATACGAATTTTAAAAAGTCTTAAAAAAATTTTAGGTATTCAACAATCTATGGATTTTAATACTCTATGGATTTTCTTTGATTCTCTTCCAAAAATATAAATAAATTTCACTCTCCAAAATCTCTTCTAACAACCAGAGATTTCTACGTATTCTCTCAGAAAACTCTAAAGACGAAAGGTCAGAAGAAAGGTACTACACAAATCTTTTGCTGCTCTTTGTTTTGAATTTTGTGTATGGATTGG
The DNA here is from genome assembly GCA_028654395.1 of Scutellaria barbata. Lineage (NCBI taxonomy): Eukaryota > Viridiplantae > Streptophyta > Magnoliopsida > Lamiales > Lamiaceae > Scutellaria > Scutellaria barbata. The sequence goes on along the minus strand of CM053652.1, from coordinate 19,909,592 downwards.
TTGAAGCTATTTGCTATTACTTTGCTATTACTTTGTTGGATTATGTGTATGGATAGTTTGCTTTGAGGTTTTTGTGTGTCACCACCGCCATCGACGTACACACCTTACAACCGCACACCAATCGTCGATCTTTCCACCCACCCACGATAGATTAATATAGTAATATTATCATGAGGGATCCACAACAAGATACAAAAAGGAAGACATCCTATGAACAATGGACTAAGGAACAAAACGACTTATTGTTACAACTCATGATTGATGCTGCGGCTCGGGGATAGCGTGATAATAGTGGTATTTTTACCAAAGCAACTGTGGAAGAAAGAATACTTACTGTTCTTAATGAAAGACTTGGGTGGAATAAGACCTATAACAATTACCAAAGCCGCCTCAAATGGTTTAAAAATCGTTGGTTATCTTATTCAAACGTTATGAGGTTTAGCTCTGGTTTTGGGTATGACCAAACTACTAAAAAGTTTACAACTTCAGATGAAGTATGGGATGTGTACTTAGAGGTAAGCTTCTTAAGCATCATATTACAATAATATTATAGAATAATTTTATTTTGAGAATATAGTGAATTGATAATTTTTTTTCTTTATTTATGCTAGGCTCACTCAAAAGACGCGAACTTGCGCTATGGGGAATGTCCTGATTATGAGGACTTGGAAACTGTTGTAGGAAATGGTGTTGCTGTAGGGAAAAACTCTATTGGGTTGGGTAGTGAGGACATTAAGAGATGATGAAAATAGAGATGCACGCATAGAAGATTTGAATTATGATGCTGAAAATGAGATGTTTGTAGGACTATCTCAAAATGATCCACCATTTGGTTCCACACCACCTTCAGGGTTCCCTGAAGTGTTCGAGGTCTCCACTCAAAGAAGAAGTCAACCCAAAAGAAGTAGAGTTCAGTATGAAGCAAATTCTAACTCTACTGAAAATATCCCTCAAAATGGTCTTGTGGAAGAGATTAAAAAACTAACAAGCACTTTTGAAGGAGTTCATTGCCTCTTAGAGAAAAGAGATATCATACTAGAGAAAAGAGAAAGAGCTTATACAACTTGGGATACTATCAAAGAGATCCAAATTTGGATGAAGACATTCACCTCAAGGCATTTGACTTGCTTGACACCAAGTCAAAAAAAGATGGTTTTTTGAAGATTCAATTGAGGAAAGAGCTAATTGGATAGCTTACAAGATTAGAGGATATTGATTATTTGAGTCATGTATTATATATTATACTATATTTTGTATAATATCTTTTTAAGACTTTCTTTTGATCACATATTTGAAATTAATGAATTCCTTATTTTTATTATTATTTGAGTCATATGTTGCTTTAAGTTGTATGCATTTGAATATATGAATCCTTGAATTTAGGATTGCATCGGAGCTATAGAAAATCGTGAAATATTGGAAGAAGAAATAGAAGAAGAAATGGAAGAAGAAATAGATGAAGATTTGGAGATGGAACTTTACGAAAAGGTTAGGCTCTTGATGTTGGCAATTAAGATAGTGATAGGTTTATTAGAAAAGATTACTATGATGCATCGGCGTATTGAACATTCTTTGAAGCGATGACCAATTACTAGAATTGGATATCATTTTGTACGTAATATGATCGAAGGAGATCCACAAAGTTTTCGACAGTTGAATACGATGTATCCGGATGCATTTCTAAAGTTATGCACTATCATTAGAGAAAAAAATCATCTAGAAGATACAAGCTACATATGTGTTGAAGAAATTGTGGCAACATTCTTGATCATTATAGGACATAACGATCGATATGGTAATGTTACCAAAGGTTCGGTCGTTCGTATTTTGCTACTAGTCGAAACTTCAACAAAACCTTAAAGGCATTGAACACTATAGCACTGGAAATGAAGGTTAAGCCGTCTATAGGGATGCCAGCTAAAATTCAGGAAAGTTCAAGGTTTAACCCTTTCTTTAATGTATGAATCCTCTTGGTTTATATATATATATATATAACCTATATTAAATGTTGTAGTTTTCTTTTATCAAATGTTCATTTTATTTTAGGATTGCATCAGAGCTATAGATGGAACTCATATCCCGACAACGGTAACAGACTGAGAAATAAGCAGTTATCGTAATCGTCATGATATTCAATCGCAAAATGTTTTGGCAGCTTGCAACTTTGATTTGCAGTTCATGTATGTGTTTAGTGGGTGGAAAGGTTCGGCACATGACTCAAATTTTTTAAATGATGCACTATCAAGAAGAAATGGGCTTCAAGTGCCTCAAGGTACAACATTTTTTTATTGTGTTTTTATTTTTTAAATAGTGACAAGCTAACTAATTAAAGAAATTGTATTTTTAGGTAAATATTTTCTCGTGGATTGTGGATTTGCTAATCGACGTCAATTTTTAGCTCCATTACATGGTGTTCGATATCATCTAAAAGATTTTGGTGGTCAAGATCGTCACCCCAGAAATGCAAGTGAGTTATTCAATCTTTGTCATGCATCATTAAGAAATGTGCTTGATGGTTTTTTCAAATCGCGATTCACAATTTTCAAAACCGCACCTCCGTTCCCATTTCAAACACAAGCAGAGTTAGTATTGGCTTTTGCTGGATTGCACAACTTTCTTCGGAAAGAATACCGCTCTGATGAATTTTCAGTCGAATATGAAGAAGATCAAGATTCACCACATCTCAACATGGAAGAGGAAAATTTGGAATTGCTTTCTCAAAGCCAACTACAACAAAGAACAGAAGTTAATGCATTGAGAACGAGTTGCTAATGCTATGTGGGAAATGAGGCCAAGGTATAATGGTGATGGAAATGAAGATGATGAGAATGAAGATGATGAGAATGAAGATGAGAATAATAATGATAAATAATAATGTATTTTTTTGGAACTAATGTATTTTTTGTATTTTTTCTAAATAATTTGGATAACTTTTTTTATATACAAGTGTGTTCCATATACATTTGCATCAATAGTTCCAGCGCCGGAGTTTATGAAAATCCATGTAAATCAATAAAAAAAGTTAGCCAAACTCTGCATGGAGTCTGTGAATTTTCTAAATCCACAAACTTTTTAAAATCCAAAAAAATCCAATAGAATCCCAATTGAATACACAGCAACACAATTTAGACTAATGGTTCTATGATTTGTGCTTTTGTGTTGTAACCATTAACAACCGTCTCCCCTACTTCTCGGCCATCGACCATGCCTTTATACACAGTCAAATTAGCGAGAAATATATAAAACACATAGATATTTACGATGATGTGGAAGTCATAGGAGGAGCTTTGATCCAGAGAGAGTCCATTGGGAACTAAGCAGTGGATAAGATATTCACTGTTGACGTTAAAATTTGTTTAAGTACAAATTTTTAGTCAAATACTCAAATTAAAATAATTCAGCTTAAATAAATCGAAACGAACAAAGAAATTGAATACAAAAATGTAGAAAGTTCTGTGCCCGAACTCTACTCAGACAAATTAGGTCGACTAATTCTAATCGATTTATTGTGGCTAGCTAGAATCATATTTAATAAATTTAAGAGAAATGAACTCTCTTGTGCTTGAATACAATGATTTTTCAACCCTAATCTCATATCAATTTCTACTATTTATAGACAAAAAATACAAGTAATATGGATGACCTCCACTTCTCCATGATCTTTTTTTCGACTGTCTCCTATCTTCAAGGAAGTGGGGAGTTTGTTTACTCCCACTACTTCTTGTTTTGTAGGATAGTCGTGAGAATGGTCTTCTCGAAATCCTATCTATCCATTTTCCTGGTCTTCCTTGCCAAATCCTAGCTGGGTCGGTAATTGTCATTTCAAGACCGACACTAAGTTGATCCTAGTCGGCTCTTTCCGATTACCTGTCAAGTCTTATATTCTAGCTGAGCTCGCATCGGGGTCTAATGAGCTTTTCTCAGATGAGATTGATTTTGTACTATCTAGTCATATGAGTTCCCCATGGCTTTAGCTCTTTGGCTTACGTGGACTGTCGATTTTCTGATCGGCTAAATATTTTCAGACCTTCTAAGTTTTTGTATATTTGATCGGACCAATTATCTCTGATCGGCTCGATTATCTCTAGTTGGCTGAGTTCAAATTGATCATTTGAAGATTCATTTCTAGTGGTCTGGTCGACCTCCTTAGCTGGCTAAGAGTCCGATCGAGTCAAGCTCTTCTAGTCGGCTTTTTACTCAGAGTTGTGGCTAATTCGATTTCTGATCGACCACTTCTGGTCCTCCATATATCTGATTTTATTTGCCTCGGATTAGAAGTACAACATTTACGATTGAAAGAGAACTTTGATTTTTTATGTTCATATCATATTGTAAAATCTGAGTTAAGATTGTGGATAGATATTTACTATGTGTACCTGCTCAGAATAACTACTTGCAAACAATGGCGGGAAAATCAAAATAACAGATACTTTACATGAGAAGGGAAAGATAATTGTGTGAATTAGTTTTTAAAATATAATTAATTGGTTAAATTACAATAGGGTAATGTGTCCAATTCACTTGTGTTTTTTAAATTTTACATCGATTCCTCTTTATTATCAGAATAACAAGATTTACACTTGTGATTTAATAAATATTGCACACACTCTCTCTCCGTTAAATGAATGTTAATGGTGTTAAATTTAATATTAAATTTCCAGTTATACCCTTGAAAATCAAACAATTCATGTGTTTTTAACTTTCATCATTTCATTTTTAATATTGTCTCTATACTTTTTATCTTCTCATAATTATGAACGATATATATTATTAAATCATCATTAATATTTGAAACCAAATTAATATAAAAAATTCAAACATAATTGTAGATTTTCCTAATATAATTCTGATTTTTTTATTATAATAAATTCAAATATTTAAATATGATATAAGAATTGATTTTAATATACAAAAACAATTAAAAAAAATATGAACATTAATTTTTTAAATAATTTTCCAAGTAAATTGAAATTCTATTATACTTTATGATTTTTAAATTTTAGTTTCTTAAATTCTTGTTCTTCATTAAAGCAACTTTTCCAGATTCATGATCATAGTATCAGTCCACTATTTCAAAATCACTGACGAAATCATCCACTTTGCACTTCTGATTCAATTAGAACAAAACATGGAATTCATTTTATAAATCACAGCTATCGTGTCATTAATTTCTATCATAAGTTAAATGTTTTATCATAAGTTAAAATCTTGTTCAGGGAACAGTGTGATAATTTTTAATTATATTAAAATATTCATATTTTATTTTTAATTTTAAAATTTTCAGATTAATATTTAAATATTGTGTAATTTCTTGTATTTTTTTTATTTTCAATATATATCTTAAATTTTTAAATCTTGAGTTTTTTTTTCCAGATTTTAGTTTTTTTTTTTTTAACAATCTTCAAAGTTTTATTTTGATTTTGATTTTGTCAGAATTATTAAAATTATCATTTTCAATACTTATACTTTTTATTTTGTTTATAATCATGAGAGATTTTATATGAATTTTCAAATTTTAGTTGGATTCTTTTGAATACTTTAACAATTTTCATATTTCAATTTAATTTTAAATTTTCAGTTTTATTAAAATTATTTTAATTTCATGAAATATATATATATATAGTAATTTTCGTATTTTTTGTAAATTTATGATTTTTTTATTTGATAATTTCCATAAATGTTAGATTTAGTTGATTTTCATAGGTGTGAACAATCATTGAATTTTAAGTTTTTAAATAATTTAAACTCTCAATTTTAACAATTTATATAAAATATATTAAACAATAAATAAGGTTTACAATTAATAAATTAAAAATTAAATAAGAAAAAATAAGATTTACAAATAATATATTTTCACATTTATAACATGGTGGAATAAAATATCACACAACATAGCATATAAATAAAAGTTAACTATTTACATAATCAATTAAAATAAATAAAAAACATAAAAAAAAACATAGTTAGAAACAAACTTACGAGCTGAAATTTAGAGTCAAAGATGAGATAGTATGCTATAATATGAAAGAAATCAATGCATAGACTTTTATTTATAATGAAAGAGCATTATAGTCAATATACAAGTAAAAAAGTAAGTAAAATTTACAACAATTTGCATATGAGGCGACTGAAACACACTCTCATTAAGTTAGACGGAATAGAAAATTTCATGCAAACTTAATCATGTTAGAGGTGTAAATGTTTTCTATCTTTTAATAGAAAGGCGACCGACACAACATTTCTAAATTATAAGGAGTATGACGCATTTATTAAAAAAAAAATTCTAATAATAAAATTGTCTAAATTCTTTTGTAATTAACGTAAGTATAGATATAGATTGCTAGTCGTATACAACTCATATCATATGTTAATAGACATTTATTGAAATTGAAAACCCATAAAATTTATTTTTCAATATTAATTTTCAATTTTTTTGAATAATATTAAATATCCATGTAATGTTCATGCCTCGTTAAATAAAAAATTACTCGAAAAATCTACACACACCCGTCTGGACTTCAAAATCTCACCAAAACTACAAATATAATTCAGTAAAATATGAATTTTGTCGGGGCAATTTCGGAATTGAAAGTTTGTATCTACTTGGAAGGCTTTTCTATTTGCTTCCTTATTCAGACTTTGGTCTCTCATTTCTGTCAACGTCGTACGGCGTCGTTTTGCCAAGCATCTCACCGGAAGAACCCTTGCCCGGTTCAAATTGGAGCTCCGAATTTGAATCCGGGCCATTATATTTGGTTAAATGCTTAGCTGATTTTCCTGCTTATTAATTTTGGGTATTAGGTTTTTTCTTTTAATTTGTTGTTTATGATTGTTTGTGGCAGGTATGGATAGAAGGGCTTTGTTGATCGTGGGAATTTTTATTTGTTTGTTTACCCTTTCATCTGGTAGAGGTAACAATTCATTAAGTTTAGGTTTTGATAATAGTCGGAGCAATTTCTTAAGTAGAATGTTAATCATGATATTGTCATAATAGAGGAACATTCTTCAGGCTTCAGTGCAGTGTTTCTTAATTGATTGTTATGAGTGGAAGTGCATAATATTTCTAGTGTCTCAATTTCTATCACTTTTGTTTTTGCTGCAGAGTTGAAGGAGAAGCACAAGCACCTTCAATTGCCATCATACAATCACACGCTTGCTCGAACTTTGGTGCAATATGCTTCGGCTGTAAGTTCAGTTGGAACCCCATAAAATAATATGCAATGATTGAGTAGAATGGAATGTCATGTATTTATGTTCTTGAATAGATAGTTGTACTTCACTCCTTTCTGGTTTGGCCTTGCAGTTGTATGTGGATTGGGATATAAAGTTGTTTACTGTGTGATCAAACCAATAATGTGTGGTATACGTCTTGATCAAGTGAATTTAGTCATGTCATAGATTGCATTCATGATGATAGTGGCATAGTTCCAGATACAGTGTGGGAGATGTTCATTGATTGTTGGATACTGATAAGATATTTTCTATGTGTCATCTAAACTGAAGACTCTTGCATTTGCAGGTATATTTATCAGACTTGACCGAGTTGTTTACATGGACCTGCTCGAGATGTGATGGTCTAACTGAGGTGAAGAAATAACATACTGCTACTAATGTTAGATGAGCTACATGTAGTTTCGATTCATGATCGATAATGAAGCTGATTCCACCTTATCCTTGGATTTCAGGGGTTTGAAATAATGGAGCTGATTGTTGATGTTAAACGCTGCCTGCAGGTTCTGGGAAATGATTTTGTTTTTTCGAGTTGCCCTTTCTGTCACGCTTTATTATTTTCCCCTTCTTTTTGTTCTCTCCTTTTGCTAGTAGATCCTAATATAAGATAAATTATTATGTGGTCAGGCATTTGTTGGTGTTGCAACAGATCTCAATGCCATTGTGATTGCATTCAGAGGAACTCAAGAAAGCAGGTTCAGCTATAAATTATATATCAAGTTATTCTATTTTGATATATACTTCATTCTTGTTTCTATATCGGATGTAATTGTGAGTTAGAACGGTCTACTACTTTTCAGTTATGACTTTTTTTTTGTTACATCAGTGGTGGTGATTTATAACTGTGTTGCTCACTCTATCTCTTCATTGGCAACTCCAATTACAGTATACAAAACTGGGTGGAAGATTTGTACTGGAAGCAGCTAGATACAGATTACCCTGGAGTTGATGATGCCATGGTGGGTAAGAAACCACATTTTATTCCTACAGTTTCTTTCACGAATGCTTTGTTATTATTTGCATTGTATTCATGTGATCTCCCTTTCATTCAGGTGCATCATGGTTTCTATTCAGCCTACCACAACACATCATTACGACCTGGGGTTATAAATGCTGTTCAGAAAGCCAAGGCTTTATATGGAGATATTAAGGTTATGGTAACTGGGCACTCGATGGGAGGGGCAATGGCTGCTTTTTGTGGACTTGATCTCCGTGTATGCTTCTAACCTTAGTTCCTTGCCATAATTTGCAGATATTTACTTTCAACATAGGATATCATATATGCTGCATGCATTATGTTAGTTGTGTCTATTCTTATCCTAGGAGCATAGAAAGACCTCAGGTTACTGTTATAACTTAAGTATTGAATGAAAGATTATGGCAATTGCCATTTAATTTGATATCCATCAATTGGAAGTTAGAACCGTAAAATAACGTCCTAAAGATTTCGATATTTTGGATATTTAATATTTTGAAGTTGATTAACACCGAGCTGTATGTGCTTTGCTCATCTCGATAGCATTAGCACATGTCTCTGCTGAATGTGGTTTGATGGTGGATATTTTAGGTTTCATGTAAAAACAATTGGATATTTTAGATGATACTTAGGGATTGAAGAATGCAACCGTAAAAAGGTAATCTTAAAAGTTTGATGGAGTTTCTTGGGCATGTGCTTGGTGATATGTGATGCTGTTGATAGAATTCTCTTAAAATTTGTTGGAGTTTTGCACTGAAATACTTGCATATTCTCAGCTCAGCCTTGGCAAGCAGAATGTTCAGGTTATGACATTTGGGCAACCAAGGATTGGCAATGCTGCTTTTGCATCCTACTACAGCAAAATGGTGCCAAATACCATTCGGGTCACAAACGAACATGATGTTGTGCCACATTTGCCCCCTTATTACCAATATTTTTCCCGAAAGACATATCACCACTTCTCAAGAGAGGTAATGCTTTTTGGTAGCTTGAAGACATAGTTAATATTATTTCTTTGAACTATCTATACGTATTTTGTAATCTATCTATTCTCTATTCATGATTTAAACATTCTCAACATATTTCTCAAGGAGTTTCTTGGCTTGATGAAATTTGAAATATACAACTCTCTCCTGTTCATCATGCTATATTCCCTTTAAAAACATCAGATTTTATTTAACCTATGGTAATTCTATGTCTAGATTTTTCTCTTGCTACACATATCCCTTCAACCATACCCACCATCTTTACTTCCTGGCCTTTTCTTTATATCTTTATCTCAATTTCTATTTGATTGCTTGCTAATCAAATCATAAGATCCTCTTCTTGTAGGTCTGGCTTTACCATATTGAGTTTGGGAGTTTTGTCTATATGGTCGAGAGGGTTTGTGATGGTTCAGGTGAAGACCCAACATGTAGCAGGTGAGTGTACACCTTCTTAGCTCAAAGAAAAACTTCTAGGAATGAGCTAATATCTTGAGCTTCCATTATTTGGTGGAGTCTGTCTATATTCGATAAGTTAGTTTAGCTAATAGTCACTTAGTAACATGAACTAGCTATATATGTTGATAACTGCTTGCAGATCAGTGAGTGGAAACAGCATCTCTGATCACTTGGCATACTATGGTGTCCAAATGGGATGTGATGTATCGAGTAGATGCAAAATCGTGATGGATCCTTGTATTGTTGCTTATTGCAAAACAGATACTGATGGAAGTCTCATATTTTCCAGAGATCCCTCATCATCTTCGTTGAAACTGAATACAGATCAGGTCGATAAGGGCAGCTCTAAGATATTGGTATAGAATCAAGTGTGCCAAATTCATGAAAGAAAAGCTCAAAATGACATTGCATGGCAATGGCTAAAGCTCCATGCTATCTTTTGTATATTTTTGCATATTTTTTCCAGATTTACACTGAACTCATGTATGTATATATCTTGCGTATGTATATATCTAATGTATATGATTGCTATTTGTTTCCTTTGTTGGTAATATTATGAACCAAGCAAATAATATGATCCACTTATTTAGTATCGCGTTTTCTGAAGTACAAGTTTTGATTTCAGTTGGCTCAGTTTGAGGTGTTTAAAAATTACGAAATCTTGCCACAAAGATGGAAAACCTTAATTTAATTAAAATTAAAAATATTAATTATTCTAGAGCTAGTTGATTAAAGAGTTATAAATTAGTTAAAGTGTACTTTTTTTTATGGTATTCTTTTTCCATTTTCTTCATTGAATTTAGAACTTTTATGTTTTTAATTAGATAAAAATAGTTTTTTTTATTCTCTAAGTTTATTTCACTGGATTATTCATCCTCTATCTTGCACCTTTTGTTTTTTGATTCTCTATGTTTAAAAAATTCTAATTTTTTTTTCCACCTACCTGCTACAACAATTAAAAATCATTTATTTTTTGGTAAATTATATATTTCACTGTCGATGTTTGATCAAATTATCAAATGAACCTAAAAAATTGCAAAAATTATAATCAAATTCTTTAACAATAAAACTAAAAAGCTCACGCTCACGAAATGTTTCGATTGATTTTCATGAGTAATTTAATTCGAAATCACAATTCAAAATACATTTTTATCAATATCATACTAATATATTACTTTAAGTTTTAAGTAGACCATGTGTTGAAAATTTGATCGTTAATTAACAATAAAAAATATAAAAAATTAAAAAACCAAAGATGATAAATAGAGTATGAAAACTCCAATATAATAAACTCAAATGGTAGAAAAAACATTTTTATGCTTTTTATTATTAAAAAAAGTTTTAAATCCTGCTTTAACTTGGCTGTAAAATCTGGCCCAATACTCTTCCCCAAACCCAAGCCCACCTTCAAAACAAACATCGTAGAAGTTATTTGCTTCGTATTCGATTGTGAATAAATCGCATTCTTCTACTAGCGACTTTAGTTAACAGCGGCAGTAATTGGACTGAAAGAAGCAGTGGAGAAATCTGCCCTTATGTCCTGTTTGGCAAATTTCGAAACGCAGTCATTATCGGCTTGAGTCACTCTGCTCTCTCTCTCTCTCTCTCTCGTGTATGAGAAAATGCAAGCTATTGGAGCAGTAAAGAGATCACGCCGATTAACTAGGGTTTTGAAATACCCCTGGACGAGTGTGTTCAACTCAGCGGAACGAGTCAACTCATCTCCCGTTGATGAGTTAGGTATTGGAAATGCTTGTGAATTCAGCTACTGTCACTCTCTGCGCCACCGCTTTCACTCCGCCGCGTTGTTTGCAGGTACTTTTATTTTCGATTTTATGATGCTACGCCTCGTGAAATCAGTATGTGAGTGATGTGTGAATTGTGATTGTATGTATATTTGTAGCATCAGTAAAACCATATTTGCCATTGAGCTATCCGTTGAAAGGATAACAATGAAGAAAGTGAACAACATTTCATCTTAAATTTGGTCTGTCCTTGAAGATTCAATTTTCAGTGCATAAAGAAGATTGCTTGAGTTTAATTGGGTAATAAGGGGAAATATATCGTCCGAGCTTTATTTTTGCTTTTCATTTTTGTTATTCGTTTATGGTTTTGCTCTTTCTAATAGATAAAATAGCAGAATTTGAGCGTAGAAAAGAAAACCAGAATACTTGATATGTGCTTGGATGTCATGCATGCATATAATGCTCGGATGAAATGTGAAATTTGCAGGGAATTTTTCACATGTTGAATTAAATTATAAAAGGGATGTTATACAAATTCCATTATCATCCAAGGCGATGTCAAATAGATTGTTTTCTTCAGAAGCTATAGGGGCTGAAGATGATTCTGCAGGTGATTATTTTACTTTACCTGTTTTTTAACGGCTTAAGAAATTCGAAGTTTGAAGTTTATTTAGTGGCCAAAGCTGTTTGCTGTTTTAGATGCAGAGACCGTGAAGGGAGTATATGAGAAGATGCTGAACTGTGTGGCGGAGAAAAGAACTGCCCCACCAAATGCTTGGTTGTGGTCACTCATTGCTAAATGTTCTACCATTGAAGATATTAAGCTTCTCTTTGATATTTTGCAGAAACTTCGTATATTTGTCAGTATTTGTCTTAGTGCTCTAGAGTTTGCTTGATCGCTTTTATTTATTTGTTTATATATGTTCTGTTTTATGGGCTGCAGAGACTCTCCAATCTTCGGATACCCTACGATTTTAACCCAGCACTTTGCAGGGAAGTTACAAAGGCCTGTGTTCGTGCAGGAGCCATCGACTTTGGTAAGAATAGTATAACATTCCTTTTAGGTTTAATTTAGTCTATTGGTGTGTAATGATACAAACTGGATATGAAAATTAGAAACACCAATTATTAAATTTGTGGGCGAACTAAGCCAATGTCTATTTCAAGTTTTGTTCCATGTGGGTGCAAGCACACACCATCAATCAACATGCCCATGCTTACTTTTCTCTAATCACACTCACCTTATGCTGCATACGGCTCGTGTAACTGGTTACATATCTTCTTTATTGTTTTCAATACGAACTAAGATACCTGGACTATCATTTCTTAGGTATTATAATTCAAGAATAAACTTGGGGCAATTTATGAGCAAGGACGTGCAGCCAAATTTCAGGACTTAGTTCCTTCCCTGTTTGGTATATAAATATTTATTAAAAGAAATCATTAATTTTTCCAGAAACTCAAGGAGGACAAGGATTGCGTTGCTAGTAATTGTTGCAACATATGATACTTATATGTTTTGAGTCCAACAGAAAGATATCGTGTTAGATTTGCTGTGATCAGCTATATCTATGGTGTTAATCAATGACTTCAAAGTCAAGCTTTGCATTATTTGACCTTCGTGTAACCATGTGTGTATGAATCATTTTTTGGAAAGAGGATCTGCTGTTTTTTTGCTCTGGCGTTGGTCTTAATATGTTTTACTTATCAACTGATTGAAATATTTATAATATTATATGTAAGGTAAAAAGGCACTGTGGAAGCATAATTTATTTGGACTGGCTCCTGATATGGGCTCTGCTAATCATTTGTTGGTATGTAAGTGTTCTATTGAGGTTTTATTTTCTCTATGTTTGTGTTTGCATACATGTATAAACATAGAAAAAAATTAAAACTTGTTTCATGGTTGCAGCTACATGCTAAACAGCATAATGATGTGAAACTCATGGTCGATGTAATGGATCTTGTGAAGAAGAATGATCTACCTTTGCAACCTGGCATGGCAGATATAGTTTTCAGGTATGTGTCAAACAGAAAAATCATCCAATTTTCTTTATTTTCCATAATTCTAATATTAATGAATTATGCATCTAATATTTTGCTTCCTAATTCTTGTTTTTGGATGTTCTATCTCTTTAATTTGTATTCAATGGTTTGAAATGAAACTCATTAGTGGACATAGATACTAACGAGAGTGGTGGCTGACAAATAATTTTTGGGTTTCCTATGTTGCAGAATAATAAGGGGAAAGGGTCAAATAAGACTTGATGTTAAGTCCGAGGTACATTAGCTAATTAAGCTCTTAAGATTTATAGGTACAAAAATGACATTGAAATTAGCAAATTTGCACATTCATGCCTTCTTTAATGGACCGATAACTTCCATCAAACTATGATCAGACTGATATTGATGACAGTGAAAAAGAGGGAATTTTGCTGGCTCACTGCTGCTTTTTTACCCTTTGCTGGACTTCACTACTTCACTGCCTGTTCATCTCTGGACTACCTGCAATATGCTTGGGTAACAAAGACCCCCCCCCCCCCCCAAAACAAAAGAAAACACACACTCACGCCGATGTACTGTGTGCCGTCAATTCTGTTCTCAAACTCACGGAATTTTCCTTCCTGTCTTTGCAACATCAAATTCTCCTTCCTCAATACTTAATACATCCAACACTGGAATATAGTTCAGAAAGTATACCAACTTTTATTTAACAAATTGCCTGCCTGAAGATAATCTGTGGCAGTGGTTCAAATCCTGAACCTGCTTCAATCCATGAAGCTGTTTCCATCCCGAGTATCCAGGAAATGGTCACTATTGTAGTCTGGTCTGGATTCAGGGAACTTGGTGATTTGCTTTTTTGCTTCTGATATAGCTACATGCTTACACAGATTGGTGTTCACCCTTGTATTTTGATACAATTAGTCCATGTGGCTTTTGGACTTCCCTATGTTTCCCTAAATTCCTTGAAGCTGGGGAGATTCCTTTCAATGGTTTGATTTCTTTTTGCAAGAATCCTGATTTCTTGCCTCACAGAAAATTAGATAGTAGAAGTACAAAGAAGTTTTGGACTTCCCTATGTTTCCCTAAGTTCATTGAAGCTGGGAAAAATTCCTTTCAACGGTGCATCATGCATGGCTTTGAATTATTTTGATTTCTTGTCCAGTAGAAGTACAAAGAATGTCTTGGTCTCATCTTCTTTCCTGGGAAAGCATAGTGTTGTGATACTTGTATAAATTTGTAAGATGATGAAGAGAGTATATGAGATGGAGAGAAAGGGCAAGGGAAAAGAAAGCATTAGCATTACCAAGAGAGGAAGGGTTCTTGTCAACAATGAAGAAAGTGGTAAAAAGAGTGCTAAAACTCTTGCTTTCTCTTTAATCAATATCAGTTGGGTCATAGGTTAATGAGTTATATGCTCTGTCAAGGAAGGGCATAGATGTGTTAATTTGCTAGCTTTAATGCCATTTTAATACCTTAAAAAAACTTTACTGGCTTATATGTACCTTGGGCTAAACATCTGGTGCTTATAGACACTTTACCCTTTTCCCTAATAATAAAAGCCTTTATTGTGCACTGGTTGTTTAGCACGATTCAAAGTTTATTTGTTCTAATTGAAGTTCTTTTTTCCCTCAATTAAAAATCACCCCCTGCCTTTTAACTTAGATCCTCACATTTTTCGTGCTGGATTTTGCTTATTGCAGCATTTGTTATAGCGCTAACAGATGGGATCTGATATCTAAATATGGTAAAAGGTTTGTCAGTTCTGGAGTAAGACTTAGACAGACTTCCTTTGACTTGTGGATGGAATTTACTGCCAAACAAGGTATTACACAATCTCCTTTTGTCTTTTCATGATTTCTGATCATCACCTTCGTCGTTTTCATTTGAGGGTTAGCATAAGTCCTGGGGGGTGAGGTGAAAAGGAAAATGGGTAAACTGATTCATTAACTCCAATCCTCGTAGGAGATGTTGAGTCTTTATGGAAGATCGAGAACTGGAGATCAAAAGCGATGAAACAACATAGTGTTTCAACTGGGTTTTCCTGTGTGAAGGTTATTCATCTGTTGTGCCATTGATTTTAAGTTTTGCTATCTGCCATTATGAATTGTCAGGGTTTTTAATCTGCCCCTGTATAAGATTACTTCATCATTTTTTATGTTTCACCACATATGACATGCTTCAGATATTTTAAACTGGATTTTCACTTCTTGCTATAGATGACAATGCTATACTTAATATCAAGATAATTGCAGAATGCAACATCAATGGTATTGGATTGAATGAAAATAGTTCAATATATAATAACATTGCTCTATGTACCACTAGTTGTTTAAATGAGGTTAAATGAAGGCATTTTCAAATGGAGTTCCAGGAAGTTGAAAATTTTAGCTGTTGAACTACAAATACTTAATATGAAAGCCACCATAAATTCAATTTAAACTGTGCTTGCATGGTTAGGGCATGAACTTAGTATTGATCTCGATGTTGTGTCCAGGGTTTCCTTCTTGAGCATAAGACTGAAAGTGCTGCTGCAATCATTCAAGTACTATATCAGGTAAAGTTTGATCTTGATAGATATTCGTATTAATGTCCAGCTGAAACAAAATATATAATTTTCTAAGTGAATACTATTTGTAAGTCCAGACTCTGCCCAATGCAAGAAGGCCAAGCATTGTGGTTGAACTTCAAAAGCTAGTGAGCGAGTGGCCAATAGATGTTATAAAGCATCATAAAGGGGAGAACAAAGAGGTAAGTTTAGCGATCTCTTTCTTGATTCAGATTTTACTCATACACATGCAAACACTTGTTTCTGCAATACTTCTTGGTTGCTAGTCAACATCATAGGTGAAGTTAGCCTTTGTAGTAGGATCTATGCATGTGCCAAAATCGTATTTTCTTGTCTTTTGCCAGGCATTTGCTGCAGAATTACAAAATGATGTATCTGCCCTTGTTGTTGCTTTACGGAGCTTGGGTGTCGCGGCTAACGTTACCATGCAAGAGTTCACTGGAAAAGAAGCACTCTCATCTTAGAAGTGTGACCAGTTGAATTATGCTTCTCACTAGAGTTTTCGAACTTTTCCCTCTCTGCAAGTAATTGCAGTTTTTAGAAGTACTCTCTCGCATGTCATTTTTGGTTAGATTCTAAGTCTTGCAAACAAGCTCAATTTTCTTTGCTCTTTCTTTATTGGGAAAATTCCGTAAAATGTCATATTGACATATCATTTACGTAAAAAAGGCTATCAACACTAATTTTATTCCAATAAACTGAAAATGGATTGTATGCAATTTCAAATTCATAATGAACCTATCCAACATCACTGTTTTGATTTTTTGATGTATGGTAAATATATACTTTGTTAAGAAAATTCTAGAAAAATATTTCAAATTCATCATAAAATGGACCTATCCAACATCAATATTTTGACTTATCGATCTATGGTAAGTATATAACTACAATTAAAAAAAAAAAAAAAAGATCCTAAGTTTATATTTCTTTTGACGTATTTATTCTATATGGCCTTTACTTTTATAACTGCTTTGATTTGGAATATAGTGATCATAAGAACCTTTTAACAAGTCTTGGTAGGCGCCCACCCTGCAATTGCGTTCATTGTTAGGTGAGAAGGAAACTATACAATATACAAGTATTCTCTCTCTTTCTTTACAAGAACTCTTAGAGAGAGAGAGAGAGGAAGGAGAGAGATGGGTACTAGTTTGAGAGTTGTAATGTTCCCATGGTTAGCTCATGGACATGTGTTCCCCTTTCTTGAATTAGCCAAGAATCTCTCCAAGAAAAACTTCTACATATACTTTTGTTCCACTGCCATCAACCTCGAATCGATCGAAAAGAGTTTGAAAAACGATTCATCTGATGATTTTCCGATAGAATTGGTGGAACTCCATCTTCCATGTTTGCCTGAACTTCCTCCACAATACCACACCACAAAAAACATACCACCCCATCTTATGCCAACTCTCATGAAGGCCTTTCAGATGTCAAGCTCAAGCTTTTCCGACATAATCTCCGATTTAAAGCCCGATTTGCTTATCTACGATGGTTTCCAGCCATGGTCTGCTAAGATTGCCACTTCACTTGGCATCCCTCCTGTTATTTTCGCCACGTCTGGTTCCACCTCTTTGTCTTTCTTTCATCATTTCGTCACACACAAGAGTTATGACACTTTCCCTAATCAGGCTATTAGGCTTAGAGAGCATGAGAAAAGAGATATGATTGCTGTGTCCCAATCCATCAAAGTTGAAGACAGTGATGAAGGCTTTGCTTTTGGGATGTTCAAATTGTCTTGTGACATTGCTTTGATCAAGAGCTCAAGGGGTATTGAGGCCAACTACATTGATCATCTTTCCTCCTTGTGCCACAAGAAAGTTGTGCCCACTGGTCCACTGATTTCACTTTCTAATAATCAAGAAAGTGATGATGATTCATGTGCTATCTTGAATTGGCTGGATCAGAAAAGGGAATGCTCAACTCTTTACATTTCATTTGGGAGTGAGAACTACTTTTCCAAGGAGCAGATTGGGGAGATAGCAAAAGGGTTGGAGGTTAGCAATGTCAACTTCATATGGGTCCTTAGATCGCCTTCCGGAAGCGACGTTGAGTCGCTGCCGGAGGGCTTTCTTGAAAGGGTTAAAGATAGAGGGACTGTTTTGCAAAAATGGGCACCACAGACTGCAATCTTGGCACATCCAAGTGTGGGTGGTTTCATGAGTCATTGTGGTTGGAGTTCTGTCACAGAAAGTATATATTTCGGGGTTCCGGTGGTGGCGCTGCCGTTGAAACTCGACCAGCCGGTGAATGCTAGGCTGGTGGTGGAGGCTGGTGTTGGTGTGGAGGTGATGAGGGATGAGAATGGAGGGTTTGATGGTGAAGGAGTGGCAAAAGCAATAAAAGAGGTGTTTGTAGAGGAGATTGGACAAGGGCTTAGGAGGAAAGCTAGAGAGATGAGTGACAAGATGAAAATGGAGGAAGAAGAAGCCATTGATGAAGTGGCACAAGAGCTTTCAAGAATTTGCATCAAGAAATGAAGTTTAATTAGTATTCTGATGGATCCCTCCCATTAGTCCTCTGTTCTACTTCTATTTCTATTTCTATTTTGGAGTGTTATTTATTTGATGCTTAATATCATATTTTATTATTTTTATTATATATATTATATATTAATGGTGTTATCAGTGGAATAAAGAACAACATATATTCTACTATTGGCCAATAATATATCTTCCTCTATATGTTCCTCTATATGTTCTAGTTATCAAATCTTAACTTACTGATATGCGTACATGACTTCTGAAATTAAAAAGTAGACCCATTAGAAGGAAAACAATTAGTGCTTACATAAAACATTGAAAATGTATATCACATGTCATTGTTTTAATTTTTTTTTTTCAACCAAACCTCATGGCTCTCGTCATCATGAATATATAAAAATGAAAATATAATTTTTAATTGACAGACAACAAATTAATATCTTAAAAAAATCATCATATTAGGTAGAGGTTGATAAAACATTGGAAAAGTTAACGATTATAAAACAACTCATTTTCTTCGAAAATAAAGGTTAACAATTACCAAATCATTTTCTAATATTTTTAAAGCTCACTTGACGGATCAAGGGTGTTAATGGGCTGCACCAGGTCTTCTGATGGGCTACTAACTCATTGGGCCGGGCCAAATTATTGAAAGTCCATCCCATACTATTTACTGGGGCAAATTAATATGGAAAATTCCACCCTATCCAAACAGGTAAACTACTATAATCTACTTTACGCGTGATATGGAAAAATTGAGGTAAGAGTTGAACTATTTCTTCATAAGATAAATTTGTCTGTATTCAGTGTTTCATAATCTACGGCAAACGTTCCTAAAATATGATTTACTAACTTAAGGACCATAGCACAATGAATTTAAAAGTTTTTAATGAACGAAGATGATATATAAAACTTTTTTAGATAATTAAATGAGAAATTATAATTGTTAGAATGCTAATAATGCAAGTTGTAATGGAGTAAATGAAATGATTGAATGTGAGGTCTGTTTATAAAAGTTGAAATGGTGTGGTAATGACACATTTTAGTTTGAAATGATATCTTTTTATAATTATACATTTTTTTGTTTAAATTGAAGTCTTTCCATAATTAGACATTTTTTTGGTATAAAGTAGTGTGTCTCATAATGTTCAGATTAGTTGCATCCCTTTAATTTGAGTTGCATCAATTTAATTCAAACTCATACAGTTTTACAACTTCACACCTCTTCAAACTTTCACACATTTTCAATTTAAGTAGTCAACTTCAAGTATTAATTTCTCATTTATCTGAAATTGATTGAATTTGAGAAAATAAATACTTTAAATTTATCTACTCGAAATGTAGATTTCAAATTTACAACTTATATTCGTTTATAATCAAACGAAACACCATATAAAAATTGGTCAACACCAACTTTTCCAAACCAATTTCCAACATGATATATAATGGGGTGGTTGTACTAGCATATGATATATTTGATTCCATAGTGTGTTTTGTATGGTATTTCAAAATATTAATCATACATTATGAATATCAAATCACATAATTAACATATAATTGATATTTATTAAAGATAACAGAATATGAGGAAAATTGTTAAATGTAACCAAAGATCCTGATTGATATAAGGTTAAAACTTATATGTACCAAGGGTACGGATCCTAGATCCGTGCCCCCAACCCGAATCGGCGCGTGGATCGTTTTTACGCGCCCCCACGCGCGGCCACACCATAGTTGATGTGCGCCGCGCACCACCTGAATTTTATACTTTAAGGTATCACTCATTTACTCTTAAGGTATCACACATTTATTCTTAAAGTATCACATTGTTACCTTTCAGGTTTTAATGTAAAAACAGCGCTGCTTTCTTCTTTTTTCTCTTTTTTTTTTCTTCTCCCTCCTTCTTCTTCTTAATCTCTTTTCTTATCAATTTGTTATTCTTCTTATTGGTTTTGTACATTATTCTTCTTCTCTATCTTCTTGATCTTATTCTTCTTCTCTATATTCTTGTTCTTATTCTTCATCAAATCTTCATAAAGTCATTTATGAAGTATTTTCTCCTTCCTCTTCTCTTTTACTCATTTTCATAGATTTAGATAATTGATTTCAAATCACAATTTATTACAATAAATTTAAAATATTGAAAATCAATTATTTCAAACAATATGAAATCATGATTTGTTGATTTTGAGGAATTTTTTTTGAAATTTTAAGATTTTTCAATGAAGATATTAGTTGTATGTTCTTAAAGTATTACACATATTCATTTCAGATATTACATAAATATTTTACATGTATTACACATGTTCTTTCAAGTATTAAAAAATACCTTACAGGTATTACACATGTTCCTTTCAAGTATTACACTTACCTTATAAGTATTACACCTGTAATTTTATAATACCTGAAGAGTATATATGTAGTACTTATAGATCATATCAGTAATATTTGAAAGGTATCACTGATCATATATCAATGTTTTGAGATAATTTTGATTTATAATATCATGAACAATCAAAATTTTTATAATACCTGTAGAACATATATGTAATACCTATAAAATCAACCAGAATTTTAAATACAAGATTTTCATCATCTTCTTCCACAAAATTTATTCAAAATCATATTACTCAATTAATAACCAACTATGGTGTTTGTTGCATCAATTATCTCGTATATTGCTATGAATCAGATCAAGATAGAAAGAGTTTCAAGTTATAAGAAAATAAAAACCCTAGATTTTTATATACATTAGGAAGAAAAAAACTTGTTGAAGTATTAGAAAAATAAAAACCCTAAATTTGTAGCAATTATGTGAAGAAATTAAGAAGGAAGAAAGAAAAAAAGAAAAAAAAAGAAGGAATAGCACCACAGAAAGAGGTAAGAAAAAAAAAGAAAAAGGAAAGGAGTATTTGTGTAGGAGAGAGAAAAAAAGAAATAAATTAAAAAAAACAAAAAAAAAAAATGAAGTGAGTGTAGCATAGGAGAGAGAAAAAAAATTAAAAAAAAAAGCAAAAAAAGGAGTTGAGCGGGTTGGGGGCACGGATTTAGGATCCGTGTCCCAGGGGCACACAAGTGTCTCTCTTGATATAACAGCAGACGATATATAAAATGCATTTAAACTCTTTATTAATTATTTGAAATAACTTACTATTCATATTTATTGTGAAATACAACTATATCCCTGGGAATGGTTTAAATATCCATCACAATTACCATAATTGTAGGGACAAAATCGTTACTTCTGAAGGTGTGATTTCTATAATAATCGGTAATAACGTGTCCAACTTTCTAAAGTTAAATTGTATTCAATTAAAAAAAAAACCTGTGAGATTATATTTAATCATAACTCATTATTTAATATAAAGTTTTTCAATTATATTTACATGTGTTATTTCATTATAAAGTGGGGGTGGGGCTCCGTGGTTGTTTCTCATATAGATAAATATTGTAGAACGGAGATATATTTAATAAAATTAAAGATAAATTTCATAACAAAATTTAATTTATAAATTAAGTTTTTAATAAAAGGTTTAATTAAATTTTTTTTTTAAATTTAAGGCTTGAAAATTAAATTGAGTTTTCATTTAAGACAAATTTTCATTTTCTTTTTATTTTAAATTTTATTTATATTTATAGATTTATTAATATTTCAAATATGTATTTATATTTTAAATAAATTAAGACAAGTGAATATAATTTTGAAATGATTTTCATTCGATTTGTATTAATTTGTATATACATATATATATATATATATATAATTAATGCAATTCATAAAATTAAGATTCTTTTATTTTCTGAATTTTATGAATAAATTGTTTCCTCACCATCGATTTTTTGTAGGCTCTTGACCGATTTTCCTCTGGCTCCTTTAACTCCAATTTCCTTAATTTTCTATCTTAATCCAAGTCCATATCAAGTAATTCAAACTCGTAGCCCTTTGCACACCCATCCTTTACAACATCAACAAAGCACATTAAATAATTCTCATTGTGGTATCTCATGGCATCGAAAATACTAAATTTCACAATCTCTCCATCAAACTTGATGGAGAGTGTATCCTCATCCACCTCAATCTTTGTCCGTGCAGTTTTCATGAATGGACGTCCTAGTAGGACAGGAGTTGAATTCGTTACAGAATCATTTTCCATTTTCAAGATATAAAAATCTGCTGGAAATATCAACAACATCCTCAATTGTCCCTTCAGGATAAACATTAGAACGATCTGCTAATTGAATGACAACCTTAATCTTTTTCAAAGGGCCTAAATTCAAGGCATGATAAATTGAATATGACATGACATTAGTAGATGCACCTAAATCTAACATGACACGCTCAATTTTCATGTGACCAATAACACAAGGCATTGTAAAGATACCCGGATCCTTACATTTATCTAGTAAAATCTTTTTCATCACATCAGATGCATTTTCATTCACACTTACCTTTTCATCACCTTTCAATTTCCTTTTGTTAGTGTACAATTTCTTCAAAAATTTGGCATACTTCAAGATTTGCTTGATAGCATCTAACAATGGAATATTGATTTGAAACTTCCGAAAGGTTTCCAACACATCTTTCTCATAGTCTTAATTCTTAGGTTTAGCCAACCTCTAGGAAATGGAGGAATATGCACATAAGATATTTTAGGTGATTTAAGAGAAGATTTTACCTTTGATTGCTTATCAACTTTTTCTTCAACTTCTTTTACTGCATCC
This sequence comes from Scutellaria barbata, assembly GCA_028654395.1. Lineage (NCBI taxonomy): Eukaryota > Viridiplantae > Streptophyta > Magnoliopsida > Lamiales > Lamiaceae > Scutellaria > Scutellaria barbata. The sequence continues at coordinate 19,886,427 of CM053652.1, read as the reverse complement.
TTTGCAACTTTCTTTTCAATGGTTTCCTCAGGTAAACCAATCCTAACATCAATCTCTTTTTCACTAAAAAAAAATATTGCACTTGCATTTTCTTTCAGGTTAACCATAATTTTTTCGAATTTTATGCCTCTAATTTGTTAATGGAGGTGGTCATTGGACTCATTTGATTCTCTAAGTGTTGAATACTTGTCCTTGTTTTCTGTTGAAATTTTTGATTATTAATGGCAAGATTCTAAATTATATCCTCCAAAGACATACCTGAATCTGAAGATTGTGCAGGTGCTAGTTGTTGTGGAAATCTTTGATCGCTTCCTTGATTTCTATAGTTAAAATTAGGAGGATCCGTCCATCCTAAATTATAGCTATTAGAATATGGATCGTATATATGTTGTGGTTGTCTAGGAAATCCACCCATTGCATTGACTTGTTGAGTGGGATCTTCTTGCAAGGTAGGACATGCATCATTAAAATATCCTTGTGCCGAGCACATCACACAAACTTGAGGTATCTATGTTTGTTCTAAAACCAATTTTCCCATAAGGGCAGTCAGTGCATCAATTTTTTGATCAACAGAATTAGTACTTACCTCTTTAGTAATTACTTGAATGATATCATTTCTAGTCTCAAATTGTTGTGCATTGACCGTCATGTTGGAAATTAGAGCTCTTGTTTCTTCAAGCGTCTTGTTTACCAAAACACCTCCACTTATAGCGTCAATCATACTCCTATCGAAAGTTGAAATGCCTTCGTAGAAATATTGTACAAGTAGTTGTTCAGGAATCTGATGCTGAGGACAACTAGCACATAATTGCTTGAATCTTTCCCAGTATTAATGCAATGACTCTCCATTCATCTGTCTAATCCCACAAATGTCCTTCCGGATGTGTGCAAATCGTGAAGTTGGGAAGAACTTCTCTAAAAACTACTTCTTAAAGTTAGACCATGTGGTTATAGAACTAGGTGGAAGGTAATAAAGTCAATCATTAGCCTTGTCAGCTAGAGAAAATGCGAATGCACACGACTTTATTTGTTCTTCCATGACTATCTGTGGTCTCATAATTGTGTACACCATATGGAACTCCTTTAGATGTTTGAGTGAATCCTCACCTGTAAAACCACAAAAGGTAGGCAATAGATGAATCAAACCAGATTTGAGTTCAAAAATAGCATCAGGAATAGGAAATTGAATGCATAAAGGTTGTTGACTAACATTAGGATTAGCCAACTCCCTTAATGTTCGTTGAGTAGCTATCTCTTCTCGAAAACTCCAAAGCTAAATTCAGACCCGATGATGACGGGGGGAGAAGCTTGCTTCAGTAGTCTTGTTTTCTTTCTACGCCTTCTAGCTTCTTTCTTGATTTCTGGATTGTACACTAGTTCACCTGTACGAGAAGAACGAGGTATAAACCAGAAACAATGAAATAAAACTCAAAAAGAATTAATTCAACGTTATTTCCCGGCAACGGCGCCAAAATTTGATGCGTGTGAAACCAGCAAAATAAATTACCTACTCTGAAATAACAAATAAGTATAACAGCAAGCAGGGTCAATTCTCAAGGAATAGGGATTAATTCTATTGAGTATGAAAATAAGGGGGATTTTGAATATCGATTAATTATCCTAAAACTAAACTAAGGTATCAAATCTAAATAAGAATCAACCGGCAATGAACAATAAAAATAAATAATAGAGAGAAATAATCTTACGAGACTCGGATTTAAGGGTGTCGACATTCAATTATATCACTGATCCCAAACTACAAATATCGTCTTCCACATTCAAGCATTTAAATCATAAAAGTCATAAAAAGTCATTTGTTTTACTAATTCAATTGATCAAATGAAGCATTCAATCAACCATAATTATCAATAATTAAAAAGAAAAAAAGAATAATTAAAATAAATAAATAAATAAAATTTTGTCTTGAATTGAGACCTCAACATAATTTTCAAGCCTTAAAAATGTTAAATTGAACAGCCTGAAAATCAATATAATGTGTTTTAGAATGTGATACACGTGGCACATGAATTTTTGGTACGGGGGATCTGATTTGTAAATTGAGTCCATTATTGAGAAATCTTAAAATTAAATTCAGAATTAAAAACTAATTTAAAAATTGGTTCTTGTTATGAAATTTATCCTAAAATTAATTATAATCATAAAATTGGATATAATAAAAGTTATTAATTGCATGAATTCAAATAAGGATTATTGAAATAACCGACCAAAATAGGAATGGCTCAAACCAAATAAAGGGATAATTAGGATAAAAATGTAAAAATTTTCAAACTTGTTACTTTCAAGCTGTATGAAAATATAAAATAGGATGAATAATATGCAACCAATATTCGATGAATATTATGCAATCAATATCAATGAAATAAGATGTAATCGATGCAATGACAAAATCAATTACTAATAATATATTATAAAATTAACCACATAACATCAAAATAGGATGCAATCAATATCCGCTAAAATAGTATGCAACCAACATTCGATGAAATAGTATGCAATCAATATCGATGAAATATGATGTAAATGATATAATGAAAAATCAATTAATTATAATACATTAATAATAAATAGATATTATAATTAATTGAAAACATAGTTTTTTATTATTCGATTTCATTAATTAGTAAGTTTGAACAATTTTTTAATCAACCCACTTTCATTTTGTTTTTTGAAATAGAATTTTTTATATTTTTTCTAATGTTTTAAAAATAATCAAATTTGTTACATATAAATATTATATTTTTCAAAATGTATAGCATATGCTTCTTACGTATAAATATATTTTTATATATTATTTAATATTTAGTAATGTTTCTTATATACATCAATTAATCATATTAAGGTAATTGTATTAAACTTTAATTTGTTAAAGATTTTATTTTAAGAAATTATTATTACGAGAAAAATTATGAGTTTCACATGTGGTGTGGTCTTAGTTTTATATATTTATAAAGATAAAAGTTATTATTATTATTATTATTGAAATTATTTATGGTTTGTATTGAAAAATTATGAATGCCAACAATATTATTAGTAATATGAAATTGCAACTTATTTAAATAGTAAAATCAATATTAATTTGGTATGCAACAATTAAATTTTTAATTATTAAGTTATCTTGGAGTATGAAGGATGTGTATCAGGTAACAATATTTTTTATATCAATACATACAAAATCATGGTTGCAATGATTTTGGATGTTATATTCATGGCAATTTAGTTAATAACGAGGATTATATCTCCACAAAATGAAACATATCGAATATGAGTCTCAAATGATTCGTTACCAAAAGATACATAATACTAGATGATTTAGTTGTGTTTTTATGGTTCAATAGTTGGTGATGCATAATACTAGACGATTTAATTATATTTTTATGGTTCAATAGTTAGAAAAGGTAGATATAGATTACATTGTCTTGTGATATTAGATTTCTTGGAGGAATATTTGGTTTTACTGTGATAACTTTTGAAAGTAGGTAAAAAAATTTAAAATGAAAATGAAGAGTTAGAATACAATGATTCAAGATCCAATGGCTGAGACATTGATGTATTAATACTACTAATGTACTATAAAATCCTTTATTAAATATATAATGTAATAAAATATCAAAGTAAAATTCAACTAACAAATTATGGATATGAACAATAGTCGTAGAAATCGATCAAGAATCAGAATTTCTTTTCCTAATTTTGTGAAAAACTAAAAAAAAATTCTTTTTGACATTTGTCAATTCACATATGTCAACAGTATAAATATACAAGACAAAATCATATTTGAAATAGAAAATATGATGTAGTCCAACTATTGTATTTATCAGCTAATAGTAACTATAAAAGCACAATTAAATCTTCTTATATTATGCAGTGTGTGATGACGAATCATTTGAGACTCATATTCGATATGTTTTATTTTATGTAGATATAATCCTCGTTTTGAACAAAATTAATTTAAATTTAATCTTTTTACAATTAATCAATTCACGCATGCATCTTATCTCGGGGATGTCGCATTCGAAAATCATTGTTGCATCTGTCTCATAATTTGTTCTTGCATTCAATGAAAAAAAATTGTGCATCAATTTCAATATATTATTATTAATTATCAATTATTATTAATTAATTAATACGTGCATGTTGTGTGATTATTATTATTAATTTGCATCGATTGCATCCACATTGGTTGGTTGGTGTTGCGTTGTTACTTTGATAATGTATTATTATTAATTGACTTATCATTGCATCGATTGCATGCTATGTCATCCATATTGGTTGGTTGATGTTGTGTGGTTAATGTTTATTATTAATTGACTTGTCATGCTACGTCATTGTTGCATGATATGTCATCGAGATTGATTGGTTGCATGTTATTTCATTTTATATTGGTGGAATGTTATTTAATTGGATATGGATTGCATCCTACTTACATATAATTTATTAGTAATACCACAATCTTTTACTTACGATTTGAATATATCTTCATCCATTATATAAGATTTAGTGTGGTAGGCATGTGTGATTTGATTTTGATCAATTTTCTATCTCCGATATTTTTCCGAGATATTTTCGGATATTTTCATTTTTTTACCTAACTGATATAAAAAAATATATCTTTGATATTTTCATTTTTCACATAGCCTATAAAAAAATAGAAATTTTATTAATTAAAATATGAATATTTATCGATATCGATTTTAAGTTGTATTGATTATTATTCAATAATTGCTTTGATTTGTAATATAGTGATCAATAAAAATATCCGAAAATATCTTCGATATTTCCTAGAGATATTTTCGGATATTTTCATTTTTTCACATAACCAATATAAAAACGGCATACAACGATATATTTCCAATATTTTGATATTTATCGATTTCGATATCGGTGGAAAAATTGATAAATATAATAAATAAAGATATCTATTACAAATATGGAGAAATATTGATAAATATCGAAAAAATATGAATAAGTTCCACCGATACATATTTGCATAAGATTAAGATACCGACGAAATTATATATAGCGTATGGAACAGAACCTTTTAACAATTTACCAGAAGAAAGAGAGAGGAAGCAGAGAACCTTTTAACAATTTACCAGAAGAAAGAGAGAGGAAGGAGAGAGATGGGTAGTAGTTTGAGAGTTGTAATGTTCCCATGGTTAGCTCATGGACATGTGTTCCCCTTTCTTGAACTAGCCAAAAATCTTTCGAAGAAAAACTTCTACATATACTTGTGTTCCACTGCCATCAACCTGGAATCGATCAAAAAGAGTTTGAAAAATGATTCATCTGATGATTTTCCGATAGAATTGGTGGAACTCCATCTTCCATGTTTGCCTGAACTTCCTCCACAATACCACACCACGAAAAACATACCACCCCGTCTTATGCCAACTCTCATGAAGGCCTTTCAGATGTCAAGCTCAAGCTTTTCCGACATAATCTCTGATTTAAAGCCCGATTTGCTTATCTATGATGGTTTCCAGCCATGGTCTGCTAAGATTGCCACTTCACTTGGCATCCCTCCTGTTATTTTCGCCACGTCTGGTTCCACCTCTTTGTCTTTCTTTCATCATTTCTTCACACACAAGAGTTATGACACTTTCCCTAGTCAGGCTATTTGGCTTAGAGAGCATGAGATAAGAGATATGGCTGCTCTATCCCAATCCATCAAAGTTGAAGACACTGATGAAGGCTTTGCTTTTGGGATGTTCAAATTGTCTTGTGACAGTGCTTTGATCAAGAGCTCCAGGGGCATTGAGGCCAAGTACATGGATCATCTTTCCTCCTTGTGCCACAAGAAAATTGTGCCCACTGGTCCACTCATTTCACTTTCTAATAATCAAGAAAGTGATGATGATGATTCATGTGCTATCTTGAATTGGCTGGATCAGAAAAGGGAATGCTCAACTCTTTACATCTCATTTGGGAGTGAGAACTACTTTTCCAAGGAGCAGATTGGGGAGATTGCAAAAGGGTTGGAGATTAGCGATGTCTACTTCATATGGGTCCTTAGATCGCCTTTCGGAAGCGACCTTGAGTCGCTGCCGGAGGGCTTTCTTGAAAGGGTGAAAGATAGAGGGACTGTTTTGCAAAAATGGGCACCACAGACTGCAATCTTGGCACATCCAAGTGTGGGTGGTTTCATGAGTCATTGTGGGTGGAGTTCTGTCACTGAGAGTATATATTTCGGGGTTCCGGTGGTGGCGCTGCCGTTGAAAGCGGATCAGCCGGTGAATGCTCGGATGGTGGTGGAGGCTGGTGTTGGTGTGGAGGTGATGAGGGATGATGTTAATGGAGGGTTTGATGGTGAAGGAGTGGCAAAAGCAATAAAAGAGGTGTTTGTAGAGGAGACTGGACAAGCGCTTAGGAGGAAAGCTAGAGAGATGAGTGACAAGATGAAAATGGAGGAAGAGGAAGCCATTGATGAAGTGGCAAAAGAGCTTTCAAGAATTTGCATCAATAAATGAATTGATGAATCCCATTAATCCTCCGTTCTACTCCATTTTGGATTTGGATCCCTTACTGGGGCAAAAACCCAGTCGTTTTCTTTTATTCTTTTTAATATTTTTTTTTTTTTTGGAACAAGTATTTTTTTTAGGGATAGCAACCAAAATTACCACAATTACTATAAAATATGACCCAAAATAGCACCAAAAATAAAATAGGTGTTTTTTTACCATCAAAAATAAAAGTGAGATAGTTTATACCATCAAATTTAAAAGTATGGCCAAAAATACCACCATTTTTGATTGACTTTGAATTATGCAATTATTACCCAATAACAATTAGTCAAAGAATGTTTAATGAGTCAACAAAAGTGGAATTTCTCTCACCTAACCTACCCCACCCCCAAACCCTTTCTCTCACTTTCTCTCCCTTTCCAAACGCACGAACAGCCGCTGCAAGACACCATTTTTTCCCCCATTTTTGAGCTCAAAAATTGAGCTCAAATTCACGTGTAAAGCTTCGATTTTTTGGTGAAAATTCACGTGTAAGACGAAGATGTCAAACGAAGAAGGAGAGGTTAGTGATTTATCCCTCGTTTTTTCACAAATTTGTTGACATTAAGTTTCGAATTTTCTGAAATTTCTTGAGAATTTGTTGAAATTTTGTTGAATTTGTTGGAAATATGTCTTAATACTTCGAATTTGTTGAGTATTAGTTGAAGAAACGGAGGGTTAAACGTGGATTTGAATTCCAATTGAACCCCAAATTAATTGGGGATTAGGTTTAATTTCTTTTCATATATGCTTGAATTCATGTTTGGAATGGTTAATTGGGTTTAAATTTGAATTTGATAGGGTTAATTTGTTTGAATATGTGCTTGAATTGATGTTTGAAAGGGTTAAATGACCATAATCTAAAATAATCACGTTTAATCGAAAATATGCATGTTTAATCACGTGTAATTATAATTAATAATTCAAGATTAACACTGTAATTTTAGGGAATAATTCATCAAAAATACTGTAAAAAAATGGGAATTTTTTTCCCAATAATTTAAGTGTTTTAAGATTTAGGGGTACTTTGGTAATTAGGTGAAATGGTTGACTTTGACCGGGACCCACTATCTTGTTGGCGAAAACCCGATGATAAAGTATGATGAAAAAAAAAACGAGATTTGGATAGAAAACGAATCAAAAAAAAAGGTCGTTGCGCGTTCCCGGCGACGGGAGCAAAAATCCCCGTCGTCTCCCGACGGGAGGCAGGTGACGGGAGCATGCGCGCCCGACGGGAGACTGCTGACGGGAGCTGCCGAGTTTTCTCGGCAGCGGGGACGGGCGTGCTCGGCAGCTGCCGAGAAAACTCGACCAGACGGGGCAACACGTGTTTTTTTCAAAATTCACGTGTAGCCCTATAATTTAAGGGCTACACGTGAATTTCACGTGTAGCCCTATAATTATAGGGCTACACATGAATTTTGAAAAAAATCACGTGTAGCCTTGAAAAAATCACGTGTAGCCCCGTCTGGTCGAGTTTTCTCGGCAGCGGGGGCGGGCGTGCTCGGCAGCTGTCGAGAAAACTCGGCAGCTGCCGAGCACGCCCGCCCCCGCTGCCGAGAAAACTCGACCAGACGGGGCAACACGTGTTTTTTTCAAAATTCACGTGTAACCCTATAATTTAAGGGCTACACGTGAATTTCACGTGTAGCCCTATAATTATAGGGCTACACATGAATTTTGAAAAAAATCACGTGTAGCCTTGACAAAATCACGTGTAGCCCCGTCTGGTCGAGTTTTCTCGACAGCGGGGGCGGGCGTGCTCGGCAGCTGTCGAGAAAACTCGGCAGCTGCCGAGCACGCCCGCCCCCGCTGCCGAGAAAACTCGGCAGCTGCCGATAACGGGTGCCCCCGCTGCCGAGAAAACTCGGCAGCTGCCGAGCACGCCCGCCCCCGCTGCCGAGAAAACTCGGCAGCTGCCGAGCACGCCCGCCCCCCGCTGCCGAGAAAACTCGACAGCTGCCGAGCACGCCCGCACCCGCTGTCGAGAAAACTCGGCAGCTCCCGTCAACCGTCTCCCGTCGGGCGCACATGCTCCCGTCACCTGCCTCCCGTCGGGCGCGCGCTCCCGTCACCCGGCTCCCGTCGGGTGCGTGCTCCCGGTACCTGTCTCCCGTCGGGCGTGCGCTCCCGTCACCCGTCTCCCGTCGGGCGGGCCTGCTCCCGGCACCTGTCTCCCGTCGGGCGCGTGCTCCCGTCACCCGTCGCGCGCGCCCCAGTACCGCGCCTCGTTTTTTAAAATCCCGTTTAAAAAATTTAATAATTAAAATTGGACAATTAAATATCATATTTCATTGTTTCCCCTTTAATAAATTTATTTAATCTCCGTTTAATAATCCGCATGTACTAAAAATAATTTCTTAATCCGGCTTGCATAATATATACGTAATTTCAATTTTAAAATTAATAATCCCAATTTCAGAATTAAAGTAACATAATATCGTAATCGAACTTAAATTTTTGTACTAATTTTTTTAATATCCGTTTATTAATCAACACTTACTTTTGAAATAATTTCCTAATATTTTATAAATATTATGTACATATGACTGAAAATAATCCTCTTTAATAATCCTCATTCCATAAGTATAACAACATAGTTTCGTCGACCCGTTACGATATTTTTTTCCATTTTTTTGGTCTCCTTTCAATATTCAACTCTTCACTTATTAAATATTTTTTTGAAAATTCCTGATTTAAAAATTTAATAATTGTAATTGGACAATTAAATATCATATTTCATTATTTCCCGTTTAATAAATTTATTTAATCTCCGTCTAATAATCCGCACGTACTAAAAATAATTTCTTAATCCGTCTTGCATCGTAGATACATAATTTCAATTTAAAAATTAATAATCCCAAGTTTAGAATTAAAGTAACATAATATCGTAATCGAACTTACATTTTTGTACTAATTTTTTTAATATCCGCTTATTAATCAACACTTACTTTTGAAATAATTTCTTAATATTTTATAAATATTATGTACATATGAGTGAAAATAATCCTCTTTAATAATCCCCATTCCATAATTATAACAACATAGTTTTCTTGACCCGTTATGAATTTTTATTTCCCATTTTTTTTGGTCTCCTTTCAATATTCAACTCTTCACTCATTAATTATTTTCTCGAAAATCTCATGATGGAAAAATTTAATAATTATAATTGGACAATTACATATTCTATTGAATTATTTCCCCTTTAATGATTTTTTTTATTATCGGTTTAACAATCAGCACGTAATGAAAATAATTTATTCATCCGTCTTGCATAATACGAACATAATTTGGATTACTCGTTTTTTTTCCCAATTTAATTGTTTCCGTAGTTGACTGGATCATTTAAACTTTTTAAATTTATAATAATGGTCGGTTAGCATTTTTTTAATGTAATTTATAAATCTACGTTTTATCCAGCTCTACTAATTTGGTCAAGCAAAAATCCAACCTTTATAAGTTTCATATCTTTTTTTTTCATGAAACATCGTATCATATTAATTCACATATGTCATTTCATTTTGTATATTAATGTATGAATTAATGTGACCAACAGTTCTTTTCTCCTTTTCAGGTCGATTGGGTGCGTCCGGAGTATCAGACGACGCTGGCATACATTAACTCGTACACACGTGTCCGAGTACTAGGATACATAAGGCAAATCCTCCAAAAAACTCAGGACGATTGTGTGACCGATTTTCAGGCGAGCTGCTTCGGCCATTTTCTGCGCTGGGCAACTGAGAATGACAGTTGCAAGAGCTTTTTACACGCCCTTATATCACGTGAGGTGCGTGGGCCCGATACTCCGACGGATGAGGTGTGGTTTCACATTGGTGGAGACCGTCGGCTTTGTCGATTTTGTAGGACTGAGTTCGCCCTGGTGACGGGATTACGGTTTGGTGACTCTACATTTAGGCCGATCGTTCTGTCGAGGCCGCAGCAGTTGGATGGCGTGTTTTATCGAATTTCTGAAGGCGAGGATAGAATATCTGTGGCGGATCTTCTTAAGCGGTTTAGAGCAGAGGAGTTCGTAGCACGTGCTGATGACACGATGAAGATTGCTAAGATTATCCTCCTCTACTCAGTTTTGCTTGGAGTTGACCCACTCACCACTTCAGTTGACCCTTGGGTTTGGGATTTAGTCGAGGACGAGGATCGATGGGAGAGCTTTCCCTGGGGTAAGATTTCTTATCTCCATCTTCTCGGCAAAATCAACCAACTACCAGCTTCGCTGCCCCCGCCAACTGCAACCAGGCCCCCCTCGTACCACTTCTATGGATTCTCGTTAGCCCTAATGGTTAGTGTTAACATCATGATTTGGTCTTGTTTCATACTAGGCTTCAATAATTGAACTTGACAATTAACTTTGAATGTTCTTCGATCTTTTCAGATATGGGCTTTTGAGGCGATTCCATACACCGGTGTATATGCCGGGAAACGGCTTTCGAAGTCTCACAACGTATTACCGAGGCTTCTGAGGTGGTCGACGAAAAGGCCAGAAGAGGACGTGTCGAGGGAGCTTGATCATGAGGTTTGTTCAGACCACCTTTACTTAAATGCAAAGTTTCTATGTGATTACATGCATTTATATTTCTCTTACTCACAGATTGCATTGTGACTATCTCTACTGCAGGGTCTCGAGTGTCATGAGAACCTTCGGGTTGAGCGTCGTGAGAGGAGCCAATTGTACTTGCAATACCTGGATCAGGATCTCACAGACGGTGTCCAGATGCCGACCCAGTCAAGACGGGGTCGCCCACGGAGGCCCACCGCCGTCTTGAGTGAAGGCATGATTGCGGCCCCCCAGGCGTCGAGGACTATGCGGTCCCGCCGGCCCACATTGACTGCAAGCGAGAGTACTCGACGACGTGGGTCCTTGTCACACGTGCCGGCGGGCGACGAATTGGGGGTACAGGAGGAGGAGGAGGAGGATCTCGTACCGACTTATGTTGATGTCCCTGTCTCTCTAGACCTGCACGACATTCCGCTGCAGAGTGATTACGGCCTACCTTTCCGTCCGATCGAGAGTTGTCCCCCATATGACGAGCAGTTTCATGACTTCGGTGGTTTTCAGTCGCCATCGTATCCCCCCCAGACCACCCCTATCGTCGACGAGGCAGGTCCCTCACACACCGGTTATGGAGATTCTTCTGCACCTGCTGTTGGTGTGATGTTTGACGAGCTCCGGAACATGTTCAGCACAGGCTTCGAATCAGTGAATGCAGGCCTTACGGGATTACGAGGGTATGTCGGTGACCAGTTCTCTGAGCTTCGATCATACGTCGATGGTAGGATCAATGAGGTGGATGAGCGAAGACGTGAGGAGTATGAGCGTTTGGAGCTGGAGATTCCAAACATGATCCAGTATGGGATCTCGGAGTACTACAACAATCGACCCTCCTACCACGAGCAGTTCTACCCACCGGACGAGCAGTATTACCCTTCTCAACCTACTTCCGGATGGCATGCGTCTTTCTATCGTCCACATGGCGACGTACCCACTGATACGACTCCCATCGTACCTTCAGACAAGATCCACCCCGAGGGACACATATCCCCGATTCATTTTGATTTGGGGACTTCTACAGCAGGCAGGACCCTTTTGGAGACCACACCGACTGCTGGAAATGAGGATGATGGGTCAGAGGCCGCCAGCTCTTCAAATATTTTGCCTAGTACAAGTGCCGGCATCCATGGTGTTAGGCTGAGAGCTCCGAGTAAATATGTCCTCAGCCCGTTCATAAAGAATGAAAGACGACCAAGAAAGAAGGCAAATGAGGAGGAGTTCGAGCGATACATGGCCAGCGGAAAGAACGCCGAAGAGTTTGTCCCCTTTCTTATTTCGTCACTCGATAATATCTTATTGCTAATGAATGACATACTAATGTTCATGTTCATATTTCAGGCTGAATGTGGGGTCCGGCTGCACCGAAAACCCGGAATTTTTCAGTAAATTCGTGGCCCCGGATGTGGACGTCGACTTTGAGGTTCGTATTGTTATTACAAAATGCGTGGGCATCGCCGCCAGTTCACATTGTTATAACTCACATCTGATTGAAACTGAGTCTATCGTAATGGTTGGTCCTTGTCTACACAGCCGATTGATGCATACCTCGGCATCCTCCAGTCCAGTGCGAAGTTCGTCAATGTCAAACGCGATGAAAAGTGGGCTGGCAGGATACAGATAGTGGACACACATTTTTTTGTAATGATCCTTCTCCTACTATTACTCTACACGGGTCGAGCTCGAACTAAACGTACTAACAATTATTTGCAAATTTCGGACCAGGAAAAATGTAAGGCCGCCTTCGCTGAGGCGCACGCCAGCGAGCCCGAGCATATTAGGGACAACATCACGCCGAAAAGGGAGTACTTCTCAGCTGCATCTTTAGAGCTATTAATGCCCTACCTACGAGGTCACATGCCTAGGTGGCACCGCATCAGACCATGGTGGAGTTACGTGGATAGTGTGAGCATAATTTATTACTATACTCGTACTAAAAAGGTTCTCATTTAATTCGTGGAGAAATTATGTGCTCAAATACGTACTAATAATATCTGCGGTGCAGGTCCTTACAGTGATCAATATGAACGAGCATTGGGTGGCCGTTGAGATTCAACTTTATCGAGGACGTGTCATCATGTATGATAGCATGAGGCACACGTACGACAACATAAAGGAGGAACGTCGGCTGGTACAGACACTACCACTAAGACGTGTTCTCCCAGCTCTATTTGAGCACGCATCCTTCAATGAGCGAAGACGAGAACAGGGCTTACGTGAGTTTCCCATGCCCCTCGAGTATGAGTTGTACACAGGAGAAGAGGCCAAATGTTATGTACAGACGGACAACAGTTCTTGCGCCATATATGCCCTCATGTCCATCGAGTGTTGTCTAACTCGTATTTGGCCTAGACCCTATTTGAACGAGGGTATAAACAAGATTCGACGAAGGATGGGCTTCGATATCTATAGATGGAGTACCGATGGGGACACGGTTGCTCGTGATTTTTTCTCGTCGACATAGTGTTGCAGAGCATACTAGGCTTGTTTGATTTCATTTTCTAACGTCAGTTTCAATGTATTAGTGTTTGCATGCTTTATTCCGTGGTGGACATCTTTTTTTGTGGGTAAAAATTTGACAGTGATCGTCCCGAAAACAAATAATGTGAACAATCACCAAAAAAGTATGTCTAACATATTCAAATCAAAACATAAACTTTTATAGTAAAATCGTTAAAAAAGGAGAGATGAATGAAATCATCTGAAAAATCACCAAAAAAAGGCAACTAACACATTCAAATCAATACATAAGCACACGAAAAAAGACGGTCAAACTCCAGAGAGCATGAAAAAAAAGCTCCATCCTGTGTTCGTAATCCATATTCACCTGACTTACAGATTCAAACTATTTGTCTACGAAAAAAACAAGTGATCAAACATTTTACATCCACATATTGAAACAAGGACACCAGGGTACAAAACACAGGGGTCAGATTTGCATCACGATGAATGTGTGGGCATACTATACACATATTGGCCATCTTACTCCTCAGGATTGCCTTGCTGATAGAGAGGACACTTTCTTCTAGTATGATCTTCTGAACGACACAAACTGCATTTCTTGCGTCTTCTCGTCCTCACTTGCGGCTGCCCTGTTGTCTGATTATCATCACCGACTCCCTCATGGGGCCGATCTTCGGATATTTGTGCAACATGTTCGGGGCATCTACTTATGTTATGACCGGAACCGCCACAATGACCACATGGCCCTGTTCCCCTCGTTCGGCCTGAAAACTCACCTGTTGACGGAATTCGTTTACCCTTGGGGCGACCAGCTTGTCTTGGTTTGTCAGGTGCCCGACAAAGTACATTACGAACTTCCTCGCACACATTCCACTCATTCGGGTCGGGCACAGGGGTGACGACACCAGACCACATTCCCCTTAACGAAGCCGTCGTGTAGTACGGAGAAACGTATTCAGTAACTGATTGGTTCCCCACACTGCAGCCAAAGCATTGTTTTGTACGTCTAGTGATGTAAGATAATTTCTAATTGAAACAAATAAAAAAAGCAAAACCATATTGTCACCTGAATTACATACCTTATGGCGGCACAGGCATGCGAGCATGGTATCAGGTCGTTCTGGAAAACGTTACATGTGCACATTTTTGAGTTCAAGTCAACGATGAAAATCCTCGCATGATCCGTGACCTTGAATTTGTGCCGTCCAAGCTTATCGACAATCATATGTCGGCCAAGCTTTAAGTATTCGATGACTCGATCGTGCACCGCCTTCGTCAGGAATTCTTCTCTATCTTCAGCCGCCGTGCTTCTTTCATAAAACCACTTCTCAATAATCTTTCGGGCCCCCTCTAAAAATGAACAAACGGGAAGCCTCCGCACCCAAAGAAGGCGAGCATTCCACGTCTCGGCAGCATTTGACGTCATGAAGTTAAACCGACGAACCGGACAATGCACGCGTGACCATCTGTTCTGCCCCGCTCTGTTTAATGAGTTTATCGCACCCTGAACCTCCGATGCGTTCAAATTGTTCATGTACCTGAAAAAACAAGTCAAAAGATGTGGTCAATTTGTATAGGTGGACTATTCAAAATGCAAATTTACTTTGCGAGTGAATTGGTTTGTAATGTACCTATCGAACTCGTCGCGATCATAACAATAGGCAGCTCTCTTGAAAAGTCCCACTAGGTGTGCTCCATACCTGGCCAAATTTTGTTGTAAATGAAAGCAACACAGCCCATGAGTCGCCTCTGGGTAGGCAATGTTGATGGCATTTTCAATGCTCCGGTGTTGATCGGACACAATAAGGAGGTGATCTGGGCATCCGAAAGCCGCACGGACATTTTGTAGAAACCATGTCCATGATTCATCATTTTCAATGTTTCCAATGCCGATTGCAAGAGGAAATATTTGATCATTTCCGTCTTGAGTAACTGCCACAAATCCGATTCCCTTATACGAACCCTTTAAGTGACATCCATCCACCACAATTACCGGCCGTGCATATGAAACAAATCCCATTATTGAGGCCGCTAGGGCGTAGAACACGTATTTGAATTTCCCACTCTCGTCGGTCTCCAAGGCTGTATAAGAACGAGGATTGGTGTCCTTCAACACCTGCAGGTAGGATGGCAAGTTCCAAAAGGATTTTTTCGGATCACCGTAGGCGAGGAACATGGCATGGCGTTTCGCCTTCAAAGCCGACTTATAACTTAGTATCAACCCATGCCGCCGGTTCATTTCATCAATGATCCCTTTCGGCCCGATGGTCGATTTTTCCTTGCGCAGTGTGTCAGCGAAATATGCACCGACCAATTTAGAAGGAAGGCGCAATGGAGACCTACGGTTTAGATCCGACGCA
Source organism: Scutellaria barbata (assembly GCA_028654395.1). Lineage (NCBI taxonomy): Eukaryota > Viridiplantae > Streptophyta > Magnoliopsida > Lamiales > Lamiaceae > Scutellaria > Scutellaria barbata. The sequence continues at coordinate 19,870,519 of CM053652.1, read as the reverse complement.
CAACTGTGCTGCAAGACACTCGTTGAGATCTTCCAAATCCCATATTTTTGTGTCGCAAATATCATGAAACTACAGTCTTCGTGTGGGCAATGCGCAGACCATCTTTTGGTGTCGGAATGACCCACACGATACTGTATTTTGTTTTCCAGATGGTGCATCCCAACAGTAGTCTGCAGCTCCTCCTTGCTGCAGAAGGTGGAGCCTTTTTGCAGCACGTACGTTACCTGTTCATCGGTTTCTAATTGTCCTGCCGTGGGTAGCTCGGTCTCCTACATATGGGGGATAGACCACTCCGGTCGCAATATATACGAACAGAATTCCTCATACTCCTCTCGTTGCTCAGCATCCACGGCATTCTCCTGATCAGTATTGAATTCAAAATCATCGCATTGATCGTCCGAACCTGTAGACATAATATCATAATCAAAAATAATGAAACATTAAATTAACGAAGCTCAAAATTTGTAATAAATACTGAAGGGAGCACGATTACCACTTTCACCATCGTCTTCCCGATCGGATGCACCTACAGATGTTGTTTCAGCAAACTGTTCACATGGTTGTACAGCTTCATGTCCCTCACTGTGTAGGTCCATATTTAGATCGAGTCTGCCACCAAAGTCATTTCGATCATGCTCCGGTGGTGAAGGATCCCACTGCATTCCGGATGAACTGGCAAAATGAGTAGTGTCACTTTCAGTGGGGATTCCCCATCTTGCGTGAAAACCCGGGTCGGATTGGAGTCCAAGGGGAACTGAAGCAAAATAGGGACCGTGGTCAGTGTAGACATATGAAGGTGGATCCGTTTGGGTTGAAGAAAACGATGGACTAATTTCCCAACTGGGTTGACTGTACTCATCTGGGGTGACATGGTGTTCTGGAATGTCTGAATAAGACGAACCAACACTAGGGAGTGTATTATCCGGCTCGGGGGACACGACAAAACCTGAACTTCCAACATTCAACCTCGTCAAACTAACGAAAACAACAAGAGCCCCATCGATTTGGGCCAAAATTCGCTGCAAAACTTCTGTATTTTTTATTTTTATCTTCCTCAGTCTTCCGGCAGAATCGAGCAGCGAGTGAATCGTATAACCCCACTGCGTCATATCGGCACCCACAACTTCATGAATGGAAGACAATAACTGAAATAGGGTTCGTTCCTGAAGGTGAATGACCTCTTCAAAACCGTTCGTGTATTCTAAACCTTCCCAATAGCCACCGTACCATACAATAACTTCAATAGTCATTTTTTTTATGCTGCATAAAAATTCAAAAAAAAATGGTGAGAAACATGAAACACGTAATAGGCAACACATAATTGGTAACAAATAAAATAAAACAACAACTATAGCCGATTCTAAACACCAACAATAATTAATTATGGAAGTCATGACTCAGTGTTATGAACAGTTAATGTTGGTTTAACCTAGACACTAAAAAAATGGAATGGAGAGTTGAATATTGAATGGAGAGAAAAAAAAACCGAGAAAAAAAATCGAAACGGGTCGAGGAAACTATGTTGTTAAAATTATGGAATGGGAATTATTAAAGAGGATTATTTGCAGTCATATGTACATAATATTTATAAAATATTAGGAAATTATTTCAAAATTAAGTGTTGATTAATAAACGGATATTAAAAAAATTAGTACAAAAATTTAAGTTCGATTACGATATTATGTTACTTGAATTCTGAAATTGGGATTATTAATTTTTAAATTGAGATTACGTATATATTATGCAAGGCGGATTAGGAAATTACTTTTATGACGTGCGGATTATTAAACGGAGATTAAATAAATTTATTAAAGGGGAAATAATTCAATATGATATGTAATTGTCCAATTATAATTATACAATTTTCTCATCATGAGATTTTCGAGAAAATAATTAATGAGTGAAGAGTTGAATATTGAATGGAGAGAAAAAAAAACCGAGAAAAAAAATCGAAACGGGTCGAGGAAACTATGTTGTTAAAATTATGGAATGGGGATTATTAAAGAGGATTATTTGCAGTCATATGTACATAATATTTATAAAATATTAGGAAATTATTTCAAAATTAAGTGTTGATTAATAAACGGATATTAAAAAAATTAGTACAAAAATTTAAGTTCGATTACGATATTATGTTACTTGAATTCTGAAATTGGGATTATTAATTTTTAAATTGAGATTACGTATATATTATGCAAGGCGGATTAGGAAATTACTTTTATGACGTGCGGATTATTAAACGGAGATTAAATAAATTTATTAAAGGGGAAATAATTCAATATGATATGTAATTGTCCAATTATAATTATACAATTTTCTCATCATGAGATTTTCGAGAAAATAATTAATGAGTGAAGAGTTGAATATTGAATGGAGAGAAAAAAAAACCGAGAAAAAAAATCGAAACGGGTCGAGGAAACTATGTTGTTAAAATTATGGAATGGGGATTATTAAAGAGGATTATTTGCAGTCATATGTACATAATATTTATAAAATATTAGGAAATTATTTCAAAATTAAGTGTTGATTAATAAACGGATATTAAAAAAATTAGTACAAAAATTTAAGTTCGATTACGATATTATGTTACTTGAATTCTGAAATTGGGATTATTAATTTTTAAATTGAGATTACGTATATATTATGCAAGGCGGATTAGGAAATTACTTTTATGACGTGCGGATTATTAAACGGAGATTAAATAAATTTATTAAAGGGGAAATAATTCAATATGATATGTAATTGTCCAATTATAATTATACAATTTTCTCATCATGAGATTTTCGAGAAAATAATTAATGAGTGAAGAGTTGAATATTGAATGGAGAGAAAAAAAAACCGAGAAAAAAAATCGAAACGGGTCGAGGAAACTATGTTGTTAAAATTATGGAATGGGGATTATTAAAGAGGATTATTTGCAGTCATATGTACATAATATTTATAAAATATTAGGAAATTATTTCAAAATTAAGTGTTGATTAATAAACGGATATTAAAAAAATTAGTACAAAAATTTAAGTTCGATTACGATATTATGTTACTTGAATTCTGAAATTGGGATTATTAATTTTTAAATTGAAATTACGTATATATTATGCAAGCCGGATTAACAAATTATTTTTAGTACATGCAGATTATTAAACGGAGATTAAATAAATTTATTAAAGGGGAAACAATGAAATATGATATTTAATTGTCCAATTTTAATTATTATATTTTTTAAACGGGATTTTAAAAAACGAGGCGCGGTATGGGGCGCGCGCGACGGGTGACGGGAGCACGCGCCCGACGGGAGACAGGTGCCCGGAGCAGGCCCGCCCGACGGGAGACGGGTGACGGGAGCGCACGCCCGACGGGAGACAAGTGTTTGGATGCACGCACCCGACGGGAGCCGGGTGACGGGAGCGCGCGCCCGACGGGAGGCAGGTGACGGGAGCATGCGCGCCCGACGGGAGACGGCTGACGGGAGCTGCCGAGTTTTCTCGGCAGCGGGTGCGGGCGTGCTCGGGAGCTGCCGAGATTTCTCGGCAGCGGGGGCGGGCGTGCTCGGCAGCTGCCGAGCACGCCCGCCCCCGCTGCCGAGAAAACTCGACCACACGGGGCTACACGTGAATTTTTCAAAGCTACACGTGATTTGTTTCAAAATTCATGTGTAGCCCTATAATTATAGGGCTACACGTGAAATTCACGTGTAGCCCTAAAACTATAGGGTTACACGTGAATTTTGAAAAAATCACGTGTTGCCCCGTCTGGTCGAGTTTTCTCGGCAGCGGGGACAGGCGTACTCGGCAGCTGCCGAGAAAACTCGGCAGCGGGAGTACCCGTGATCGGCAGCTGCCGAGAAAACTCGGCAGCGGGGGCACCCGTTATCGGCAGCTGCCGAGAAATCTCGGCAGCGGGGGCACCCGTTATCGGCAGCTGCCGAGAAAACTCGGCAGCGGGGGGCGGGGCTTCCGGCAGCTGCCGAGAAAACTCGACGGGGAACGGTTACACGTGATTTTTGTGGGCTACACGTGAATTTTGAAATATTCACGTGTAGCCCACAAAAATCACGTGTAGCCCATCCCCGTCGAGTTTTCTCGGCAGCTGCCGGAAGCCCCGCCCCCCGCTGCCGAGTTTTCTCGGCAGCTGCCGATAACGGGTGCCCCCGCTGCCGAGATTTCTCGGCAGCTGCCGATAACGGGTGCCCCCGCTGCCGAGATTTCTCGGCAGCTGCCGATAACGGGTGCCCCCGCTGCCGAGTTTTCTCGGCAGCTGCCGGGAGGCGACGGGTATTTTTTCCCCGTCGCCGGGAAAAAATCCCAACCGTGAATTTTCGATTCGTTTTCTATCCCGTTTCTTTTCATCATATTTTTTTATCGAGTCATCACCAACGACATACCGTTCACCGGGAGTCGTGAGTCCCGGTTAAAGTCAACCTTTTGACCAAATTACCAAAATACCCCTCTATCTCAAAACACTTCAATTATAGGGTTACTCGTGAATTTTCAATTTATTCACGTTTAACACTATCATTACAGTGTTAAACGTGATTATTCTATACAATCACTATAAAATCAAAATTTATTGTATTCCAAACGTCGATTTTTTCCCGTTTAACCATTTCAAACATAAATTCAAGCATATATTCAAACAAATTAACTCTATCAAATGAAAAATTAAACACGTTTAACCATTCCAAATATCAATTCAAGCATATATGAAAACAAATTAAACCTAATTTCTCAAAAAATAGGGTTAAATGAGGATTATTAACTAGTAAACATACCTTTCTTATTTCAACAATAATTTTTCCACTCTTCGAAGAGCCAAAATGTCGGAAAAAATACTCGAATGTTTTGTTCTTCAAAATGTTGTCTGATAATTTCCTACTGAAATTATCAACCTATATAGAAGAACAAACGGAGGAAAATTACATGTGATTTCACAGTATAAAGTGAATTCACACTTAATAATGAGAAGGAAAAAACAAAAAAATTGGTGCACTGTCATCAATCGAATTAATTGACATGCATGGCCAAATTCAATGAAGACAATAATGAAGAATGAGAACAAAACAAAACAAAAAATTTGGTGTAATAGTCACAACCCAATTAATTGTTGCAATAGGTCCTTACACGTGGATATATTTAAAAAAAATTAAACAATAATTCATGAGGCAATTGAAATTAATACACGTGGAAAATTGATGCAAAATTATACAATAATTAATGATTTTATAAAATTGACTAATTAATAAAATATAATAATTGTCCAATCATCAAGTTGACTTTGACAAAAATGGTGGTAGAAAGTGGCATACTATTATATTTGGTGGTAGAAAGTGGCATACTATTATATATTATGGTAATTTGAATATATAATTATATTTTTTATGCTAAAATGAATACTTTCCTCTTTTTTTTATTATGTGATTATTTATTACGTCAAAGTAAATTTTTTCATGATTCTCTAAATGTATATTATAATACTCTCTCCGTCCCACGTTACTTCGCACACTAAATTGGGCACACTTTTTAAGAAAAAGTGGATATTTGCTTTTTGATTGAGGGTATAATAGTCAAATTGGGCACAACTTTTAAGAAAAAGTTTGAATATTAAATGGTATTGTGTGAGAAAAAGTAATGTCATTCTTTGTAAATAAATGTGTATTGTGAGGGTGTTAATTATGTTAAAATTTGCCATTTTTGGGTGTGCAAAGTGTTTGGGGATAAAGTAAAAAAGAAAGTGTGTAAAGTGTTAAGGGAAGGAGGGAGTATAACATATCAACAATAATTCTCATATTGCAATTTCAACTATTCTAATTTTTTATATTAATTATATTAACTTTATTGTTGATATGTTACATTCCTCTGTTCTATTTCTATTTCTATTTTGGAGTGTTATTTATTTGATGCTTAATATCATTTTTTTTATTATATATTATATATTAATGGTGTTATCAGTGGAATAAAGAACAACATATATTCTATTATTGGCATCATCCACATGCTAATTATCAAATCTAAACCTAACACTATTAATCTTTTCCAAAATAGTACAAACCGAAAACTTTGCTTACTTTTTCAGAACATATATTTATTTTTTTGAAATGCATTTTTTCAAAACATATTATAACCTAGAATCACCATGTATGGCTTTTCAGTACTTAGGTTTATAGTTAATTTTCTTTCAAAAGTATTGATATAAATTTGTTTCCTAAATGTAGAAATATGATAAGTTATTTATTGATGTTATGGAAGTATATTAAAAATAATATTTGATAACATAATTTCAACCCATGAAATTGTCTATATTTTATTTTATAATTCATAATAATTATTATAACTGATATCATTAATTAATAAATGATGTGCAATAACAAAAATGGAATTGATATTTTATTTTATAAATTGAATAACTAATATTACAAATAATTTAAAGATCTTGTTGAGAGATATTATATTAATAATTAAAAACTTTTGTCTCATTTATAATTAACATTGGGATTTGGTGAGGATAATGTTTCTTATATAGATTTCTGTGATATCAATGAGAGACTTAACACCTAGCCTAATGTATAGTTGCACGTGTCTATTTTTCTTGTAGAACCTAATTCTGTTTCTGATTTAGTTCATTCTTTTCATGGTTGCTATCTTTTCTTTAAGTTATTCAAAAGTACAAAATTCTAAACGCATATTTCAAGATGAATTTCATAGATGACAACAATGTCCAAAAAAAAAGAAAAAAGAAAAAAACATATAGGATGAGATGAAGGGAAATTTTAAAATAATTGAATGTTATTAATCCAAAATATATGTTGTTAACTACAACAAAAATATTTATTTACGACAATAAAGTGTTAATGAGAAATCATTGATAATTGTTTTAAAAACATTTTCCCAACAATATTCGAACCACGTACAGTTGCAACTTGAAATTATGCTTTTTTAAAATTATTTTTTAATTATGTCTTTTAGTGATAGTTGTCAATTTTTACGATAATACATTATCGTAAAAAATAAAAACTTCTCAACAACTTTTGTAGTCATAAAAAATCTGTCATAAATAAATTTTTTATTATAGTGATTTTAGAATTTTACCCGGATAATTTACTATTCTTATATATTTGTGAAGTCCTCAAACATCACAATGTAATGATTAAAATTAGTTTTTCAATTTAGAGTTAAAATGAAAAGAAATAATAATCCAAGACTAAGTAAAAATGAATTCGAATGGTAAGTATTAAACTATTTCGTAAAATTAAATTGGTGAAGTAGTTTTTCATATAAATTTCCATCACATCCCAAAAAAGTTGGGTAAAATGCGCGAAATCTGTTGGTCCCAGTGGTATAAGGTTAAAAGGAGTGAATTAACCTTATCAAATTTTTAATTTTTACACCAAGATGTTAAGTCCTTGATGAACAGGTGGCTAGTAAGCTTGTTGCTCGATAGGTTGTTGTTCGGGCAGTGACCTCAGGACTTAGTTAGAGACTATAATGCACAGCGGAAATAATGTGATTTTCGAAATAGACTTTAATGCAGAATGCTCAAGGTGCAAATAGAAATATAAAGCTGTAAAACACAAGCAAGCTTATAGAGGTTCAAGGGTGGAGTAATCCCTCTACGTCCTCTCTACTCCTTCTCAAGGAGGAACTTTGTTAAAATAAGTTTGATTTACAATAGACTCTGCTAATACAAACTATACTCTACACAAAACTGTCAGCTCTATCCACACAGGTAACTGCACAGTGACCAACTAAGCGACCCATACAGGATCTCCACACAGGTTCCTCGACCCACACAGGATCCTTTCTCTTCTTCAGAGAGAATACAACTTAGCAGAGTAATCTCCTGCCTAAGTGACTCCTAAACAGTTCGTTTGAATAAGATATGAAATTGCAAACGATTGAATGCAGCAAGCTCTTTAAACTTCTGAAAAACACAATGGTAGCTGGCTTGCTGCTGCTTTAACTGTATGTCTTTGATATGAAAGTTTTAACTTGTAGGAGAGTTGCTTCACGTAGGATATTTCAATTCTTGGTCTGTCTGCTGGTCTCTCCTTCTTGGTGCATTCAGTCTTCTATTTATAGGCATCATTGATTATTCTGCTCGTTGAGAGGGCAGTCCTTTGCTTGATGAGGTGTCTTTCTCTGATTGGTTCTGCTGATTTTCTGACACTTGCTCTGAAATGCCTTCATTCTATTCTGCCACTGTCTTGTCCTTTTTGCTGCGCAACTTCATTCTGCAGTCTGCTGTACTTTGTCCTTGCTGCTTTTTCACACATGGCAATCTCTGATTTGCTGAAACTGGAGTGACTCTACTGGCTAGTCAGGTTGCACTGATTTTAATGTATCTGGTAGTGTCTTCTTCGAGCAAGTAAGTCAGCTTCCTTGATCATCTCCAGGTTCTTTGTAGCATCCTTTGAAGCTTGATTACTGGTTCCTCTTGGCAGCATGCGGGTAGCAGGGACTTGGCATAGGTTCCTTTGCAGAATCTCCATCTCATTCCAGTATCCTTGTCTTAGCTAAATTACACACTGAAACCTATCTGAATGGCTAAAGCTCTAGTCTATTACATGTTTTGTCTCATCAAAATCTATTACAATTTATCCTATCAAAACCTCATTTGTTTTAGAAATCTTGCGTCGGTCCCCCCTCTGTTAAAAGAATGACAACATTTACACGTGTGATATGATAAAACATGCACACTCTCTATTTTTTTTAAACTGTAGCTAACAGTGTTAATTTTATACGTGAATGCCCCATTATGCCCTTATTGTAAAATGAGGAATTACTAACAGTAAAAATTATTTCATCACATGTGAGAGAGGAAACAGAAAAAATTAGGGCTCATCCAAAATTAAGGCAAAAATTTATCGTTTTCCAAACAAAATCGACTGAAATTACAGAAATACAGTGAGGAATTGTTGGGTTTAGGGTGTTTCAGAGGTCGCGAGTGAAAAAGAGTGAGAAATTTTAGGGTTAGGATACCTCGACGGTGGTACAGTTTGTGTTCGCGATTCTTCATAATTATTCGGTAAGTTCGATTCTCATCTCATCCAATAATGTTGTTCGATTTTCAGCCAAAAATGTGAAAGTCATGCTTTTAAACAGTCTATGGTGCTAGAACTCTTTGTTTGTTGGATTTACTGTTAACTTGGATTGGGGTGTTTGCAATTTCTATGGCGAATGAAACATATCATTTTTGTTTGCTGGATTTATATTCATTGGAATTTGGTTATTTCTTGTTGGATGGTTCTGTTTTACATATACTGCAATAAAAAATATTTCAGTCGATTTTGTTTATTGGATGGTTTTGTTAGCTTTTTTTTTTCCACACTCAATGAATTACATACGATGCAATAAAAATTAATTCAGTCTGATATGTGCATTTGATATGATGCACATTGTGTGTGATTTAGTATGCTGCATTTTGTGTAATATAGTGTGATTTAGTGTGTTGTGTTGAGTCCATAGATGATTTGCAGAATTTAGTGTGCTGTGTTGAGTCCATACAGATTGGCTTCTGCACATAATCACATTCCCTCTCTTAATCGGTTGTGTTTACATGGATAACTACTTGCCTAATGTTATGTTTGGATTGACATATTTGATGATAGTCTCACATTCCCTCTCTTAATCTGTTGTCATTTGTTTCCATCATTATTTTGTCTATTTAAGTTGATTTTTAATTTGGATTTTGTCCTTTATAATTTCAAATTATGGATGAAGGTGGATCTTTTATATTTGATGCATGGTGGGGGGTAACTTTAGGTTCTTCCCTAACTTAAAATATGTAGGTGGATGGAGGGTATATATACCACCAGTAGATATTGATAGATTCTGTTTTCATGATGTACTTAATATCTACAAACAAGCTAATGGGAAATCATGTAATGTAGATGTTTACTCTTGCACACCTAGGGTTGAACTTGATAAGGGGTTGAAATTAATCAGTAATGATAATGATTTATTGACTCTGTTTAATGAATACAAAAGAATGCCAGTAATTCCTTTGCATTTTGAGGATAATTCTGGTCCTATTCTTGCTGTGGATAGTGAGGGAAATGTCATTTCCACACAGAAATCAATCCCATCTATTTGTTATGAAAAAGAAGTAGTAGATGAAGGAGTGACAAGAGTTGATAAGGGTAATTTAGGGGGAAATGAGGCTGTTGTTGAGGATGTAGGAGAGGGTGGGGTAGAGGGGGTTGGAGAGGCTGTTGCAGAGGGTGTTGGGGAGAGTGATACAGAGGCTGTTGGGGAGGGTGCTGCAGAGGGTGGGGCTGAGGGTTTGACAGAGGGTGAGGCTGAGGGTGTTGGGATGGGTAGTGAAGGAGGAGTTAGAGTGGATGGAGAAGAGACTAGTCTTGATGATGAATCAGATGAGTCTTATAGGCTTGGTAGTGATGTTGATTCAGAGTCTTCATATCCCTCTTGGATGATAGAGGATTTAGAGGGTTCAGATGATGATGACATATTTGCAAACTACTTTTCAGATCATGCTAGAAGTGTGATGAGACAGTGTAGAGAAGAAATAAGGGAAAAAAGAAAGAAAATGAGGGTTGAAGAACAAGCACAAGAACAGGCTGAATTGGGAAGAGATAGGGAAAGGTGGTATAGTGACATTGAAGGGGAGGGTAATCCATTAGTGGGGGAAAATGATGAGTGGACAGAAGGGGTTAATATGGGGGGATTTGAATTGAGGGTTGGGATGAAATTTCCCAATAGACAAGTCTTTAAGGAGGTGTTACAGGATTGGTCAATTAGAAAGGATTTTGAGTTGAAGTTCATAAAAAATGAGGGTATGGTGGTCATTGCAACATGTAAGAGTGGGTGTGAGTGGAAGTTGAGGGCCTCAGTAGTTCAAAAAACTACTACTTTTCAGGTTAAGACTTTAAAAGGTACTCATACATGCGTTTATAGGACTGAAAATAATCAAGCAAACTACAAATACCTAGCCAAGAGAATCCTGGAGACTGTGAAAGATAATCCAAATGAATCAATTCATGGCTTAAAAAATAAAATTAAAAGAGACTGTGACATTGAGTGTAGCTTGCATAAGGTGTATAGGGCCAAGAGACATGCATTGATCTGTTAACAGTGGATATAGCTGAGCAATTTAATAGGCTTTATGACTGTTGTGCCACAGTAGTTAAGCATAATCCTGGTAGTTCTCTAGTGGTGAAAGTTAACAGGACCTTAACCACCCCCCCAAGTTTCAAAGAATGTACTGTTGCTTGTGTCCAATTAAGGAGGAGTTTGTGGCTGGGTGTAGACCTATAATTGGGCTAGATGGTGTTTCTTAAAAGGTTTGTATAGTGGTCAGCTGCTGCCAGCTGTGGGGAAGGATGAAAATGACAACATATACCCAATTGTCATTACTTATGTGGAGGTTGAGAAGCAAGAAAGTTGGGAATGCTTTTTGGAGCTGCTATTGAAGGACATTGGATCGGCTGAGGAGATGAACCGAACATTTGTCAGTGACAGACAAAAGGGGCTAATAGAGGCTGTGAATGAGCTAGCACCTAACAATGAACACAGGTCAGTTTTCAGTTTTTTTTCAATTCTGTTTTTTCATTTCTGTAATGCATTTCTGTTTTTTTCATGTTGGTTTAAACTTGTGTTCAGTTCTGATTGTGATATTAATTTACTACATGCTTAATTTTAGGTTTTGTTTAAAGTATATGTACAATAACTTCAAGGTGAAATTTAGGGGTTTGGAACTGAAGAAACTGTTCTGGAAAGCTGCAAGTACTTATAATGTGAATGCTCATCATAGGATTATGAAAGAGATTGAAAGGTTATCTCCTAAGGTAGGTGACGAGGTAACTGCATATGAGTGGTTGAGAGGGGTAGACTCAAAACATTGGGCTAGGTATTTCTTTTCCACTCTATCTAAATGTGATGTGATAGTGAACAATATTTCAGAGTCATTTAACAGCTTCATATTACCAGCCAAAGATCTTCCTGTTATTGACATGTTTGAGTGGATTAGGAAAAAATACATGACAAGAATACAAGTTAAGAGGGAAGGGATGAATTATAGGGAGAGTATATGTCCAAACATTGTTAAGAAAATAGAACAACAAAGGACATATAGTAGGAACTGTTTTGCAAGTTGGGCAGGGGATGACAAGTATGAGGTGATGCATTACCTAGACAATCACATAGTGAGGTTGAAGAAAGGGTACTGCAGCTGTGGGTTTTTTCAGTTGTGTGGGTTCCCTTGTTGTCATGTGATATCCTGCATAGGCTACCATAAACTAGAAATTGGTGAGTATGTACATGATTTCTTCAAAAATGACATGTATATGAAAGTGTACAGCTTCATGATCAACCCTGTTCCTGGGATGCATGAGTTTGAAGAGACCCCATTCAGCCCGGTGACACCCCCTGATGTCAGATTGAGAAGGGGTAGGCCAAAGAAAATGAGGAGGCCAGATGGAAATTATCAAGATGGTTTAGGAAAAGCATCAAGAAAAGGACTCACTCACACTTGTGGGATTTGCAAGCAATTGGGCCACAACAAAAGAAGCTGCCCAAATAAACAAAAGGAAGGAAATGAACAGGTTGCCCAAGAACAAGAACATCTTCATGAATAGGTTTTACACCAAACTCATTTTCATTTTTTTTGATGTGTACATCTTTACATTTTACAGTTTCTGAATGATACATTAGGGTGGTGAGCAGGGTGAAGGAGAGCAAAAACAAGGAGAAGAGAATCAATGTGAGCAGGGTGAAGGAGAGCCACAAGATACACATGAAGAATTGGTTGAGCAATTTGGTTGGGCTCTACATGAAGATCAAGTACCCCCTACTCTCATTCCAGATTTGTATTTGTTTGCAATCTGTAAGACATGTATTAGATAATTGACAAACAAGATCTTTTTTTTGCAGCCACCATCCTACCTTACTCAACAAACTACTCAAGCATCAACTGTCCAAAATCCTACACAACCTTTTAGGAATGAAGCTGTAGCAGCAGGCCCCTCAAGAAAGAGACCTAGAAAACAAAAGTCAACTCAAAGAGCAAGAAGAGGTTGAAATTTTTGGATAGTTGTATGTCTATTTTTGGGATAGCTAGTTGGGTAGATATTTTGCTAACTGTGAATGATTGATTTTTGTTGTTAAAATTGCATAGATGATACATGATGAATTAGGTTGTGAATGGTATGAAAGTTTGTAAGTTTTATATCCTTTTGTGCATGATGAAACATCTATAGTTGCTATTTGGGGTACATGATGTAAGAGTAGAAATTTTGGCTTTGATCAGTCATGTTGTAAGATCAAACAATTACTTTTGCTATATGGAAGTCCATTATTTTTGCTAGTTGAGATTCTATCTTTTGTATTCATTCTTTATCTATATGATGAAACATCTATAGTTTGATGATTGCTTTGTAGTGTGCAAATAGTATAATTGAATGTAATGTATGGACAGGTTATTGTAATGTGAAAATGGAGATAATTGAAACAGAATATGATAAAGTACAGGTTGCAAATAGCTACAAAATAAAGTGCAGGTTGCAAATAGCTACAAAATATTACACAAACGGTTCTACTTGAGTATTACAATAATGAGAAGGACCAACATAACAAGAGTACAATTTGAGCTGAGCTTAATTTTTGTTCAGCTTTTCCATCTTCAATGATAGATCATTGTTTTTCGAGAGCATCAATGTAGTATTATTGTCTCCTACAGCCAAGGATGAAAATATCGCGATATATCGCGGATATATCATAGATACGGATATTGTGATATGGATATTGAGGGGTAATGTTTTTTTTTCGGATATCGAAAATATATCGTGAAGTATCTATATCGGTTCAGTGTAGAACAAAACTGGATGGAAATCGAAAAATATCGCGGATATATCGCGAAATATCGCAACATCAAAAATCATGATTTTTGATGAAAACAGTTGATTTTGTCATTATTTTCCTATTTTGAGTGGCAATGATCATAGTGATATGTCTCAAAATTCATATGTCTCTAACATCTATGAAAGTTCACAATTTGGTTGGACTACTCGAGATTTTTTTGATTATTCACATCCTCAATCAAATGTCCTATGGAGGCCAAAATTAATATCAACAATATGATTGGATTAGTATACACTATCCAATTCATGGTGAAACAGTTGAACGAGATAGAATAACTTATGAATGACATGTGCATAACTATATTAATAAGTATTCTAATGTGATGAGTTGATATCAGTATTGTTTGGATTAAGATGACATCTCAGCTATTATGTTTGAACTTCATAGGTCATCATTTTGGTAATAATGTATTGTATTATGTTATTTTAGTAATTTTGTCAAGTATTATGCAATATATTGTCAGTTTTCATTTAAAATACAGTATTTATAATGCTTATTATCTATATGTTACTTTTAAATATATTATTTTAATGTGATTTTGAGTGGAATATATGTGTAATGATGTGTAAAAATAATCCCTAAAATTTCATATTAAATTTCTAAAATTTTAAAATGATTTCCGTTGTTTTTTTAAATTTTTTGCGATATCGATATATCCATCGATATATCCGTAAAATTAAAGTTGCGATACGACATGCGATAGCGATATTTTCATCCTTGCCTACAGCAGACGAGTCAACTTCTTCTTCCAAATTTGACATTTGCATTTCACTCGTACAGTTCTTCTATGCAACCAATGTGGGTTCTAGCCATGCAAAGTATTCACAATTACGTTGACGGCAAGTGCAAAATAATTTGCCCATTGTCGCCTTCGATGGACCGACAACTTTAATCTCAACATTTTTCCGGCAGTAGCACTTCAAGATACTATACCGTAAATCTAAATTTTCTTCATTTTTCGTCATTGATTTCTTAAATGAAGAAGACATTTCCCTATACAAACTATCATAAAATGAGCACAATGTATATAAAATAATGAGCACGATAAATAAATAAGGTTTTAATATAAATAATATTATACAAATAAAATATTACATACAACCTAGCATACAAATAAAAAAACTAACTATTTTCATTAATTAAATTAATTACACAGGAAAAAAAAAAGGCGTTGGGGGACTTACAGTTGATAAGAGTGGAGTAGCAACTTCTTTCTACACTATAATTCATGTACAAATCAAATGCCTTTGTTTTTATATACAATTGAAGGGCATAAATGTCAAAACACAAGTGAAAAAGGAAGAAAACTCAACAACAATTTGCACAATTAGCGAGTGAAACACACTCTCGTCAAATAAGACGGAATTAAGGATTTCGCGCATGTTTTATCATATTATACGTGTAAATATTGTCATTCTTTTAACAGAAAGGGGACCGACGCAAGATTTTCAAAATATAAGGGGGTTTCGCGTATATTACCCAAAAAAGTTAAAAAGTGAAAATGGGCCCATTTTTACATATTTGAGGGCAAAAATAGTGCTTAAATAAACATTGAAAATGTTTGTAACCTATCATTTTATAATTTTTTTCAACTAAACCTCATGGCTCATGTCATCGTGAATATATGAAAATTAATTTTTTTATTGACAAAAAAACAACAAATGAATATCTAAAAGAAAATCATCATATTAGGTAGAAGTTCTTTTGAATAAAAGCAGCCAATAGGATAAAATATTGGAAAAGTCAATGATTATAAAACAACGCATTTTCGCACATTAATGAAGTAACATGTACCAATTAATCATTTTCAATTAAAACTATACTTTATTAATTTATTTTTCATATACATGTACATTAAATTTATGTAAAATTAGATGACCTACTAAAACAGAACATTATTTTCTAAAATAATAAAATATTGTTAATATTATTGTGAGGTGTCCCAACAATTATTTTATCCGGAAGGAAATTAATTATATTTCATTTTTATATTTATATCCGAAAAGTTATAAACATATATTTTTAGGCATCTTAAAAATATTTTAAAGGTAATCATGTGGTTGGATTGCTCTCGGTGATATATCTACAACCTAATTGAATAAAACTAAACTCTATTTCTTATTTAAATCATTAAAATCCTCAAAAATTCAAATTTGAGCTTAATTTTACTAGAGGGCTACCCTCTCAAAAAAAAGAGAACAATATATTTTCTTTCTTTTATATCTTTATTATTTCCTTTACTGTTTGGTACTCTTTTTGGGTTCGAGGATAAAGTATTTATAAAGATATTTAGTGATAACTATTCTTGCATCCTCATCACTAGGGATGGGGGAAAATACCAAAATATTGGGATTAACGCATCAAAAATATACCGAAAATTTTGGTAAGGTATTAATATGATATTTTCAAATTTTTGATATTTTGATGTAAATGAATTATCGAAAATATTAATATTAATTAAAAATATATATTAATTTCATATTAATAAATTAAAAAAAAATCATTTTAGTATACTGATATATCGAAGATTCGGTATGTAATTTTCATATTTTGGTATATCAAAATTTTCAATATGAAATGATATGATTACTTCTGATACCAAGAATTTCGTTATAATAGCGATAATAATTTTTACATATCGAAAATTTCGGTACAATATACGATATGAAATTTTCGATTTAAATCATTATTTCGATGAATCATTTTTTTGGACAGAAGAAGATTATGAAAACACTTACTTGAAATCTCACTTATCAGATTTCATTGTGAAAGACACCATTTTTCTGAAGAATTCACCACGAGATACCCGAGTCATGCGTAATATCATGTATCATATCGACCACCCCTACTCATCACTTCTTAAAAACAATTGAATACGTATGGAATACGCAACATTAAGTAGACATTCAGGGAATGCTTATTGCAATTATTTGTAAAATTGGGAATGAGAAATGAATGGAAACAAATGCTTGACATGTGAAAATGAAACATCAACAATTGATTTGATGGTTTGATCCTCCATTTTTTAGCACATTAAAATTTGCATTGCAATGTTAGAACCAAAATATACAAAAATTATGATAAATCATATTGTTGAACATAAACATAAACAGTTAAGTATTGTGCACCTTAGAGGGTAAATGTATTGAAGGCTTTGCCCGTGTAGCCCAAAAATTGTAATTATCCTCAAGATTTTAATCAACCAAATACTCAAACCATAGGTATAGGTATCTAGATTCCCCATTGGGAGAGTTTGTGTGGGTTGGTTCACACACCACTCAATCGTTGACGCCATCATAGGCGGCAAGACAATGATACAAGTTTGTCCTTTGCCTGATGAAACACGATCGTTATTCTCTTATCGTTTATGCATGTATACATCTTCAAGGGATCAGATTCAATTAGCTCTGTTAAACGGAAGCCATTTCTGCAACTTAATATGAAGCTTGTTGCACTTGAGGCATCTGCATGAAAAGGTACTGCACAAGAATACATCTTAGGCATCGTCAAGATGATAATAAACACAATTAAAAGATCTAAATCTTTCGTTCAAGAAAGAAAATTTACCTCAAAGGATTTTCCCGATCGCTCGAATTCAAGCATGCTCAGAGCAACTTCACAGCTCTGTGAGACTATAGGCTCAGGATCCTTGGTGAATTCCTCGAGCACAGCAACACATTGATCATCTACAATGTTAAGAATGCTGTGAGGACTAATGTAATAACATGAACCAGACAACAACATAATAAGGCGTAATGCCATTGTCTAAACCAGGTTTTCCTATAGCTCAAGCATCTGTTTGTGCACATGTTTTAGGGGTTTGTTTATCCTCTAAGAAAGAGTTTGAGGAGCATAAATTGCAAAGTGAACTTTATTTACAATAGAAGATCACAGAAGATGAGTGCATGGACAAATCATAAATTGATACAACTTTGTATGTGCAGATTCATGTAGAAAGAAGATGGACCTGCAATTGAACCAAGAGCCTCAGCTGCTTCATGTCTAACCATAGGATGTTCGTTTACATCTCTAAGAACCTGCAAAAGTGCATCCGAAGATTTCTTGTTCTGTAGTTGGCCCAACACATAAGCAACCTGGATTCAATTAAATGCATCAAGATAAAAGAAAAGGAAAACAAAAAATATATATATATTGGAGAGTAATGAGTCCTATATCAGAGAGATGATTACACTCCCACCGACAACATGGTGCTTAAATTAGTTTGTTCATAATCATTTATAGCAACAAGAACCAAGGACTCCAATATCAACAACAAAATATCAAAATTAAAAAATGCAATCAGGATTTACATAAAATAGTCCAATAAACATGTATTCAATTTGAAATAATTCTAGCAATCATAATGCATTCTTTCTATTGCATGCTATAGATAACAGAGACTGGAAATAATCGAATAACATGAGCCAGAAAATAAGAACATACCTCATGTCGTAGCAGAGCACTGTTTGCACCTAGGGACTCAACAATAGCAGAGATAGCTTCCTGTTCCCCAAGGTTCCTAAGAGCAAAAAGAGCAGCATAACGCTCGTACATGCTCTTATCCTCGTTTAATAGAATTTCCCTGGAAAATATACAAATTGATCAAGCAGCAAAGCAAAGAAAGTAGAACCAGGAACTTATCACTGTATGTTCAAAATGACAACCTAAGTTCTCGTACAGAAGAACACGAAGCAGGTGCAGCAGGGTCAACAGACAAGAAAGGAGATGTTTTGGAGACAGATGTATTCTTCAGCTCCTCGATACGACTTAGGGCTAGTTCGCAGGTTTCTCGAACTTCCTGAGCTGGATCTGAAGCCAAACTATTCTTCAGAAGTTGAATATTACGTTCTAAACCAATTGCACCAAGAGCTTCTGCAGCCTAGTGATTCAGAAGTTCACAAGAACTCAAAGGCTAGCTAGGGATACAAAAATACAAACATCGAGTCAGCATTATATACCTCATGGCGTACAATGGGGTGCAATGAGAGATCATTTAGAACAGATTCCAAAGCAGGGACAGCTTCTACATCTTGCATCTGACCCAAAGCAAATGCTGCCTCATGCGCAAGCAGGTTCGAACTATCCCTGGTTGCTGAAGTAGAAAGGAACCCATCAAATTATTGTTGTGCGACTATTTTTTTTTCTACATTTTTAACTCCAAAGCCAAGAGCTAAATGGCAGCATTTGAATCATATTGCATATTCATATGGAATAAATGTTATAAATACAAACATGTTCAACACTTTCCCATTTCCACTTCCAAGCTCCCAAAATCACGTTTATCACAGATGCATATATGTTTTCTAGGAAAATACAAAGCCGAATTAGACAATGATTCATAGTGAGAAACAAAGATGAACAAATCATTCAGCTTTTAATCTCCTGATCTTAAACCCACCCAAAAAAACAAAACCACAATATAACCAGTAAGAAAATAGCAAAATACCATTCAAATTAGAAAGAAAACGAATAACTAACCTTGGATAAGCACATCCCGGGGCGCGGTGCCGCGAAGGTTGCGAAGAGAAAATAGGGCTCTAAATCTTTCCGAGATGGGCTGATTTTGATCCAACAATCGCTCACACAGAAAACTCTCAGTTTCAGGAGAAACTTGGAATGAATGTTTCGAATCCGAAGACTCCATTGCCAATTCTACTCAATTTACGATAACTTTACCTCCTTCAGCCTTCCAACTTCCAGAAGAAAGCTAGGTTTAAAGGAAAGATGTCGGAAATACGGAATACCATGATATATTTCTTAGTCCCCCTCCTATTTGAAAAAAAAAAAAAAAAAATTATCTTTCAGAAAAGGAATTTTGTCACAAAAAATATATAAATACACATATATATATATATATATTATCTATATAAAAATGTGGATATTTCTTACAAAATATGAATATGAATTGCTGAATATATCCCTATTATAAATTATTATTTAAAGTTATAACAGTAATTTATGATTTTCATATTTAAATAATTTTATATTAGAATATTAACTAATTCAAAATCTTATAGAATCCTATTATAATTAAAACTCTAATATAAAAATATTATACATACAATATTTATATTATTTTTTTCTTTAATTTAAATTGATTTCCACATGCAATGCACGTGTTCTAAAACTCGTATATATATATAGGCTTTATTGCATAAAAATGATGGTTTTTAGAGTCTAAGTGTCAACAAATGATTCTGAGTAGGGATGGCACGGGGCGGAATCGGGGAGCAATCCCCGTCCCCACTAGTTTCGCGGGGAAAATTTCCTCTCCATCCGCCCGGGGATTCCCCACCCGTCATTTTTTTTTTAAATAAATTTTTTATAATATATAAAAATAATTCATATAATTATATATATTAAAAATATAATTAAAATATTGAATTTCCATCATTTTTCAATGCCTCAATTCACTTAAAAGATAATGAGAATAGGATTTTGAATTTTTAATTTATATATTAAAATATATTTATTTTTTTATAATAATTTATATTATATTATTTAAATAAATATATATATATATATATATATTATAAGAGGCAGTTTTAGTTTAAATGATGAATTCGTTAATATTGTTATATTTAAGTTGCGATTGGAGTGTGATAAGAAAAAGCGAAGGACACCTCCTTTCTCAGTTAATATTCTGTTCAATGATATAGTGCAGTCAAGGATGAAAATATCCTATTTTTTTGAGGACAAATATAAAATCGCAATATTTTTATTTTTATCAAAATAGCAGTAAAATATCAATAGATTAATAATATATCACACTACCAATAACGTTATGGTACAAATTGTAGAAAAAATAAGTAAAATATTATATCGGTGGCTCCATGGTATTCAAATTGTAGAAAAAATAAGTAAAGTATTATATCGGTGGTTCCATGGTATTGATATCGGTGGCTCCATGGTACAAATTATAGAAAAAGCAAAATATTGATATTGATGGTTTCATAGTACAAATTATAAAAAATTGATGAAATATCAAGGAAATATCTATATATATCGGTCAAATATTAAGAAAATATCGGTAAATATCTGTATCGATTTTTCCACGATATTTTCATATAATTAAAAGATCTATATTTTCATCGAAACCGAAAATTTTCTATTCAATTTAACAAATTTTGAACAAGATGACCGACTGGCAGAAAATAAACCATCAAACAATCCACTATCCTTTTTCTACATCTAAAGTCCCCAACTGGTCCCCCAAGCCTAAAAATTATGTCACTAAGCATTCTAGATCAGACAATATAATGGCCCTTTTAGCTTCTTCTAGTCCAATTCGAAGAGGAGTTTAGTACTTGAATGTCATTGTTGGACTATCAAACAATTAAAAATCAGTTTTCTTCACATTCTCATACAAAACTTATTTATATTTTGAATGCAATATGAAAATTAAAAGCCATACCTCATTTTTTGCATAAAATTTGGAAGGTGAATGAACATATAGTAAATTATGACAAATTACAAGTCTCTTTCTACTTTCAAGTAGTCTGTTACTGTCTATCTACTCCTACCATGTCTCTCAAAAATCTATCATCAATGTCCAAAACAAGGTTCACATGTGTGCAGCATTGCTATTTCTTTCGTTTTAATTCAACTACATATAATTCTTAAATCAAATACAGAAATCCCTGTCACAATATATATAGTATCCTCTAACAGAGTAACTTCTTTCTAGTTGGGCATAAATATAAACTTGAACACCACAACATCAATCCAGCAAAAAGGGGCCTTGAGAACTGAATTGATCTACAGAGTGACACTGGCGAACATATATACTTACATATCCCATAATCCTTGACTGGTTTCACCCTATCTTCATTCTTGTTTTCACACTAAGTTTGCATGGTGTTTTGTTGTGGAAAGAATAGTTTCAGATTGCACTTCCAATTCAGCAATCCTTCACCTCACAATTTCAATTCATGAAAGATTCCTTCGATTGTATAGATTGAATCATGTTCAGATTAAAAGACTAAATAATCAAGAATTAGGAACAATGTCGTTCAAGATGAAGACTTTATTAATCCTCATGCCTTGCTTCCATGTGATAATGCATGCTAGCAGTGAATACCAAAAGCCTACTTCAATGCAGATACCTGAAAAAGCACATTCAGAAGCAGAAATGACGCTGATTAGTTTATGAAAAAGTGTAGCACCTAAGATAGAAATTGAGAATGTTACATCCTAGTTTAAGCCATGATTGATAGTAGTTCTATGTTTCAATATGCGAGCCCCTTGTAAGTAATGAAGAATTGGAGAACAGAAATCGTGATCATTGGCAATTGGTTGTTTTCCTAGTAATGCACCAAATGGCTTGTATGGAAATTCAAGTTAGGATCTTAGAAGCAAATGCCTCAACTCACTGAATATTGCAATATGCTGAGCACCAAATTATTTGGTTGAAAAATACTGTTATAGTACACCCATAAGCAACAATCAACACCTTATTTTTCAAAAAATTCAAACATGTATCCATAGAGATGCGAATCAGAGCAGTTGCATTATGAAACCCCATAGAAAGATACTAAGTTGGGATCAGACCTTGGGTTGAGAATTTGAGACTCAATAGATTTCACCAAGAAGCATATATTCAGAACATAAAAGCAGAAAATAAAGAGCATATTCCAGTCAAAAATTTCCACAAAACAACTGAAATGAGTTAAATCGTGTTAAGTAAATCATATATTAATATAATAGAACCATTCACTCATCACTAGAGTCGAAAAACGCATTAACACTGAATAAAGCCAAGATTTTTGCATGTGCCAAATCTGGCATTGATGATATATTTCATAGCATCATGCTGAAGTAAAAGATTCTTGTATGAAAGTATCTATAGGACGTGTTTTCTAAGAATGGAAGCTCGGAGACCTCTATATCAAATTATAAATGAATGATTTTACATGCTTTATAGAAACCAACAGTACAAAGACAATTCATATAGCACTCACGATAGTAGTACAACTCAATCTAATCTACTGATATTAACATTAATCCAATACTCGAATCGATAAAAACAGTAAACGCGAACCAATCAACACAAGCATATAAATATATCTGGAAAATTCATTACTTCAAGACGAAGAATCTTTCCTTCCCATATAAAAGCTTAGATGCACCTTCCCAACCATACCTTGACTGCTTTAAGATTGATGATTAACAGAAAATGTGATTTCTATGTTGGAAGAATTACAAAACTGAATCAACTAAAACCAGTTCCCACTTTATTTCAATGTGTCTGACAAACAATGTTCTCTTTTCAAAAGATAAAGAACGCTAGAATCCCTAAATACAAACAGAGAAAGAAGATTAAATTCACGAGGGGGCAAAAACGAACAATTTTTTACCCAGTAAACAGAAACTGTATCAAACAAACAAAATCATAAAAACTTGATATGATCTAAAAAAAGAAATCATTGAACAATGTTTGCTAGCTTACCTTTTGCAGAGATCAGCAACGAACCGTGAACTGTTGTAGCAAACAAACCACATTAACACAACAACCAGTGTATCTTACCAATATTAAGGATCAAATCACAATAATTGAGGGAAACGAATGATTATGAATCAAATATTCAGATCTCCATCAAATCCATAAAATAAACAAATCTAAACACCAAAAGAATAAATATATTAATTAGGAGAGGAAAAGGATACTGAAAAGATATCGCTCCCACCAATCGAGCATGTAGAGGCCGAAAGTAACATTGTAAAGATAAATCTTCCGTTGAACCCAGTTCATGGCTGTAAGAATTCAGAAATCCTTTTAGCTCTGTGAATGATGCAAAGGAGAGGCAAAGGAGAGATACAATAAAGATCCTGCACCATGTACTATTCTAAGGAAAAAAAATAACTATTCAAGCATTGCATAAATTATCAGTTTTATTCTATTAAATAAAGTTTGAATTTGAACTAAGCTTGCTGTTTTTATTTTTTGAATAAGAGTATTGTAAAATCTCAAACTTTTGTTTGGATTGATGATTTAAGTATGCAATAAAAATAATGTTGTTGTTTAGATTGAATGTTTGATAGGAAAATATAACAAATTATCTTACTACCCTTCACATTTAAAAATGTCATTTATCTTTTATATTAAAAGTTGGGGATGATGTATAACTACAAGAAAACTTGCCAACAATGACTGAAAAATCCATCACTAAAATCAAAAAATCGGTCATTAACAAATATTATTGACAAACTTGTGACATAAAAAAATTGTTAATAAAAGTTGTCACTAAAAGTTAGTGACAGAAACTATTCCGTCGACATATTTGTGACGGAATTTTCAACAATGAATTGAAAAGAGTCGTCGTTAGATTTGGTTGTTAAGGTTCCATGACAAATTTTCAAATTTAAATCATCTAGTAAACTTAGCTAGTTTAAAGTGTATTTAGATAAAAGGTAGTATTTAAAGTTATACTTGGTTAAGTCAAATTCAAAGTAGCTAATTTATTCTAGAGTTTTAATTCGAAAATTAGCTTTCTAGCCATATTTATAGTAGATTTTCTAACTTAAGAGGAACTGTCACAGGCTTCATGTAGAATATATCACTCTGTTTCGTTCAAATTTGGAACAGTTAGCTGCTTCATCTGTACCATTTACACTATTGCGCACCTAACAAATTCAGAACAAAAGTATACTCAATTATCAAGGGAAAAATTCTAGCACCATTGCAGAATTTAGTAACATAAAGCAGCAACAGAAAAATAAAACGTGAACTTTATTGTCAAAGCTTATTCTCTTTACTCAAGGTCAAACTGAAGCCCAAACTGCACCCAGGACTTTCACTATTCAAACTTAGAACAATCATGGACCACAGAACTATACATACTACATGGTTTAATAGAGCAAATGCCTATAATCTGGACAAGATGACAGCATAACATAAGGTTAAACTGCAGAGCTACTTCACCAAGTGATAACTCAATTTCATAATGCAACTTTAACCGAAAAGCCATCTCTATTCTCTAAGCTATTGGAACCTTCACAAATGAAAATTCCTCCCTCTTTCTTTTAGGCTTTGTTTGGATAGAATGAATTGAAATTCAGAATTTGAAATGAATGGATTTCTTTTAGCGTCTTAATTGTTAAATGTCATAATCAAGCAGAGTTGAAATTATTCATCCTGATTTTATGGTTCAGAGATATTATCTTTCCACTGATAGAAACCCAATTATTAATTTGTCAACACATGTATATTGTATCAACCAAACTCATACATTATTAATTACATACACAAAATTGTCCAATATTGCTTCTCCATCATCAATGGTTGGATTGAGAACTACTAGATTAAAACCCACTCATTGTCATGGCTAAAGGCTAAAATGAGTTGAGAATAGATTTATCAGGATAATCGAATTAAGAATTGGATAGAGTTTAAACTTTAATATCCACCAAAAAAGCCACTAATTTTAAATTCGAAAAAAGAAGGGATAAATGTAGTAAGCAAAAGATGTGATTGTGTAGGCTTTGACTGAATAACTTGTTTAACGCCCATAATATATTAGTGGAGATGTTGTGAGCAGGGTACAGTTGATAAGTGGAAACAGGCAGAAATACAATTCTGAGCAGGCAAACATTATTCTAAACACAAAAAAATGTCCACACAATAATCAAAGACATGCAATTTCAAGAGAGTAAAATGCCACATATAACTGCTGAACAATAAAGCGCAGATATCTTAGATTATATAATTGACAGTATTCCACAATTTAATGAAACTGATTCGCAGGCCTTCGTTCTCATAGAAGTAAGTTTCAAGCATGGTTTGTTGAACAACCTCTGGTCAAATGTCTAAATAGGACGTTAGCCTATGATCCGGAAACTCCTAGAAGTACCAGTATTATACAACAGTTTTTTTTCAACAATCAAAGAAACAAAGGCCAAAAATAACGAGGAATGAAGTTTCAAGGTTTTCCTAACTCAATGATCTTAAGAAAGTAACACCCACTGTTGCCATCATGGAAGAAAATATCCCTCTACACCGTGTGCAGTAAACACTCAAAGTAACAACAAGGCCACTATGCCATTGAACTTCCATAAAATGCATTAAACAAGGAACAAAGGAGAGAAACATATGAAATGAGAAGGAAATAGATCTTCTTGAACAATTTTGCTTGGCACAAATGACAAAATCATATTTTAATATACCAGCTTTGAAAAGATCAAAATACTAAAACCTCCTAATCCAGACATGTATCTGTTCTCTAATATAATTGACAATGTAGTTAATATAGGTGTACTATTTCTCATGAAGTAATAGTACAGCAGAGTTATATTTAATAAACTTGCCAAATGATAGTTGTTTTAACTATGGCGAACACCATTTGCAAATAAAAGTAAGTAAATCACTGACTTCACTCCAACTAATTAAGTTAATTTAAGCAAATTATCCAAGTCTATAAAAACATAGAATCTGTAAAGCTATCCACATGTTATCCAGTGTACTAAGACAACTAAGATCACCATAACAAACTTTGAAGAGAAACATAATAAACTCCGAAGATCTAGCGCCTGATGACAGACGAAGATCATGACTATGAAAACAGGTCTAGTACACAAACAAGAGACTGCAGAACAGATGACAAATGTTTGGTGGATCTCAACCAAATATTGCTTATCATTCAACTCTTAAAAAAGCGACAACAGCTTAACTAAGTTCATTTACCAACACAAGTAAATGAACTAACAACAGCAGACAAAAGCTGGATACACCAATATTGAGCAGCTTTAACCAAGGCCCCAATAGGCAAACACAACATATTATATCTTAAGTCGGAGGGAATTTTTTTTCAGTAATTTTAATTAAACCAAAATAAAATTAAAAGTGAAAGTCGACTTTTAGTGGAGATGGTGTGAGCATCAGAAAAACAACTCAGGCAAACCAATTTCGAGCAAAATAGCACAGTAATTCACTGAAAGGTAATTCTAATTCAGATGTTTCTTCAAAGGCCAAATAACAAATTCAGATATATCAACAAGACAGAGAAAGTAAGAGATATACAGACACGCATATTTAGACCTCTCTGCCATTAAAGAGCGCAGAATAGCACAGTAATTCACTGAAACTTGAAACATGCTGCCATTAAAATACAAAAATGATGTATCAGGAATTGTTGGGAATTTTAACTCAACAGTAGATGAAGAAAGGGGAAAAATTAAAAAATAAAACCTAGACGAAATGAAGAAAACTCACTGTACCAGACTGCTCGCCCCCTAGCCACACGCCACTCGTCGTTTCGCCGCCTTGCCGTTAGCCGTTCGTCGATCGCCGTCCACCGCTCGCGCCGTCTCCAGAACCAGAACCTAGCTAGGGGCTCGCGATCGCGCTCTTCTTTTTTCTACCGATTTTTTAAGGAAGTTTTTTAACTTTGAATGTTTTCAATAAATTAAGTAATTGTGTAAATAAAAGTTTGAATAACTTAGTTTAGTTAGGCACTAGCTCGTCTCGTGTTTGATTACTAATCATGCTATTTTAATATTTTAGCCATTTTGTTATATTATATAGATTTTTTACATATTATTTTTTTCTTATATATAAAGATATATATATTATATTTCAATACCTAAAATATCGAGCAATCATAAAAAAAATTGTATTGTAATATTCCTACAAAAGTTAAAAGTACTCATAATATTGGGGAGATTAATAATTAATACATTTACTTTATTTTCATTATAAGATTATTATATAATTTTGTGATGTGTATATTTTTAATATATCCTCAAAATATTTTTTTAATATATATATATATATATACATATCTATATATGTTTCCAAACCTAAAATATTGAAGAATCATATTAATTTTTTTGTATTTTTAATATATCTTAAAAAGTTAAAAATACTAATGAAGAGATTAATAATAATACATATTTATTAATATTTAATTTAATTTCATTACAAGACTATTATATAATTTAGTTAACTAAAGTGCATTTTTTTAATATATCCTCAAAATAATAATTTTTTTTAATAAAGAGATAGTTCATACAAGATAATAACAATACAAACACTATAAGATAACATCATAAAATATGTTAAATTTTGAAATTTAGCTTTACTTATAAAATAATATTAATATCGACATCATAAAAATAATTACAAAATGCATTGTCTTCAAATATAATGTTCCAAAAAAAGACAACATATATGTAAACCATTGCAAATAGTGTTGTCTGTTAGCAAAAAAAAAAAAAGGGCACAAAGACAAAAGGGTTGTGTAGTAGCAAAGAAATGCGCACAAAGATAACACAATAAAAAGCAAGGAGTTGCCTACTAGTGAAAAATCCGTTGAAAGACAACACACACAAAAAACTGTTGCACAAAAGTGTAGTCTATCACTGAAAAATGTGCTGAGTGTTGTCTTTCTGCTCATTTGCGTTGTCTTTTAGTGCAACACAACACATAAAGACAACGCTTTTTGTAAAAAAAGTTATAAATTTCAAAAGGACAACCAAAATTCATGAAAAGTCTGGTGCATTGTATTTCTGCATTTATCTTCTAGTGCTAGTTCATTTATCTTCTAGTGCTAGTTTGTGTTTACATCAAAATCACATGTGTTTGTATTGCTATTTCTCTAAAAAATCAAATTTTCAGGTTTAAGACTAAATTTACAACTAATCTTAATAGAAAACGTTACAATGAGATTATTTTTGCAATACTTTTTTCTAATTGGACTACTTTTGTAACCATTAATTAAGATCAAATTGCAATGATCGTGTGACGACCTTCGGAACTAAATTTACAATTTTCAAGATATTATGAGATGCAAAAAATCTTTAAGATTGGTATATAGTTGAATTTAAGGCCACATTTATAATTATATAAAAAATAATAATTAAAATGCAAGATTAAATACTAAATATAACATGAAAAACCACTTGAACATACGGATTATGAAAATACAACATTTTTTCAACTTTAATTAATTGGCAACCAATTAAAGTAAACATTATTTGCAAACATCAACATACTAAGAAAACAAAGTAGTAATGCTGCTTGTCCTCATCTCATTTCTTGATGCAAATTCTTGAAAGCTGTTTTGCCACTTCATCAATGGCTTCTTTGTCCTCCATTTTCATCTTCTCACTCATCTCTCTAACTTTCTTCCTAAGCCCTTCTCCTGTCTCCTCCACAACCACCTCTTTTATTGCTTTTGCCACTCCTTCAGCATCAAACCCTCTTTTATCGATCATCCCTCGTCACCATCTCATATCCGAGATATTCTCTCTTAATTTTACGTTAAAAGATCATATCCACAATTTAAATTATATATACATTATTTTTGAGTTACGACTTAAGGTGGAGTCTCAATCCATGAAAACGTTTAGGATGAGAAATGTACCTAACATTAAGTATAATTTATGAGTATCAATTAAAACATGTCATGAAAAGTGGAGAAATTGATTTATTACTCAACACATCTATTCATATGATTTACAAAATATTATGTTCAAGGATTAGATGATGTGAATATTTAATTCAATCAGACAGAAAATAAATTTAAAATATATTTAATGCATATGATTTGTTTGGTTGTTTTGGTGATAGATACTAGAAAGATATTTTCAGATCATCTACAGCAGTAGGATTCTTAAAAAATTTAAATTTTTTTCACTCAATGATAAATGATTTCAATTGCTAACTTTACGTGATTTAATGTAGGTCAACTTAAGTTAAATTTTTTCTTTTTTTTCACTTTATTTATTTATTTTTTCTTTGTTTTATCTTTCCCTTTTCATTTAATTTCTTGTTTTTGTTTTCTTTAAATTTTCATTGTTATTATATTTCACAATTAACATATCATATATTAATATTTAAGAACTTTAATTATTTATGCAATTAAAATATTAAATAATATCATATATTATTTAATAATAGAAAAAATCATAATTATTTAAATATAACATAAAATTTTATATACTACACAAATTATATATATTATTAAAATTACATGCAGTATTTAAACATCTAAACTCAAATGATTAATATTGATAAATTGTGGATACTAATAGATATGAATATTCATATATGTTGTGTAATATCGTGGGAATCTCTTGTGCGGTGGAGCTCCTATTGAGAGCGAAAAATGTGACTATCGCCATTGCAACCACAAAGCTCTGCTCTGAGACATCGCCATTTCACCTTCTCCGTTGTGTGTGAGAGGATGCGATGGGTAGAGAAGTGTTGTAGATTAAATTTGTTAAGGGGGTTTTGTTGTTGGGATTAGGGTTCTTCTTTTGTGAATTGAGGATTTTTCTTTGAGGAAATTTGGGATCTTTTCTTTGAGACTATCGCCATTTTTGTTTGGACTAGGGTTCTTGAATTGAGATTTTTTTTTTATTGTTTATCTATTTAATTTTATGTTTTCTTTTTCTATTTTGATTTATGTATACTTTTGTGTATTCTCTCCCAATAAGTGAATTCTACATGGCATGATGATGTTTAAATTTTAATGTCAATAGGAAATGTCATTTGTATAATTAAATTATACATTAGTAAATTGGGCCCGAAAAGCCAACAATAAAGAGTTCATGCGCGATTCACATGTGAATTCGGTCCAATTGAATAATTTGAGATAAAATTGAACAAAATTCACGAAGTCTAAAAATATATTGTCTTAAATTGCCGACCCAACAACTTAAAGTTCGAAATTATCAGACTCCCTAATTTACTGGGCCAAGAAATGAATAAACTATCCTAAATATTACATTGGGTTGTCAAGAAAAAAACCCATAAAATATCAAAAGATATCGATATGAATATATATCCTAATAGAAAAATGGAGAAAATATAGATATTATTATTCTTTATAAACAATATTTTTGAAAAGTATATTTATCCCTGAATATTGAAAATTAAAAAATATCAACAAATTTTCCTCTAATCCAATTGGAATTTAGAATTAACATTATCTTGTTAAAATAAATTACTATTTTAAATTGACATTATCTTTATTAATATTCACACTCATTAATATTGAAATTTCAAGGAAAACATTGAACGTTGTTATTGGAAAAAATTATGATACTTTATTAAATTTAAAATAATTAGAATATTTATATTTTTTTTATATATAGATACTAATGTTTTTAAAATAGCTTAATACATCCTCGATATCAAATAGCGCAAACTAATGATAATGTATATTCCAAAACAATATGAATACGTCTACAAAATATTACTCCCTCCGTCCCAACTCAACTTGCCTACTTGCCATTTATATTTGTCCCAACTGAACTTGTCAGCCCAAAAATGGCAAAAAAATTTTACCAAAATATCCTTACTTTTCAACTTTATTAAAGTAAAAAAAGCAAAAATTAAGCATATTTAATTGCAAAAAGCAAAAAGTAAGCAAAAAAGTAAACATATTTAATTGAGTCAACTGTGTTTTCTTAACCTCCGTGCCCAGTCAAAGTAGGCAAGTTGAGCCGGGACGGAGGTAGTAAAATCATTGGTAATTAAAAGGCTGTTCACATTTAAGGGGAGACACCTGCTATAAAATAAAAAGACAATAACAATTTTTTAAAAGATATTGTGTTTTTAACACTTTGCCCTTGTTATTTGTGGTGCTAGAAGAAAATTCATAGATAATTAAGCTTCATATTCATATGAGTATCACTTTGATTATTATTATCTTCAGTATATTTTAAATTTAACTTGACAGAGGTTTAAAATCTCTTCATCAGAATCACTTGACTTATTAAAAAAAAAAATTCAATATACAATTGAACAAGAATAATAAATAAAAAGAAATGAATCGTGTATATCATAAGGTTATATTTGATGTAAATATATAACATAACTGTTTTAACTTTAGCATATAAACATTCTTACACAGTTGATAAATTTAAATATTAGTAGTGAAAATGTTTATTAAACATAACTCAGATGCTTCTTGAATTTTAAGAATAAATCAGACTCATCAAGCTTGAACCTATAACTGAAATATATATCTTAGTGAAAAATATTAGTTGTATATATATTTTTGTTAAAGATATTAATTATATATTTAGAAGACATTAGTTCATTACTTTTAAGATAATACTTGTATGATTGAAATATATGTTTAATGAAACATATTAATTATATATTCATAAGGTATTAGTTGCTTATAACAAAAATATTCTAAAGAGATGACGCAATTAAAAGTAGTACAAAAATTTAAATTTTCATACAAAATTTAACTTACAAGTGATTTTAAAGATTTAATTTAAACATTCCATTTGAACCAAAAAAATGTGAAAAGATCTCGTTTACAATTGATCTCGACGATTCGTCATATTTTGAACTTATCAATGATAACTTTATTAGTGACATGCTCGAATATATCATTTTCAAAATAAACCACCAAATTATCAGACATTCATTCATCATCCATTCAATTGTGAAGCCGTGTTTTCACTATACTCATCACAAATGAGAAATCCATCCAAGTTATCTAACAAATAGTCGAAATTCCAATGCCAAACTAATAATGCCCAAATCAACAGAACAATTGAAAATTTTAACTTATGATTTATTATACATCAATTTTTTACTTTTTACCTTGTAATGACAACCATTATCCACCAATAGTCATTGATAAACATTAGTTCAATTGGGCTTTCATCATAGCAACAATAAGTATGAAATGGAAGACTTGACTTGGTGGAAAGAATGAGTGGGAATTGGAAAGAGATCGATAATTTGAAAATGAGAAGGAGAAAACACTTTATATGGAGTTAATATATATATATATATATATATATATATATATATATATATATATATGAGTATGTCTCATGTACATTTGGTGTACATGCAATCTGAGTCGACCCGCATTGATCCGGATCCACGTGCTTTTAATTTTATTTTTTTTGATTTTTTTGTTTTTTAGCCAAAACCTTTATATACAATTTTTGTGACATTTATGTATAAATTCTGTGACCTTTATATTCAATAACTTAGAAATAAAATGAAGAATTTTAGCAAAATTTGTACATAGATACCTTTATGTTATATTCATTTGACCTTTATGTATATTCATATGACCTTTATGTATAAATATGCATACCTTTATATATCTTTATATATTACATAAATGTATGAATATTTGTACATAAAGGTCACATGAATATACGTAAGGGTCACATGAATATCACATAAAGGTATTTATGTACAAATTTTGCTAAAATTTTTTTTTTTTTTTGGTAAGTTATAATGCATAAAGGTCACAATATTTATATATAAAGGTCACAAAATTTGTACATAAAAGTCACCGAATTTGTAGGTCAAGACATAAAAATAATTTTAAAAAAAAGAAGAAATTTTCAAATCCAGATCGAGTCAACCCGGATTGCACAGACTAAGATCCATGCACCAGATGCACAGGAGAATTTGTCTATATATATATATATATATTAATTTTTAAACATTTGAAAGACATCATGTTTTTTTTAATATAATTTTTATCTTTTTTTTTTTTTAAAGTTTGATCTCTTATACACTAATTTTAACTTTTGCTCTTTCAAAATCAACAAGAAAGATCAAATTCCAAGGGTAAAAGTACTCAGAAAATATAACATATATATAAAGAACAAAAGTTAGAAGACAACATAACATGGGTGAAGATTAAAAAAAAAAAAAGGATGAAGTAAAACAAAATGTAATTGTAATTTTCCTTTGATTTATTTTCATTTCACACCCCTTTGACTTCGATCTTTGCAGCAAATGCAATTTGTTTTTTCTTTAGTTCAAATCAACAAAAATATTCCGATACATAACGCAGACTGACGTTAAAAACTAGATAAGAACAAAATAAATTTATTACTCAAACTAGAGAAGAATAAAATAATTTAATAAGTCTATTATATAACATCTACAAACTTAAATATATAGGGGAGAACTTTTGAACGCAAATTTAAGTTATAATCTCTTTTCTTCAATTATTACTAAAAAAAATATATTGATCTCTTCGTCTCATATATATGTTTATTTTTCTTGTCCAAATTAGAATCTTTTTTTAAATGTAGAGTAACATTAATTTGTTCAACTCATTTATTAATACATTCATATTTAATATTTTTATTTAATACTATACTAAAGAAATATAATGCTTATTAAGTATATAGTAGAAAACAGTTATGTTACCCTACCCATCGTAGACATATTAACTGTTGATATGCATATCTAGTATATATATACATATATATATCTATTAATTTCATTTTTTATATATCATTTTGGTAGTAGATAATTAACTTATTTAATTGTCTTTTCTATGAATAACTTAATTCTTGTGAAACGTCACTTAATCAGCCTACATATAACTTTGTTTATATCTTTATTCATCATTAGGGTTGGAAAACAATAATGAAATACCGATATACAATATTACTGGTATGGTAATTAATTTTTTTTTTGGTATTTTGATATATACTAAAATATAAAAAATATTAATATTAATTAAATACATATATATATATATATATTATATATATATATATATATTTCACATGAATATTCCTTATAGCAATTTTATAATTGTTTATATTGATGATATTCTGGTATTTTCTAAAGATATTGAAACTCATTTTAAACATTTAGAAATCTTTAGAAAATTAATTATACAAAATGGTCTTGTTATATCAAAACCAAAAATGAATTTATTCTATACAAATGTCAGATTTCTAGGACATAATATTGAAAAAGGAAAAATAATTCCTATACAAAGAAGTATGGAATTTGGAAATAAATTTCCAGATATAAATACTGATAAAACACAATTACAAAGATTTCTTGGAAGTCTAAATTATGTTTCTTCATTTGTTGAAAATATTTCAAAAATATCTGCTATTTTATATGATAGACTAAAGAAAAATCCTAAGCCTTGGACAGATGAACATACCAAGGTAGTTAAAATTATAAAAGAAAAGGTAAAAAATATTCCTTGTCTTATGCTTGCTAATCCTCAATGGGAAAAAATTATTGAAACAGATGCCTCAGATTTAGGGTTTGGGGGAATTTTAAAACAAATAAATCCAAAAGATAAACAAGAAATTCTTGTTAGGTTTTATTCAGGAAAATGGAATCCTGCACAGAAAAATTATGCTACTGTGGCTAAAGAAATTTTAGTTATAGTAAAATGTGTTATAAAATTTCAAGATGATTTATATAATAAAAAATTTATTATAAAAACAGATTGCCAAGCAGCAAAAGGTCTTTTCAAAAAAGATTTTAAACACGATATTTCAAAACAAATGTTTGCTAGATGATAAGCTTATTTAGCCCCTTTTGATTTTGAAATTGTTTATAAACAAGGAAAGGATAATAATTTGCCGGATTATTTAACAAGAGAATTTCTTTTATGATTTCAGATATGAGTCAACAGGGACGAGGATCCTATTTCCCTAATAGGGGAAGAGGAAGGGGAAGAAATTCCCATCAAATCTTAGCTCAACATGGCAAACAAAAGCTAATATCTCAGAATATTTCTGGAAGTGCATCAGGAAATATTCCTGATAAAAATCATCCATTATATGGAGATTTTCAAGAATTTTTAAAAAAGAAATCTCAGGAACATAGTCCTGAAGAAAAGGAAGAATCTTCCTATGCCGGTATTACTTCTGAGGAAAAGAGTAATATACTCTTTAAAAAATCTGAATACAAAGATTTAATTCTTCTAATAGAAGAAAAAGATATCCAATGGAAAGATAGTCCATGGACTATTATTGATAGATATATTCCTAGTGGAACCATTATAAGTGGTTCATATAAATCAAGAGGATTTTATGAAGAAATGCTTAGAGCATTAGAAAGTGTTGACATTGAACATTTTGGTTCTGGAAATAACCAGACAAATGAACATGCCTATTCAAAGTTCACTATCAAGAAAATTATATCTCTTGAAGAATGGGGATTATCTCCCTTGGTTGAAAAGGAAGTAATGCATCCTAGTTAAAGAAATTCCTATAAATTTAATTTTTGGGATTATATTGATGGCTTTTATAAAGCTCTTTTCTTTGAAAATAAAAAGAAGAAACATACTTGGTTGATAAAAATTTGTAGCAATTGCTCAAAACATCCGGTTAATAACTGGTTTTATGATTGGTGGAAAATATTTGGTACTATCATAGATATTTTACCAGATAATTATAAAAATTTGATGGAAGAATGGACTATGTGTGCACCTTCAGTTGAAAATAATTCAATAAAGGGTCAAACCCCTTGCCAGTTCTTTATAGAATCAGGCATTCCATGGATATGGAAATGGACACCAGAGTTCGGTTATACAGATAATGGGACTCCTTGCTTATGGAGACTTGGTCATACCAAGATGTGGGATAAGATGAGCAGAATTGATCCTGAAACAGGAGAATTATATTCTCAATCTACAATTGATAATATCAAAGAAAAAATAAAGTGTTATAAAACACTAAAAGAAAAGAAAAAATAAGAGATAAAGGATTTGAATAGTCCTTTTAAAAGAATTTCGCAGAAATATGCTGGAACATTTTCCAAGCAAAAAATGATTGATATATATCTTGAAGAGATGAAAAATGATCTTTTTAAGAATTTACAAAATACTGGATGTTAAAGTTCAAAATCTGATACTTCAATGCTTTCTGACTCCAGCAGCAGGGAAGAAACAGAAAGATTGTTTTCTGAACAAGAAGGCCAAGACCCAGAAGAGGACAATCCTGAGTTAAGTGTGTCATTTGACATTCTCAGAGAATCTCTGTTTCAGAAATTCAAAGATTAATATGCAAGAGATAAATACAAATAGACCTATTATAGAAGATCTATATTTTATCCAGAGGAATTATCCACACACACTATGGCTACCATATTTTAATCCAATATTCTATGAAGGATCAGGAAGTTGGAATAGAGTTTCAACAATCAAGGGAAAAATAAGGATTATTGAAAGAAAAATAAAAGAAGTACAACAACTTCTTGTTTTTGATCCATATTTCCAGAATGATGAAAATAGTGATTTATTAATTAACCTATGGAGGCTCAAAGAATCACTTAAGGCGTTCAAAACCCAAAGCTCAATTCTTGCAGGATAAAAAGAAAATAGAAGATAAGGATGCTCTCCACTAGGTGGACCCCTCATATTAGTGGAATGGACAATAAAGTCCAATAAAAAGAATCTTTTACTATTTGCTTTTATAAAGCAATTATTGTAATAGTGTTGTAATAGTTTTTCTTTTTCCTATTTATAGGACTTGTTTTCCATTTGTAAAGGCATGCTTGAGTAAAGTA
The DNA here is from genome assembly GCA_028654395.1 of Scutellaria barbata. Taxonomy (NCBI): domain Eukaryota; kingdom Viridiplantae; phylum Streptophyta; class Magnoliopsida; order Lamiales; family Lamiaceae; genus Scutellaria; species Scutellaria barbata. The sequence goes on along the minus strand of CM053652.1, from coordinate 19,833,388 downwards.
CTCGCCCATTCTCTCTCCCTTCTCTCTAGTTTCTCTCTCTAATCTTTCCTAGTTATAATCTTGTAATATATAAACTCTTTTGTGTTCTTGGTGTTCTCCAGACTCTGTAAGTATTTAAATTTCAGTTTTAAGTTTTTATTTTTATATGTTTATGAAAGGCCTATCAATGATAGGCTAGATATTTATGTGTTAGATAAATACTGTTGGATCTTTTAAATATGTCTGTTTGTTTTTAGATTTTAGGAAACATGGATACTAATGAAAGGTTAAGACACTCAGGTTTGAGGCTTAAGTACTACGATGTATTATACAATCCTAATGTTCACCCTTGTTAGCCGTTTTAGCCAGGAAGGCGTTTGAGGCATTTGTGGGTTGAAGGAGATTTGATGATACATAAAAGTCTTAAATGCTCAGTAAAATTCCTAAAAGTTTAAATGTCTGGTAAAATTATATCATATATAATTATTCAAAGTTTTTGGTTGGAAACCCTGCGTATCCATTGTTATACTTTTGTATAGGGGATCGATGTGGTGTAACAATACCATATTCTGAGAATAATTATGAGATATCCTTACGTCTTTAGTATTCATGTATCCTGGGTTTGAAATGGTATCAGAGCCATGTTAAAAAGAAAATAGTAGTAATTATCTAACACATCTTCATTAAAAATGAATCCTTTCAAGGTAAAAAATACTGTTAAAAACAGTATAATAGAGGAATATGATATTCCACAAAATTTAGAATTATTAAATAATTGGACTATTCCTAAAGTTAAACCTAATAAAATATACCAAATAGGTACTTTTGAAAAATTAGGATTTAAACAATTAGTTAAAACTACAGAATCATCCATTCCTCTTGATAATCAAGAAATAATATTAAATTTACTTGATAAAAAGGATATATTACCTTTTATAAAATCACATAACTATTTACATATAGGTTTAGTGCAAATTGCATTCAGACCTTTAACTTTAAAAGGATTACCAGAAAGCTTTATAGCAGCTTTAAGAGATGGTAGAAATAAAGCATGGAATAAATCCCTTATGGGAATAATTCAATCCAGTCTGGCCCACGGACCAGTATATTTTGATGTTTATCCTGACTTATGTTTATCTCTTACTGATAGTAACATATTAAGTGCTTTAACATTAAATGTTAAAACTCATGGATATGATTATATTCCAGGGTCAGAAATAATTTGTATATGTTATAGAATTTACTATAAACCTTTATATACAATGAATCCAGGATGTAAAATAATGGATAAAAGCATTAATGAAACTATTCTTATTGAAACAAATTTCAATAGATCTAATATATCTACTAGAAGAGCTATTAAATGGGAAGAAATAAATTTTCCAGAAAAAATGGATAATAGAACAAGAGGTTTATAAAGAACCTTTAATAAATAATAATTTAAAAAATATAATTCAAACAGAAGAAGGAGCTGTTCAAATTCAATTTTCAAATGAACAATTATTACTTCCATCTTCAATATCTAGAAATAATTCTATGTTTAAAACAAGAACAACAGATTCTTATATTTCACCTTTAGATTATTAGGTAGATTTACCACAAACATCTAGAGCTTCTACTTCTCAAATAAGAGAAGAATTAGAATCTGAAAGAAATAAAAATAAAGAAGAAGTCTGTATTGACAGAAATAAAATTGTTAGAGATTTTAATTATGGAAATATCCATAAAGATAGTGACACTATGTCAGATGCCCCATTTAGTCTTCATGATTGATACACCAATCAATTTTGAAAAAGGATCACCTGCTAGGCAGGAAATTTACAAGGAATTTAAAAATTCCAAATGGAAACCTTTTAGAAAATGGTTTTTTGAAAATCTATCTAATAGTCTTGAACAAGTTCAAGAAGAATTTTACAAAAATTGTAAAGAAAAAAATACAAAAATATATTTTGTTCCTTGGTTTGTAAACACTTATATTATAAACCAAATTTCGGTTTTGGAAAGAACATATAAATTAACTACTGGACAAGAACAAAAATCTTTGTATCCTCCCAGTACTTCATTTCAAATGGAGAAAAATAATAAAATTATGAGTTTTACAGCATTTTCAAAATTAATTGAAAATGAAACTTTGCAAGTAACCATAAAACACATAAATATTTTAATGGAAAAACAAAATTACACAAATTTATATCTAAACATACTAGGTGAAGAATTAAATTCTCTTCATAATAAAATTGAAGATTTAAATTCTCTTCAGAGTAAAATTGAAAATATTATTTCAGTCATAAAAACCATTAAACCTAATGTTCATATTGAAGTAAAGAAAGAGACAGATATAGTTTCAATTGCCTCGTCATCCATTCAACCACCTCCAGAAATAAAAGATTTTAAATTAAAATCAACAAAAAATAATCTGGAAGAATTAATTGTTGAATTAACAGAAAAATTCAAAGGACAAAATATTTCTACTTTAAATAATGAGGAAAGAACATCTGAACCTTCGAAAGATAAAATAAATAAAATTAAATGGGCTGATAGGCCTACTCAGCAAAGATATTATTTAACTAAACCAACTCCTATAGATGTTTTACATGAGGAGAAAGAATTTTTCTCAAAAACAAGTTATAATGGAAAAAGTATTTATGAATGGAATCTAAATGGTTTCACAGATACACATATTCATAATATGGCCCATAGAATGCTCATGTATAGTACTGTATGTATGGCAGCAGGAAATAATGATAAAAATATTGCTAAAATGATTATAGCAGGTTTTACGGGTCAACTTAAAGGTTGGTGGGATAACTATTTATCTCAAACAGCAAAAGACACAATTCAAAATGCTGTTAAAATAGAAAATAATAATCAAAATAGTAATGTTGTTTATACCCTAATAATGACAATAATTGAACATTTTACTGGAAGATTTTCTGATAATAGCGAAAATATTCGTACTCTTCTAAGTAATACAAGATGTAGAACTTTAACAGATTTTAGATGGTATAAAGATACTTATTTATCTAGAGTCTTCGAATTACCTGATTGTAATAATATTCATTGGAAAGCCAAATTTATAGATGGTCTTCCAAGTCTTTTCGCTGAAAGAATTAAAATAATTCTTAGGAAAGAACATTTAAATATTTCTTATGACAATTATACATATGGAAATTTAATAAATGTTTGTGTTCAAGAAGGCTTATCCCTTTGTAATGAACTAAAATTAAACAAACAAATTAAAAATCAAAGTATGATAGAAAGAAAACAATTAGGACATTTCTGTGACCAATTTGGTATGGAAACATTAAGAAGAGATAGGAATGAAACAAATTCTAAAAACAAAAAACACTCTAAAAATTTTAGAGATAAAAATGAAAAACAATATAAGAAAAAAAGACATTTCTCTGAAAAATTTAAAGAGAAAAAGAAAAGAAGAAAAGAAACCTTTAATAGAAATAAAGGAAATAAAGATAAAACAAACATTATATGTCATAAATGTCATAAACCAGGTCATTATGCTAATGAATGTTGGACTAAGGGCAAAATAAATAAATTAGAAATTGATGATAATATCAAAAATGCTTTATTACAAATAATGTTAGAATCTGATTCTGATTAAAAAATAAATATTTTCATTTCAATATACCAATATAAAATTTTAATACATAATTTTTGATAAATATATATATATGATATTAAAAATAATATTAATTTTTGGTATATTTTTTATATACAAAAATTTTTCCGTATACTTTTTATTTGATATAATGTTTTGGAATATTGAATTTTTGGTACGATAATGATGTGCAATTCTACATATTGAAAATTTTAATACGGTATATTGCGTCGCAGCATCCCTATTCATCATGTTTCATCGAGAGTTTTTGTTAAATTTGATGTTCAACTGATTTAATTTGAATATAAATTGTGATTTGATTAGTAATGTTAATTATTATATGAGACAAATAATAGACCTTATTATATAATATAATGAAATATAAATCGAAACTGAGGATTTAATGTGTTGAAATTATATTCCAAACTCCAACATGAAATCCAAAAAATCATAAATGAGAACAAACAAATGGTCAACTGCAAACTACTCCAATAAAGTGGATCACTCCAATATTTTAAAGATGTCAAACCAATTAGTCCATTCCTCCATGTATATATTTTTCTAAAATTTTACTTTTAGAAAGTAAATCTTTTTTCTAGTAATATGTAGTTAAACTACCTGAAAGGAGAAGATATGATATATATTAAATATAATAAAATATCAACTTCAATTATTTTCATGATTTAATTGTATTAATATTTTCTTAATGTTAAAATGTACAAAGTTACATTAACAAATTCCAATATTCAATATGCTAGTATTTAAAGAAGGGTTAATTTCATTTTCCAACTTATACTATGTATATATATATATTTTTTTTTTTTTTGCATTTTAAACTTTTTTTTTTCCAATCACAATCTATACTACATGTTTTGTTCACTTTTGTACCTCTGACAACATTTTACGGAGAGAAAAAGGTCAACGTGATTTTTGTGTGCCAACTGAGGGTTATTTTCGTCATTTTCTAGACCATTAACTAATTTCTTCTCCAAAATCGAATTTAGTCGTAATTTTTCCTCCATTTCTTTTGTAAATTATTTGAGAAAATGAAAAATGGTGGTGATGGTAATAAGGTTCAAACAAAAATAAGATCTCTCCGCCATTGAAAATAATTGAACTGAATTTACTCATGTCTTAGAAATGGAAATGACAAAAATAACCCTCAATTAGCATGCAAAAATCACGTGGGTCATTTTATACCAAAAGATATTGGTTAGAGATTACAAAAATAAACAAAATGTGTAGTATATGTTGTGATCGAAAAAAAAAAAGTTTATGAGTCAAAATTAAAATACATGCATAGTATAAATTTAAAATGAAATTCTCTTTAAAAGAATGATAACAATTCAATTATATTATTTTTACTATTATTGGTTGCACCTCTAATTGAGTCTCTAGGTCCGTCAAATATTGCATTGTGCATATTTTATAGTACATAACAAATTAAATATGGATTATGTACAAAATTACCACTCAAACTCCTTGTTCGACTAGAATCCCAAAATTAAATTATATTAACTAACATTACATCAATGTTATAAAAAATCAGGAGTTTTATAGTTTAAATGGTATTTTATTTTCAAAAAAATTTAAATTAAACAAGTTTTCTAATTTTTATTATCTTACTTCCTTCAATTCCTTCTAACTCATTAAATATAAATATATATATATATATATTACATCAAAAATTATTAAATAGATATATTATTTTTACACAAAAACCAATATTAATCCAATCTTTTGTATGTTTCCATATAAATGCGATTTTCTAACTTCACCTCTACCCGTTGCTGAAGACCTAACACGTACAGCCAAAATCATAATCGTCACATTTAACAAATTCTCAAATATATAATTGACTCCAAACATAATGATTTCTTCACTTCTTTTCCAACTACAAACTCCCTTTTTTTTTCCTTGAATATTCTCACTTTTATTAATTAAAAAAAGAAAACAAGAATGGAGTCTGAATATAAAGGTAGTAGCAATCAGTTTGTAGAGAGTGGCATTACAAACGGTAGAGCGAAGGAATATTTAGGGGTGGCTGAGAAGAAAAAAATGAGAGTATGGGGTTTGGTGCTTCGGGTGGCCGCGGCCGTGCTCAGCCTAGCTGCGGCGGTGGTTCTTGCCTTCGATAAGCAGACTGCCACTGTCGAGATTAAGCTCGTCGCCACGCTACCGCCGGTGACTGTTCCGGTCACCGCTAAGTGGCATTACTTATCTGCCTTCGTGTAAGTATACAATTTATACTTGATTGAACTTTAGGAGTTTTTTAAAGTGCAGTGTAAATTTTTATTCCGACAATTTTTTCTATAGAAAGTACAGCATATGATGCACGTGATTTTTATAAGGATAAATATATCATTAGACAATTTTTTCTATAGAAAGTATAGCATATGACTTGCACGTGATTTTTATAAGAATAAATATATCATTAAAAAATGTTTAGATTGATCATACATAAGGTTGTTTTAATAAGAGTTGCATGCTAGTCACATTTTGTGCATTTTATTGAAACGGTTGTCAAAAAAAAAAAAAAGGTTATACATATTTTGAAAAACTCCAGAAGTTTAGGATACAATCGAATAAAAAAGATGTTTAATTAACATACAAATTGAAAAACAAGCATCCTTCAGATTGATTTGTGCATTTAACCGCATATTTAATCCAGTTTCTATAAAGTTGTCATGATTTTAACTGGATTAATTTATAAATTCAATTTAAAAATTCCCAAAGTTTATATGGCCTCAAAAATAAATTTAATCTTTGGTTGAGATTAAAAATAATAATAATAATAATAAATATATATATATATATATATATATTGTATTTTGTCACCCGAATTATGTGGTTTTTTGCACTTTACTACTGTAAACACTTTTTTTTTTTCACTTTATCATATAAAATTTACCATTTAATTTGCCGCATTGACCAACTTGAGTAAATCATCAATAGCTATGATGTATTCGAGTTGACAAAATGCATACATCCTAATTTATTTATGATGTGATCTTGTTCTAGTTACTTTGTGGGGGCAAATGCTATAGCAAGTACCTATGGAGTCATCTCACTACTCTTGATGCTGATGAGTAGAGTTGGAAAGCAGAGAATTGTGACGATGATCGTCGTTTTCGATGTAGTGATGGTGGCGCTACTGTTTTCAAGCTTCGGAGCCGCTGTAGCCATAGGCATAATCGGCCATGAAGGGAACTCGCACGTACAATGGCAAAAGGTATGCAATGTGTTCGATAAATTCTGCCACCAAGGCGCGGCCGCGTTGCTCCTCTCCGGTTGCGCCTCGTTGGTTTTCTTATCGTTGGTATCAATATCAATCTTGTACCTCCATAAGATCAATAACTAGTTAGCTAGGTTGTCTTGAATTATATATATGTGTGTTTGTGTGGCTATGTATATCATGATCATTTTTAATGTTATCAATGCATTAAGTACTTTTAATGTTCTCAACATATTAATTTTAATTTAACATGTTATGCTCAATTGTTTCATCGGAATATTGTACACGATACTTCAAAACTATAATTTACTTTGAAAAGTATTATCTTAAAATATTATGCTCTGCAATTCACTTTCATTTGAGCCTGGACTAAGCTATATTGTTTTTTTTTTTTTTTAAATTTACAGAACTTAAAACCATATGTGCGAAACAAAAAGAATAAAATTATAAATTATATCAAGTTATAATCACTACAAGAAATTTTGTATACAACAACGCCCATTTAACAACGCTTTTTATGAATTTGTGTTGCCTTTTGAAATTTACAATGCTTTTTTCCGAAAAGCGTTCTTTTTTAAAAAAATTCGCCATACGACAACGCAGAAAATGGAAACGACAATGCTTTTTTAGTAGGGTTGTTAAATGGTGTTTTTTTTAAAAAGACAACGCTTTTGTACAACGCTTTTAATGCGTTGTCGTATAGTGAATTTTTTTCTCAAAACGACAACCCTTTATGCAACGCTTTTTGACATTGTTGTTTCTTAGTACTTTTTTACAACCCTTTATGCAACGCTTTTTGGCGTTGTCGTTTCTTAGTACTTTTTTTACAATTTTACAACCCTTTATGCAACGCTTTTTGGCGTTGTCGTTTCTTAGTACTTTTTTTTTACAATTTTACAGCACATTAATTATAAAATAATTATTTTTTAATTAACTTAAATTTAATTAATTTATAATATTATCTTATATGAACAAAGTCATAATTTTAGAAAATAATATTTTTATAAAATACTATTTTGAATTAATTAAGAAATTAACTACACCTAATTAAGTATTACGTACTCTCACCCTTTGAAATAATAATATAAAATTGTATTATTTTAAAACATAATTCGAAAATTGTGTTTTATAATTCATAATTCATAAATTACGAATGTTTTTCTTAAAAAAAGATAAAAATAAAATTATTGTGTTTTAAAATTAATACAAAAAACATAAAAAAAAAGATATATATATATATATATATCATATCAATTAATTAAGAATATATAAAAAATTTAATTAAACAACAATAAAAAAATATACATTTATTTATTTGAAAAATATAAAAATTTGTATTACATAATAATATAAAAATTATATATTATTATTTTAGAAAGTAAAGATAAAATGAGTTTGGTTTTAATTTGAACCAAAAATTATTTTACAACAAAAAAAAAACAAAACATATATTAATTTGAAAAATATAAAAATTTGTATAACATAATAATATGAAAATTATATATTATTATTTTAGAAAGTAAAGATAAAATGAGTTTGGTTTTAATTTGAACCAAAAATTATTTTACAACAAAAAAAAAACAATACATATATTAATTTGAAAAATATAAAAATTTGTATTACATAATAATATAAAAATTATATATTATTATTTTAGAAAATAAAGATAAAATGAGTTTGGTTTTAATTTGAACCAAAAATTATTTTACAACAAAAAAAAATACAATACATATATTAATTTGAAAAATATAAAAAATTGTATTACATAATAATATAAAAATTATATATTATTATTTTAGAAAGTAAAGATAAAATGAGTTTGGTTTTAATTTGAACCAAAAATTATTTTACAACAAAAAAAACAATACATATATTAATTTAAAAAATATAAAAATTTGTATTACATAATAATATAAAAAGTATATATTATTATTTTAGAAAGTAAAGATAAAATGAGTTTGGTTTTAATTTGAACCAAAAATTATTTTACAACAAAAAAAACAATACATATATTAATTTGAAAAATATAAAAATTTGTATAACATAATAATATAAAAATTATATATTATTTTAGAAAATAAAGATAAAATGAGTTTGGTTTTAATTTGAACCAAAAATTATTTTACAACAAAAAAAACAATACATATATTAATTTGAAAATATAAAAATTTGTATTAAATAATAATATAAAAATTATATATTATTATTTTAGAAAGTAAAGATAAAATGAGTTTGGTTTTAATTTGAACCAAAAATTATTTTACAACAAAAAAAATACATATATTAATTTGAAAAATATAAAAATTTGTATTACATAATAATATAAAAATGATATATTATTATTTTAGAAAATAAAGATAAAATGAGTTTGGTTTTAATTTGAACCAAAAATTATTTTACAACAAAAAAAAATACAATACATATATTAATTTGAAAAATATAAAAAATTGTATTACATAATAATATAAAAATTATATATTATTATTTTAGAAAGTAAAGATAAAATGAGTTTGGTTTTAATTTGAACCAAAAATTATTTTACAACAAAAAAAACAATACATATATTAATTTAAAAAATATAAAAATTTGTATTACATAATAATATAAAAAGTATATATTATTATTTTAGAAAGTAAAGATAAAATGAGTTTGGTTTTAATTTGAACCAAAAATTATTTTACAACAAAAAAAACAATACATATATTAATTTGAAAAATATAAAAATTTGTATAACATAATAATATAAAAATTATATATTATTTTAGAAAATAAAGATAAAATGAGTTTGGTTTTAATTTGAACCAAAAATTATTTTACAACAAAAAAAACAATACATATATTAATTTGAAAATATAAAAATTTGTATTACATAATAATATAAAAATTATATATTATTATTTTAGAAAGTAAAGATAAAATGAGTTTGGTTTTAATTTGAACCAAAAATTATTTTACAAAAAAAAAAAATACATATATTAATTTGAAAAATATAAAAATTTGTATTACATAATAATATAAAAATGATATATTATTATTTTAGAAAATAAAGATAAAATGAGTTTGGTTTTAATTTGAACCAAAAATTATTTTACAACAAAAAAAACAATACATATATTAATTTGAAAAATATAAAAATTTGTATAACATAGTAATATAAAAATTATATATTATTATTTTAAAAAATAAAAATAAAATGAGTTTGGTTTTTAATTTGAACCAAAAATTATTTTACAACAAAAAAACAATACATATATTAATTTGAAAAATATAAAAATTTGTATTACATAATAATATAAAAATGATATATTATTATTTTAGAAAATAAATATAAATTAGTTTGGTTTTAAAATTAATACCAAAAACACAAATTATTTGAAAAAATTAGTTTATAAAATAAAAAAAAAGATATAAAAATGATTAATTAAAAGAATAATATGAAAAAAAAAACTTAAATATGTTAATTGAACCATAAACTATTTTTCAAAATAAAAAAAACATACATATATTAATTGGTCAATACAATTTTTTTTATATAATAATACAAAAATTATATATTATTTTAATTAAATTAAAGTTGAAAAGTTTAATTATTTTATGATGTTATTTTATATTATTTGCATTAATATTATCTTATATATATGAACAAACTCATAATTTTAAAAAATTAGTATGTTTATAACATATATTAAAAATATGCACTAGTATACTTTATAATTGTCTTAATATGAAATTAGATTAAATATTATTAAACATATTAATTAGTCGCTAATCTTCCAATTATATATTAATTAGTCATTAATTATATATGTATATATATAAAATTAGTTAATAAAAGAAATACATATATAATATAAACACATAAAGCACTAGTAGCCTCGTGGTTCAAGGTTCAACAAAGGTCACGAGTTCGAATCCCAGACAACGCACAATTATTTCTCATGACGTGTCAGAATCTGAATCTGATGATGTGGAAGATTCGAATCCCAGACAACGCACAATTATTTCTCATGACGTGTCAGAATTTGATGATGTGGAAGATGATGTGACAATGACGTGTCCAAAATATGTTGATGATGTGTCACTTTTTTGATGACGTGTCAGATACGATAACGAGTATTAAGCGTTGCACAAACCATTGCAAAAAAAATTCAAAAACGTAGGAAAAGACAACACTTTATTACAACGCATCAAAAGCGTTGTCGTATCTACATAAGACAACGCTTTTTGGTGCGTTGTCGTATGGCGAAATTTTTTTACAACCTTCGATACAACAACGTTTAAAAATTGGATTTAACAACACGAAAAAACCGTTGTCGTAAGGCGAATTTCTTGTAGTAAATATAGGATAGGACCAATATTAAACCAGCCATAGGGTGGGTTTGGATTTAAGTTCAAAGTCAAACTTCATCATGTGATCAAACTTTACAATATTCTTACCATAACATCATATCGATCTCTTAATTATTTTGTAGAATGATATATGATATATGGATGAAATACGAAAAATTCGAACAAAATTTCCGATCTTATTAAACTTAAAATATAGAAAATTACGGGAAAATTGATAAAAATGACCTTTAAATTTGTCGATTTTAGGAAAATGACCCCTAAATATTGACATTTTTAAAACTAATCCGTAACTTACAAAATGTTGGTAAAAACATCATTTGACCGGCTCTAGCGGTAACTGTTCTGGTTACCAGCTTACGAATGGTTATCAGCTAGAACCGGTCAAATGATGTTTTTACCAACATTTTGTAATTTTGTAAGTTATGAGTTAATTTTAAAAATACCAATATTTAAAAGTCATTTTCCTAAAATTGACAAACTTACAGGTCATTTTTACCAAATTTCCCTTATTCAAATCTCTCAGAAGGCGACATATTATTTGTTGATCATCTTAGAACCTAATCTTTGCTCTTATTCTTGCAACAAAGCTACCACAAATGCTCAGCCGTTTCATCAATTGTTTGTTGGAGTAAATCAAATTCATAAATCTTTCTCCTTGAATTCTTGAGTCAAATGTATCTATTTAAGTCTCTTTGTTGTTCCAAATTCTAGTCAAAGAGTATTTTTGTTGTCAATTTATTTTCCTAATGATTCCTATGATATAAGAAGGATCCCAGGGGTAGGAGTACAGATGATGCATCGCGTAGGGGTCAATCTCACGAGAAACAGGCTTTCAAAGAAAAGAGTGTTGATAAAGGGAAGACTGATATGTATTTGTTGTAAGGCAAAAATCTAAAGTGAGAAATACATTCAAAGTTCCAGCCTTCCCAAAATATCTTTATTTTCCTTCAAATTGGTAACAGAAACAAAATAAAAAAAAAATGTCCTCTCAACTGCAACCAATACCTTAAAAATATTAAACTAATACCTTATAAATATATCGCTAATACCAACTAATATTTTTTTATTGAAAGAATATACAACTAATACCTTAAAACTATTCAACCAATACTTTTATTCTTAATTAGAGGCTAATTAATTAATTAGAAGTATTACCTTAATTAGAAGCTAATTAATCTTTGTTCTTATTCTTGCAACAAAGCTGCCACAAATACTCAGCCGTTTGATCCATTGCTTCCTCCTCTTCCATTCTCATCTTCTCACCCAATTCTCGAGCTCTTCGCCTCAAGCCTTCTCCGATGTTCTCTAAAACCACCTCGTTTATTGCCTTGGCTACCGATTCTCCTCTATACACTCCATTCTCCTCTCTTGCAACCTCAACACAAGCACCAGCAGCAACCAGCATTTTAGCGTCTATACACATGTTGATCTTCACCGGCATACCTATCATCGGAACTCCATAATACATGCTCTCATTGCACGAGCTCCATCCACAATGACTTACAAATGCACCCGTACTAGGATGTCCTAATATGTCGCCTTGCGGGGCCCACCCCGACATAACTATTCCTCTATCTTTAACCCTCTCAAGAAACCCCAATGGAAGCACCTCTTCTATACTAATAGTCTTCTTCTCCATGAAAGGAAACCTAATCACCCAAATGAAATTAACCAACTCACAAAGCTCAAGCCCTTTTGCTATCTCCTCAATCTCTTCCTTGGACAAGAAATACTCACTGCCAAACGAGATATAAACAACTGAGCTGTGTTTTCTCTTGTTTAACCACTGCAATATCATCTCGTCCTTCTTATCAGCACGAGCAACGAGTGGGCCCACAGGCAAGACTTTCTTATTGCAAACACTGGAAACATAGTTCAAATACTCACCTTCAAGTGCCCTACATGTCTTTAGCAGAACGAGGTCAGAGGAGAGGTTAAAGTTCACGTAACAGAGGTGTTTATCCTGTTCGAAAACATTTTGAGACAAAAACTCCATGAGATTATCCATGGTTTTCTTCCCAATGTGGTGAAGACGAAGATCTGGGAAAGGGAAGTCGCGGTTCCAGCAAGTGTAGTGGTGATGCATGTAGGAATAGGTAGCTGCTCCGAATGGGGCGAAATGAACGGCTGGGATGGATTGTGATGAAGCAATCTGAGCAGCCCAGGGTTGGAAAACATCGTATATCACTAAGTCTGGTTTGAGGTTGGTGATGATGTCTGAGAAGCTGGATCGAGCTGTCTGAAAGGCCTTGACGAGGGTTAGATTCAGATTTGATGGGAGATTCTTGGTCGTGTGATAGTGTGGAGGAAGTTGACTGTATTGTAAATGGAGTTGTACTAATTCTATGGATTCGTGCAACGAGTTTGCTTCAATGAAGTTGTTTATGGAGTCGAAATTGATGGATGTTGAACACAAGTATATGTGGAAGCTTTTCTTGTGGAGAATTCTTTTGGCAAATTCGAGGTAAGGGAAGATGTGGCCATGAGCCAACCATGGGAACAGTACAACTCTCAAACTCCTAATTACTTTGTCTGAATCCATTGGTGCTGGTTTGGTATTCAGTGAAGGAAGATTGTTGTGCAAAATTTAATTACTTGTTTCTTCTTTTCATTTGGGATAGTGTCGGTGCCATGGGACACGAGTCATGTCGCATCAACCACTTGGTTCGTGTTACGAATCATGGGACCCAAATATTAAATATTGATGTGGATGGTGGGGTCTATTTCTTTATAATTATTTTGTTTACCTTAATATATGTTGAGATTAATCAGTTTTTTTTCTCTATCTTCAAGTCAACTGCAATTTCATCCATGGATCCTGAAAGAAGCAGTTTGAGAAAAATCCTAATGTTTCCATGGCTGGCTCATGGCCACATCTTTCCTTTTCTTGAATTAGCCAAAAGAATAATTCTCAAGAAAAAGAATGATCTCCACATTGTTTTCTGCACCACAGCCGTCAATTTCAGCTCAATCGAAAGCTTCATTCGTAGAAACAAGGTTGTGGAAAATTCAATAGAATCAGTACAGCTCCATTTGCAACCAGACCCTCAACTTCCTCCTATTTACCACACGACCAAGAATCTCCCACCAAATCTCAATTTAGCCCTCGTCAAGGCCTTTCAGACAGCTGAATCGAGCTTCTCAGACATCATCACTAATGTGAAGCCGAATTTGGTTATATTCGATGTTTTTCAACCATGGGCTGCTAAGCTGGCTTCATCACTAGGTATTCCTGCTGTTAATTTTGTTGTTGTTGGAGCTGCAACAAGATCATTTACCTATCACCATTACGTTAATTGTTGCGATGATGATGATGATTTTGCATTCCCAGAATTATGTCTTGAGAATCATGGGAAGAAAAGTATGGATGATTTGATGGGGTTTTTGCTTACCAATGTTTTTGAGCATGATAAAGATTTGTTCTTTGTGAATTTTAGACTGTCTTCTGAGTTTGTTCTTGTTAAGACAAGTAGAGGGCTTGAAGGAAAGTACATTGACTATGTTAATAGTAAGACCAACAAGGATGTATTACCTGTTGGTCCACTTGTCACCAATGTTGATACAAACGATGAAGAGAACTTAGAAATCTTGGAATGGTTAAGCAAGAAAAATAGGAATTCAACTTTGTACATTTCATTTGGTAGTGAGTGTTTCTTGTCCAAGAAAGAGATAGAGGAATTAGCAAAAGGGCTAGAGCTTTGTGAACTAGTTAACTTCATTTGGGTGATTAGGTTTCCTAATTTCATGGAGAAGAAAACCATTAGTATAGAAGAGGTGCTTCCATCGGGATTTCTTGAGAGGGTTAAAAACAGAGGAATAGTTATGTCAGGGTGGGCCCCGCAAGCCGACATATTAGGTCATCCTAGTACGGGCGCATTTGTGAGTCATTGCGGATGGAGTTCATTGAATGAAAGCTTGTATTATGGGGTCCCGATTATAGCAATGCCCATGAAATTCAACATGTTTATAGATGCTAAAATGTTGGTCGCTGTTGGTGCTTGTGTGGAGGTTCGAAGAATGGAGAATGAAGTGTTTAAAGGAGAGGATATTGCGAAGGCGATAAACGAGGTGATGGTGGAGAAAAATGGAGACAGGTTGAGGCGTAGAGCTCGAGAATTGAGTGAGAAGATGAGAACGGAAGAGGTGCAAGCGATCGATGAAGCGGTTGAGCATCTATGGCGGCTTTGTTGCAAGAATGTTGAAAGAAGAGACTAATAAGATCATATTATGGCTTTTAATGGTACGTAATATTGTTGACTGAATAACAAGAATGTTGAAAGAAGAGACTAATAAGATCATATTATGACTTTTAATGTTACGTAATATTGTTGAGTGAATAACAGCATGATTTGTATATGATGGAATGAGGTGAGAATGAAATCATCATTCCTACCTTCATTTCTATTAATTTGATTGATATAGTTTATAAGTAAGAATCACTGTTTCTTTAAAAATTGTTATTATCATGGATATAGGAATGATCATTCCTTCTTACCCGACAGTATGATGTATTCTTTATCTACAAATGAATTAACTATATTTATTAATTTGATTATTTTATTATAAAACTGTGTAATAATATAACATTATTAATAAAAAATATAACATATAAAATTAATATAAAATAAAAAAAATTAAAATATCAAATAAATAATAAAATTAAGTACATAAATAGAATAAAAATAAAAAATGAATGATTTAAAAAAAAAACGTAGAAATAATATGAATATAATATTAATACAAATAAGTTTAGTCTAGTTTATATTAAAATATATAAATAAATTATAACTAATTAAAATATTTTTTAGATAATATACAATATTATTTTAATAACACAAAATCATAAAAATAATTAATAAATATTATCATAAAATATAATATAATTAACTATTATAAAAATATGTAAATAATAAAATATTAATATACTAATAATAAAATTAAAAATGAAATATCAAAATATGATATACCTTAATATTAGTGATACAGGTGAGCATAGTCAGGATCAAGTTGGGGATAAGATAATTTTCGAAATTGCTTCAAAATTCAAAAAAAATTGGAGAATTCTAAAAAAAAACTTTTAAATTGCTCCGTCATATCGGTTCCTTCAAAGATTCGGGTATTATGGATCAAATCAATTTGATTTCGTAGATTCAGAATTCTATAATATAAAATAAAGAGTTTATTACCTTTTTTGCCCCATAATTTAGGGGGTCTGGCAATTTCGAATTTTAATTTTTCGGGCTGGTAATTTGAGATTTTATCTTTCTGGACTTCACGAATTTTGCCCAATTTGAGCCCGAATTGCTTAATTGGGCTCAAATTGCACGTGAATCTCACGTGAACTCATCAATTCTGGCTATTTTGGCCAATTTTGCTGACGTAGCTTTTAAATTTTAATTTTATTTATTTTTTAAATAAAAAAACCAAAAAATAGCTAACTGTTCATCGCTCTCACCAAATCACTGTT
Source organism: Scutellaria barbata (assembly GCA_028654395.1). Lineage (NCBI taxonomy): Eukaryota > Viridiplantae > Streptophyta > Magnoliopsida > Lamiales > Lamiaceae > Scutellaria > Scutellaria barbata. The sequence goes on along the minus strand of CM053652.1, from coordinate 19,816,741 downwards.
CATCGCTCTCACCAAATCACTGTTCATCATCTTCATTATGACCATCGTTATCTTTCTGCAGCGAACCATTCCAATAAATTTAATATTATTCATGAAACCATATTCAAAAATAAATTCATCATTTACATTAAGCAATGAAGAGTAATGATAACACAAACCACATTCCCAATAATTGAATCTGCTTTTACACAATTAAATACAGGTTGTTTATTCATCATCCACATCAATTTCAATTGCTTTGCACAATCATATTCTATTACAATCAACGCAATTTTCAGAAATTGATTATTGCAATACAACTAATTTGAGTTCAATCAACACATGAAAAAGGAAGGAACCTTAACAGTGGCGGATTCGAGGGAGGTAAAATCGATTCCCGAAGCAGCTGACGAGGATGCTCGAACCACCCATATGCTAGGTCTCACCAAATCACGCCGCATCTCGTGACCTTCGTCTCATTGTTCTCCATCTCTTCCCGCGGGCATTACTCCAGATTTGCTACAACACCGTCGATCTATTCGCTCCATCTCTTCCCGCGGGCATTACTCCAGATTTGCTACAACACCGTCGATCTATTCGCTCCGAACACGATCGCGTCGCCTCCATCTCCGATCGCCGCCGCCCATCTCCATTCACGGGCATAAAGCTGACCTCCATCCTCGACGCACATCCTATCTACTCGCTCCGAACAGTCGCCTCCATCTCCGAGAGCCGCCGCCGCCCATCTCCATTCGTTGGCATAAATCTGACCTGCCACCTCTCTCTCCCTTTCTCTTCCAATCGGCGACCACCAGCACCTTCAATCACCGACCACCAACATCTCCATTCGCCGGCATGGTGGTAAACCCTAGATTAACATGAAAGGGAAATAATTTTTTTATTATTTTTATTTGAAAAATAAACAAAATTAAAAAAAATTAATCCAAATGGAAAAAAAATTATATTAAAAATGCCACAAGTGTTAAATAAACGCCACATAAGAAAAATTAGCTTGAATAGCCCGAATTGGAGAGCTCACGTGAGATTCACAAGCGATGTAAGCCCAATTAAGCAATTCGGGCTCAAATTGGGCAAAATTCGCGAGATTCGGAAAGATAAAATCCTAAATTGCCAGCTCGAAAAATTAAAGTTCGAAATTGCCAGACCCCCTAAATTATGGGACAAAAGAGGTAATAAACTCTAAAATAAACTAGTCTATCACCCGTGCGGTGCACGGACATATTATTTTATTAAATATATCGGTAAAAATTAAAGTTTTCATTATTAGAATTATTTTTTAATAAAAGAAATAAAATGTTCTTGTTAAATGGTGAAATATTCAATAAAAGTAGTTCAAATACAAAAATATAAATAAATTAATATCCAAAATTTAATAGAAACAGATATTTAAATAATACAATGTTGTTTGTTTTTAAACTCATTATCAAGTGTTTTTGAATAGAAAATGAGACTTTTTTTTATATAATACCTAATTATTTAAAATTTTTGTTTGCCAAGTTAGTAGCATGTATATGGTGTTGGAAAATGGTACAACTATCAACTCTTTTGATTGAAATATTTAAAACCATTACTAATAGGGAAATTTGGTAAAAATGACCCGTATGTTTGTCTTTATTAGGAAAATGACCTCTAAATATTGGTATTTTTAAAACTAACCCGTAACTTACAAAATTTTGGTAAAAACATCCTTTGACCGACTCAAGCAGGTAACCGTTCCGGTTACCAGCTTACATGTCAGCTTATGTATGTGACACGTAAGCAGATTACCGGAAGGATTACATGCTTTAATCGGTCATTGGTCATTTTTACCAACTTTTTTAAAGTTACAGATTAGTTTCAAAAATGCCAATATTTAGAGGTCATTTTCCTAATAAGGGCAAACTTATAGGTTATTTTTACCAATTTTCCCTTACTATTATTTGTAGAAATAAAATTTTCTTTAAGAGAAAGATAGTCCGCTAATAAGGAAAAGTATAGTCACCACTCAGCATGTAAATTCTTGCTTGCAAACTTTGCAGTAGCTATTGCATTAAGGTATCATTTCAACACTCAACATGTAAATTTTTTATCAAGACACTCTTGGTGCTTCTGTTGATGTATGCATGCGAAATGTGGGGAAAAAAAAATCTAAGTTTGAACCATTACAGTTATCTATAGAATCATAATCTCATATTAAATGGTTTTGCTATAATTTTTTTCCAATCAATCATCTGATCTTATTTACAGAAATCTCGAGCTAACTCGCAACATACTTGACACCAATGTGCATGAAAATTTCAGATCAGTGGTTTGCCATTTGAAAGAGTATGTACATAAAATAAAGTTTAAAAATACATGATTCAAAATATTTAGAGGCCACAACATTCTCAGAAGAAGAACAACAAACAAATTCTTAAGTCTATCAGATTGAAATCAACATCTAAATTCGCCATAACAACCATATATGCAAAATGACTAATTCTAGGCATATAGAGAACCAACGAACAACTGAAGTCATAAATATATATTTAATACACTTGATCTACAAAATCCACTAACAAATATATTTTCCACAATAAAGTCAATATCCAAATATTTCAATTGAAAAAACAAAAAATATTTCCACAATATAGCCGTCAAGATTTTCAAAATATTACATCATCTTAAGTGAAAATAAAACTACAAATTAATTCGTTGTTCATGGATAAATAATTATAGCTGTCAACATCAAGTCTTGATAAATTCATTCATTTCTCCAAAGATTAGTATCTAATAATTCCTACAGTTATCAATGTACATGTTGTTTAATCTAATAGTAAGGGATAAACATATTCAATCATCATTGTAATTTATAACTGAAACAGAGGTGGAACAAACCTCCTAGGCAGCACTGCGGTGGAGATGTCCTTCAATATTATGCCTTTGAAAGCCCGAAATCCAATCACGTCGATAAGATCAATTCAATTCTTGCAACCATAGCCACCATTGCTACTCGCCAATTCTAATCTTTGGTCCAATACTCCGTAAATTCAACGAAAAGGATAAATCCTCCAGCAAGGTAATAAAAATGAGAAGTTAAATTTGAAAAACATAAAAAATGTACCCCAAACATATAATGAAACATCAGCTCTAAATCCTCCACATTGGTTTAATGACGAACAACTATTCAGTGTAGAGTGAAAGCGATTGTAATTAACATTTCAAGGCTCCATGAGATTTCACTCTTCTTATTTGTAGACATAGGGAGCCAATTCACAACAACAAATAACCTCTGTTTAGTTAATCAATCATCTTTTTTCTCCGAGCCATCAGATGGATGTTTAGCAAAAGCATTCCGTAGAAAAAAATCTTCATCTTGGTAAACTTTGTCACTATTAGATAGAGATATAGATTGATAACCTTTCCAAAAATGCCTACATGCTGATCACAGTCTCTTGATTCATTATTAAAATGAGAATTGTATCCTGTAAACACTATTTCTCTTAAAAATCTTTCCACTCTACTTGTGGGTATGGAGTGAGTAGAATTACACTGGTTGGATGTTGTCAAACATATCTGTGATTTGTAAATCTTCATGCAGTAGCCCATCAATAAGAAATAATTCCAATATTCACTCAATCAGACCATTTGTTTCAGATCAACACCAACACAATGTGAAGAGAGCACACAGAAAGAACTCACATTTTTCTCTTGTGGCTTACACCCGTTATTAAGCATTCCTAAACATATATCCAGTCATAAATACACTGTACATTAACTGCGACAAGTTTTTAACAACTTGAAATAATGCAAATGAAATATAGTAGCATGATGCAAAGGCCATTTACTAATGGACAAATTTCCAAAAAAAAAAAAAAAACAAATTGAAAGTTAAAGATAAGTAAACACTCACAGTGGACCGTCACAACAAAAAACTATGGGGTAGAGTTCCAATCATATTTGTCACCGTTTGGTGCATTGCATCAACTACCTTGGGTAGAATAATCACAGCAGAAAAACATTGCCCATGCATTCTTTATTAAAGAATAGATTGTCTAAACCGCACTAATACCAGCTATAACTGAACAAATTTTCGCCCATGAATCTATTCTACAGCATATAACATGAAACTCATTGAGGCAATTTCACAAACATGTAGGAAAAAAAAAAAAAACTATACTTAAAAACACCTGCTGAGGCGCTCTTTTGACGAACATCTCCATGAATTCAGGCTGCACATTCTGCACCTACTCCTGCTGAATCTTCCTCCTGCTCTTAGGCTACGAATTAATATAGAACGGACCCAGTAAATAATTCAGAGAACGAACATATACCACAAATTTCACAGAAATAGTACTTGGGTAAATTTTACCATTAGAGGGTTTATAGTAACCGGCATTAGGTGAAGCGTTCTTGTCATTTTCAGTGGCTCTGACGACTGTGAATCTTCCTCTGAAATTGGAAGGTTTCATTAGAAATCGGAGTCAATGGGGTTGAGAGATAAATTACATCGTAGAAGGAGAGTGGAGAAGAAGGGGAGTGTGATGAAGACGATAAGAGAAACGAAGAAAGCTTCAATGTTAAAGACTACGACATTTCAATATAAGAGGGATTTAGTGTGAGAAAGTTTCCTTTTTTAAAATTAGGGGAATAATAGAACAATAACTGTGAATCCTACAAAATTTGGAATTATCAATTTCTTCACCAACCTTTTAATTAGACAGCACTTTCGAGTCCGGGCGACGGAAGACAGTGGCGAGAAACCGTGGATGGCGAATGCAAACACATGGAAAGCAGAGAAACATAAATGCAAACACATGACAAATTAAGAGTTTACATTTCTATTTTACGAATCGTAGAGAGAGACACCAAAGAGGAGAGATTGGAAGCAATGAATGGTAGAGAGAGAGAGAGGCCAGGAAAGTGAGGGAGATAAATGAATGTAACAGTTTCTAGCTAATTGTGGAGAATTGTTCAAAAATAAATTAAGCGGCAACAGTTATTATGTTTTATACACGGATAGATGAAGCTGTTTTCAAATTACAAATTTTTCCAACCATTTTCAAACTACAGTTATTGTAGATAATTTGTACAGTTTTTTTCTTTTCTCTAAGTTACATTTTTACCCGGACTTTCTTGTTATTAAATAAGTATAGATATTTGTTCAAACAAGTCATAATAAAATAAACTTGATAAATTACTAAAGTAGGCGTCTCTTTTTGAAAACAATAAATTACATTCAAGTTTTCCTTCAAATTTTATTTTTTGAAATCTTTTTAATCTACATCTTATAAGTGGTTATTAAAAATTTTTCAGTTTGAAAGTGAAATAAATATGAGTTTTATAGTAAAATTTGAAGTTAGGTATAACCTAGAATTTAAATAAATCATGCATAAGTTTATGTAAGTTATAAACTAATGATTTAATTAATATCTATTGTAGTTAATATATTGTATTTCCATATTATTCATTATAAGTATTTTACTTTATGTTGATGTCGGAATTTGATTAATTGTTTAATTTCTAGACAAACACTCAAATTGATTGAATTCGGATGAGATTGGTGAAAATCGGATGAAAATGGGTTGGAATATGTGTATAAGAAGTGCAGAAAATACTGTGCCCGGAGCCTACTCGGACAATTTAGCTCGGCTGATCCTGGTCGGTTTATAGTGGCCAGCCAGAATCTAATTATGTTATTTATGATCGTGATCGTGCCCACTACTCCCCTATTTTTAGCCTATTTTCTAGGAGGTGGACAGTTTAATTCCCCCACGATCTTCTAATGCTCGAAAAATCCTGCCCGGATCGGCCATGCCCCATTTGTACTAGTCACGAAATTGGCCCTGGCCGGGTTGCCAACTGGACGTCTAGATGCAGTATCCTGGGCGGCTCATATGAGTGCTCATTGAGCTACCTGTATCACTCTTGAAGGCCACCTCTGTAAACCGACCAGGTTGAGTGGTCTGATCTAACTCGGGTCGGATGGTCCAACAGTCTTCTCGGAGCCCTGCCTATCCATTTTTCTGGTCTTCCTCACCAAGTTTTGGTCAGGTCGGTAATTATCATTTTGAGAGCGGTACTAAGTCGATCCTAGTCGGCTCGTTCCAATTACCTATCAGGTCTTATGTCCTAACCGAGCTTGGATCGAGGGTCTAATGAGCTATTCTCAAATGAGATTGATTTTGTGCTCTCTGGTCATCTGTGTTCCCATGACTTTAGTTCTTCTTTAGATGACTTACACAAACCAATTATCTCTGATCAGCTCGGCTATCTCTAGTCGGTCGAGTTCCAAATTGATCCTCTGAAGATTCATTTCTGGTCGGCTCGACCACTTTTAGCCGACCTCCATAGCAAGCTAAGAGTCGAGTCGAACTTTTCTGATCGGCCCGACCATTTCTAGCCAACCTCCTTAGCTGGTTAAGAGTCAAGTCGAGCTCTTTTGGTCGACTCGACCACTTCTGACCGGCCTCCCTCCTCAGAGTTGTGCCGATTCGATTTCTGATCGGTCGTTTCTGCTCCTCCATGTATTTGATTTTATTCGACTCGAGTTAGGGGTACAACACTTTATTATTTAATTGTTATTTTTTTATGAAGTCTTAAAATTATAATAGTATTAAATAATATTAAAATTCAATCAAATTTATAACTAATACAGTATAACCAAGGACAAAAATATCGGTACTTGTAGATATATCGGTACCTTAATTTTACGGATATATCGATATCGGTGGAAATATCAATAATTTTGAGAAAAAAAATAAAAAAATTGAAAAATGTATCTAGCACTTTACATAATATTATAATGAATATTAATATATATTGAAGTTAAATTTCAAACAAAAAGATATATTTACAACCAACATTAATAAGAGATAAACGATTATATAAATGTTGTCTCATATTGGTTTACATGTCAAATTATCATTGACAATTAATACATGACCTAGTAATAATTTGAACTCCTATATTGACAATTAATACATGACCTAATAATAACTTGAACTCCTATGACGTTCAAATGAATAAAATGACATGTCATCTTGAGTCAAATAATATTGATAGCAACTTAAGATACTAGACCAATTTTCAGCTTAATCCTGGAGATAATTTTCATAGGTTTCTTTATTTTTTCCAACTGTATTTCCATAAATTTGGTAATGTGGATTGACCTAATATGATTGATTATGTTGATACATGTTTGAACCTCCATGAAACATTTCAGGTAGCAAATAAAGTTTTTGAGATGGGTAAAATAGCATCAAGATAACGAGTCCAGTAAAAGGATAAAAAAGAGAAGGAGCTCATACACAATTTTCGTTCATAATGAACAATAGGTTGAATGGAAAGAGTTTTGCAAGTGAGCAATACACAAACAAAAAAGCACACCATACTTTCTTATACTTTTAATGATATGAACGGTTGAAATTTACTGAGTTGGACAACTGGTACATAAAGCATGGCCACTCATCTCAGCAATAGAAATAAAATGATATTTCAAAAAAAAAAATTATACAAAGCATTACCTACATTTATACAGCGTCGATATATCGGTGATATAGCACGAGATATTATAAGTTCTTACCGATATCGATAAAAATGATATTTACCGATATATCGATGATATATCACCGATATATTAACGAAAAAAAATGGTTGTGCATTATTATATCGGGCTTTACAAAATCGCAATAAATCGGTGTTATCGCCGATTTATCGCGATTTTTTTGTCACTAAGTATAACAATATAGAAAAATGAACTAAATAATATATAAATTTATAATATAGTCACTTTCTTGAAATTGATTCTATTCGATTCTTTGGTTCGGTTCGGTTTGACATCAAAAAAAAAATTGGAGCAGTTTGGTTCGAATAAAGTCAAACAGTCAACGATTTTTTTCCGATTTGGAGTGTTTCAATCCAACTTTCTCCACAGTTCGGTTATTTTCGAGATCCATGCTCACCCCTAAGTGCAATGATTAATTTTCCATAATTTTTTTAATTAATTAAATATACCATATTATTTAAATTTGAGTGATAAATGGAATAAAAATATTAAAATAAACTTATATAATAAACTTATAGTGATCGATAATTTGGTGAAATAAAAATTGATGTAATATTCATTGAGTAGGTTTTGTGCGAGAATGTCTCACAGATCATATTTTTTGAGACGGGTTGGGTTGGATCAGACATAATAAATTATATAATACTTTTATGTGTATTAGGTAATAATTTTTATATATCATGTAATATTTTTATATTATATTATATATGTTAAACCATGGTGTCCGAGCTATGTGACGACAGCACACCCGAGCTGCACAAATCACATATATAAACGATAACAGTCGTTCTTGGGACCTCCGAAACCGGCCAGGCACCTCGGCCAGGTGCCTCCCCTTGGGCGACGCCTAGAGCATTCACTCCGAAGACAACCGAGGTGAATCAGTAGCCGAGCTAGGAAGGTCATCCCGACCTGACGTAACCGAGCAAGCATCAAGCCAACCGTTAGGAGGTCGTGGATGATAAAACCGCCGCATAATACCGCACAAATAGGCGAAAAACAGGGAAGAAGTGGGTGTAACTTCCACACTCCCCCACGATCCCCACTACCTATCTTTTTCTGTCTATAAATAGCTCTAATTTGTACTTGTAAATGGATCTGGATCCTTACTCCGTAAACAGCACGAGAGAGCTTATTTCTCTAAATTAATTAGATAAGGTCCGATACCTATCTTTTTCTGTCTATAAATAGCTCTAATTTGTACTTGTAAATGGATCTGGATCCTTACTCTGTAAACAGCACGAGAGAGCTTATTTCTCTAAATTAATTAGATAAGGTCCTGCTCGGTCATTCTGCCGTCCAGGATCAGCCGAACTAAACTTGCCCAAGTAGGCTCCGGGCACAGTGTTAGCTGCATACACACATTTTATATTCCTTTTATCCTCCAATTCCGTTCCGTTTTATATCAATTTGAGTGTTCGACTAGGAATCGATCAAATACAGATTCTGACGTCAACAATATAATATATGTAAATAATATAAAAGTATTACATATAATAATAATAATAATAATAATAATAATAATAATAATAATAATAATTCCTATTCAATTTATCTTTTTAGTCTTGAAAATATAACAAACAGTAAACATTAATCAAATATTATTTAGAGAGTATAATACTTTTTACATATGGGTATAATAGGGATATGTATGGACATAATAGAAATAAGGATAAATTTCATAACAAAACCCAATTTATAGATTAGTTCTCAATTCTAGACCCGAATTTTATAGTTTCTCAATAAAGGGTACAATTTAACATTTTTTTTTTCAATTCAAGGCTTGAAATTTAGATTGAGTTCTCAATTTAAGATAAAATTTCATTTTCTTTTTTTATTTATATTTCAATATATATTCATATTTTGGATAAATTAAGTCAAGTTAGTGCGCTTTAAGAACAATTTTCATTCGACTTATCTTAATTCATACGAAAAAAAGAAAGAAAAAATATAATTAATTTAATTCAGAAAATATAATTTATATTAAATATTGAAATCGATTTAATATACTTTTATTCATAAAATTAAGAAAATAAAAGAATCTTTATTTTTTTAACTGCATTTATTATATATATATATATAAATTAATACAAATCGGATGAAGATCGTTCTAAAATTGCAATGACTTGTCTTAATTTATCTAAATTATAAATACATATTAAAATATAAATAAATTATAAATTTAATAAAAAATAAAAAAAGAAGAAATTTTGTCTTGAATTGAGAATTCAATCTAAATTTCAAGTCTTGAATTGAGAAAAAATGTTAAATTGAGTCCCTTATTGAGAAACTTTAAAATTTGGGTCCAAAATTGAAAATTAATTTATAAATTGAGTTTTGTTATGAAATTTATCCTAAAAATAAGCATGGAAGTATATGATAGGGAATTGACTGATTTAATCGATATTTTTAATAACTTTTTTAATTCTGGTGAAAAGTTCAATTAACTCATATAATTAATATATATATATATATCACAATTATTTTTATACACCAAGTGCACGGATCCTAGATCCATGCAACTGGATTGACCCGACCCAAAAGTGCATTTCACGTATTCCACGTGCGCCTCACGCACCCAAACTCTAGCCCAAACCATAACTCAAACCTTAGTTCTACTGTTATATTGGCATAACCTTTTAGTTTAGCGAACTTAACATTTTAGTTCTGTCCTTATAACCTTTTAGTTATATGCACATAACTTTTTGCAGTGCTAAGTAGTGAAAAAAATATAAGTTATTTCACTGAAAAGGTTATGAAATTTGTACATAAAGGTTATACTATTACAACATAAAGTTATATCATTACAATATAAAGGTTTCGACTATATTGAATTTTTAGCGTGAAAAAACTATAAGTTATTTATTAAAAAAGTTATGAAATCTATACATAAAAGTTATATTATTACAACATAAAAGTTTTGGATATATTATATGAATTTTTATAGTGAAAAAAGTATAAGTTATATGCACTGAAAAGGTTATGAAATTTGTACATAAAGCTTATACTATTACAACATAAAATTTACATTATTACAACATAAATGTTATGACATAAAGTAAAATAAATAAATAAATAAATGTGCATGGATCCGGGTTAAATTGGACCCGACCCGAACCGCACCCCCAATTGCATGGATCATGATGGATCATAACCTATGCACTTGGTGCACACAAACACTACCTTTTATATATATATATATATATATATATATATATATATATATATATATATATATATTAAGAGATAAGAGAGTCCCAGTAAGACTTCATTCTCACGCCCACAGCCACAAATTCACTCCCAGCAAGGCGCCATCTTAGGTGCTAGTTTGGAATTGGAAACAGTGCGGCGCTACTTCTCACGCTATACTGTTTTGGCACTATTTTTTTTCCTTTTTTTTAATCAATATTTGTTAATTTTATAAAATTTAAAATAACATACGTGTTAATTTTCCAATTTGTATTATAAAAATATTTAAAGTAACACGGATAGTAATTTTAACAACATGGATAATAACATAAAAATTTAAAATTAATATAGGTGATTATTTCTCAACATGGATAGTAAAAATTAGATAATCGAGAAACAATTATATTAAATTACTAAAAATAGATTAAAATACATGAAAATACAACATAAAATAATTGAAAATTAAATAAAATACATGAAAACAAAATATAAAATTATTGACAATAACAATAAACCTAATAATCGGAGAGACCGGCTCCAGATCCAAACCCTCCAAAATCTGGAAATTGTCCAAACATATCAAACATATTAGTAGGTTTTGGTACTTGAGATTATCTCCTCTTCTACATAATTATTTGTTGTTGTTTTTGAAAATATTCACGTTTTACTGGATCAGCAATCGTGTCTAAATTGATGAGTAGTATGTTATCTTTTCTAGTCATTTCATATTGGTAATTGTTTGCTGCAGTTCTTTGATTTTGTGCTTCAATTTTTTGTCTTTGCACCTCAATTTCATGCTCTCTATTTGCAGTCGAAGTTGACAATAATTCTCATAATTTCTCATTTTCCTCTTTTATAGTGTTTAAAAAAGAAGACATATCTTCACTCTATTTCCTTTTAAATTTGAACTTTTTTACCCCTTGTACCCGTTGTGATGAAGAACCATCACTTATATTTTCATCGTTTAAATTGATTGAAAATGAAGGTGCAGAAGGGTCGGGAGAAATTGGAGACTCATTACCAACTTCTTGTGGTAATGATGTTGAAAATTTGCTTGTGTTTTCAGCCTGCACAAATTCTTTCAAAATAGACCACACAAGTCGAATTTGAACATTTTATTATTGTCTTTTTGTTGCACAAACAACTCGTTTGCTTGTCGAATATCTACAAAGAATGTTGAAAATTTATTAGATAAAATATTTATGACATATACAATAGTAAAACATAAATATAATTACTTACGATATTGAGCTCATTTGCACCATTTGGATTCATATATTCAATCTGGTGCAAACAACCATTGAACTTTCTAGTATCTTTGAGAATTATTTACATACGACATTGTAGTGATCTTTGGTTACGTTTTTTTAGGTTAGAATTTGGCATTTCAGAATTGAGCGTATCTGTAATGCGTTTTCAAAATAGATCTCTGGATTGGTTTATACCAACAATTGGATCTTGCGAAGTTTGAAGAAAGACACTGCAAAAATATTGATCTTCAGCATTTGTATAATTAGTACTGCGTGGCTTCAACATTTTATAGAGAAAATGAATAAAATGTAAATGAAGAGATTTAATGCGTTTTCAAAATAGATCTCTAGATTGGTTTATACCAACAATTGGATTTTGCAAAATTTGAAGAAAGACACTGCAAAGATATTGATCTTCAGCATTTGTATAATTAGTACTGCGTGGCTTCAACATTTTATAGAGAAAATGAATATAATGTAAATGAAGAGATTTGAGAGAGGTGTGCTTTAGATGTATGGTATATCTTCATTATTTATAGATTGCTAGAATAATCAATTATTGTTGGTTCTACTTAACTTTCTACCTAATTTTTTTGTTCTACCTAACTTTCTACCCAATTGGTTCTATCTAACTTTCTACTCAACTTTTTAGTTCTACCTAACTTTCAACCCAATTGATTCTACCTAACTTTTCTACCCAACTTTTTGGTTCTACCTAACTTTCAACCCAATTGGTTCTGACTAACTTTCTACCCAATTTTTTGGTTCTACCTGACTTTCTACCTAACTTTATGGTTCTATCTAATATTCAATTATTGTTGGTTATATAATGATCATATGCTGTAATGAATTTTTTCATTATCTTCTACCTCATTTTCTTCATTCATAGTTCATTTTTGTTCTAATACATTATTCTTCTATTCTACTAGCCTCACAATCTAAAATGGATTTCAATCACATCGGTCCTTTTGCAACATCTTATTTTTCAAACTCATCCAATGAAGAGTTTTAACAATGGATGACAAGTTACGATGCAGAGCAAGAAGTACTCGTGCAACAAATATACAACAACAATCAAAAGATAGAAGAATTTATTAGGCTTCAAAATATCAATTCTACGGGTGGAGGCTTAGTTCCAAGCCGTAGAACCATTAATCGTGATCGAGAAGGAGCAACACAAAACCTCTTTAATGACTATTTCTCTAAAAATCCAACATTCAATGAAGAACAATTTCGTCGACAATTTCGAATGTCCTGAAATTTATTCCTTCGTATTGTCGGTGATGGTTTTAATCATAATCATTATTTTGTTCAGCAAAGGAATGCAGTTGGAAAACTTGATTTGTCTACACTCCAAAAAAGTAACAGTTGCATTTCGACAACAAGCATATGCACTTCTAGCAGATGCAATTGATGAGTACATCAAAATTGGAGAGTCTACATCACTTGAATGCATTAAGAGGTTTTGTTTTGCTATTGTCAAGATATATAGAAAGTATTATCTGAGATCACCCACTCCTAATGATGTTGTTAGACTACTTTATATTAGTAAGCAATGTGGCTTTCCAGGAATATTAGGCAGTCTTGATTGTATGCACTAAAAGTAGAAAAATTATCTAATAGCTTGGGCAGGACAATATGTCAGGCGAAGTGGATCTCCAACAATTGTTCTTGAAATGTAGCTGATTATGATATGTGGATATGACATGCATATTTTGGGATGTCATGATAAAACAATGATATTAATGTGTTGGAAACGAGTAATCTTGCTACATGTATTGCTCCTCCAGCACATTATGTCATTCAAGAAAAATAATATAATATGAGATATTATTTAGCTGATAATATTTATCCCAAATGATCGACTCTTATGCAAATTATCCATTCACCAAGTGATCCCAAAAAATAATATTTTGCAAAAATACAAGAAGTATGTAGAAAGGATGTGGAAAGTGCATTTGAAGTTCTTCAAAGTAGATTTACAATTGTGGCGAATCCGGCACGTTTTTTGTTGAAAAGTGATTTGCAAGATATCATGACTGCATGCATAATAATACATAATATGGTAATAGAGGATGAACGAGATCTTAATGCTCCAATTGAAGAAAACATGAAATTTTCTTGGAATTTGCAGATAATGAACCTACTCGCTTTCAAGATTTTCTTGGTCGACGTAAGTAAATTAGAGATGCAGATACTCATTTTGCACTCTGCAATGCTTCAATTGATCATTTATGGGAAGAATATTCTAATTCACAAAATTAAAAATTATCACTATATAACATTTATTTTATTCATTTTATATTAAATTTTATTCAATTAATTATATTATTTTTTATTATAAAAAGTAAAAATTATATTAAATAATATTTATGTGTGTAAATATGTTATTTAATTATAATAAAAAAATTAAAAATATAATTAATTAAATTAATAATTAAAAATATTAAAAAAAAATTTAATATAAACTATTAGAAATAAAATAATATTTATATATAAAAAATGATGCAAACTCTACACTACTTTAATGCAGGCGGCTGGAGATACTCTCACAAGCTAATTATATATATTCATTCTTTTGGCAATGAAAGAGTGTCGGTCCCATGGGAGACGAGTCATATCGCATCAACCACGTGGTTGGTGAGTGGATGGTGGAGTCCACTTCTTTATAATTATTGTGGCTACCTTAATATATATTGAGATTAATCAGTTTTTTTTTTTTTCTCTATCTTCAAGTCAACAACATTAAATATGTATGACATAGTTGGGAACTGCAATTTCATCCATGGATTCTGAAAGAAGCAGTTTGAGAAAAATCCTAATGTTTCCATGGCTGGCTCATGGCCACATCTTTCCTTTTCTTGAATTAGCCAAAAGAATAATTCTCAAGAAAAAGAATGATATCCACATTGTTTTCTGCACCACAGCCGTCAATTTCAGCTCAATCGAAAGCTTCATTCGTAGAAACGAGTTTGGGGAAAATTCAATAGAATTAGTACAACTCCATTTGCAACCAGACCCTCAACTTCCTCCCATTTACCACACGACCAAGAATCTCCCACCAAATCTCAATTTTGCCCTCGTCAAGGCCTTTCAGACAGCTGAATCGAGCTTCTCAGACATCATCACCAATGTGAAGCCGGATTTGGTTATATTCGATATTTTTCAACCATGGGCTGCTAAGCTGGCTTCATCACTAGGTATTCCTGCTGTTAATTTCGTTGTTGTTGGAGCTGCAACATTATCATATAACTATCACAATTACGTTAATTGTTGCGATGATGATGATGATTTTGCATTCCCAGAATTATGTTTTGAGAATCATGGAAAGAAAAGTACGGATGATTTGATGGGGTTTTTGCTTACCAATGTTTTTTGAGCATGATAAAGATTTGCTCTTTGTGAATTTTAGACTGTCTTCTGAGTTTGTTCTTGTTAAGACAAGTAGAGGGCTTGAAGGAAAGTACATTGACTATGTTAATGGTAAGACCAACAAGGATATATTACCTGTTGGTCCACTTGTCACCAATGTTGATACAAACGATGAAGAGAACTTAGAAATCTTGCAATGGTTAAGCAAGAAAAATAGGAATTCAACTTTGTACATTTCATTTGGTAGTGAGTGTTTCTTGTCCAAGAAAGAGATAGAGGAATTAGCAAAAGGGCTTGAGCTTTGTGAACTAGTTAACTTCATTTGGGTGATTAGATTTCCGAATTTCATGGAGAAGAAAACCATTAGTATAGAAGAGGTGCTTCCATGGGGATTTCTTGAGAGGGTTAAAGACAGAGGAATTGTTATTTCGGGGTGGGCCCCGCAAGCCGACATATTAGGTCATCCTAGTACGGGCGCGTTCGTGAGTCATTGCGGATGGAGTTCGTTGAATGAAAGCTTGTATTATGGGGTCCCGATTATAGCAATGCCCATGAAATTCATTATGTTTAGAGATGCTAAAATGTTGGCCGCTGTTGGTGCTTGTGTGGAGGTTCAAAGAATGGAGAATGAAGTGTTTAAAGGAGAGGATATTGCGAAGGCGATAAACGAGGTGATGGTGGAGAAAAATGGAGACGGGTTGAAGTGTAGAACTCGAGAATTGAGTGAGAAGATGAAAACGGAAGAGGTGCAAGCGATCGATGAAGCGGTTGAGCATCTATGGCAGCTTTGTTGCAAGAATGTAGCAAGAAGAGACTAATAAGATCATATTATGGCTTTTAATGGTACGAGGATGTAATATCGTTGAATGAATAACGACATGATTTGTATGATGGAATGGGGTGGAAATTGAATCATCATTCATATTTCTTTGATTGGTATAGTTTATATGTGGGAATCACCATTGTTCTAGAAAATATCATTATCATGGATGTGGGAATGGTCATTCATTCCTACCCCACGGTACTATGTATTTCTTACTTATAAATGAATGAATTATATTTATTAATTTGATTGTTTTATTATTATTTACTTTAATTTTTTACAAGTTGACTTCTCAAAATTAAATTATTATATAAAATTGTATAATAATATAAAATTATTTATAAAAAATATAATATATAAAATTAATATAAAATAAAAAATTAAAATATCTAATAAATAATAAAATTAAGTATATAAATAGAATAAATAAAAAATGAATGATATTTTTTAAAAACATTGAGATAAAATGAATATAATATTAATACAAATAAGTTTAGTCTAGTTTATATAAAAATATATAAACAAATTATAACTAACTAAAATATTTTTTAGGTAATATAAAATATTATTTTAATAACACAAAATCATATAAAATAATTAATAAATAATATCATAAAATATAATATTATTAACTACTATAAGAATATGTAAATAATAAAAAATTAATATACTAATAAAAAAATTAAAATAAAATATCAAAATATGATATATCTTAATATTAGTGTTAGAGGTGAGCATGGGCCGGATCAAGTTGGGGATAAATAATTTTCGCAATTGCTCCAAAGTTCAGAGATTATTGAAGAATTCCAAAAAAAATCACCGAAATTGCTGCAACGATTATTTTTTCGTAATATTTTTAATTAATTAAATATATCATATTATTTAAATTTGAGTGATAAATGGAATAAAAATATTAAAATAAACATATAGTGAACAATAATTTGATCAAATAAAAATTAATTTAATATTTTATTTGTTGTTATTAATTATGAAATGATTATTACATTCATTTGCTATTTCTCTATGATACCAATCATAGAAATAAATATTTTTATACTATTACATTCTCATCATCATTCCATTCACACCTAATTACATTTTATCATAGCAATCATGTCCTTAGAGATTAAAATGGCATTGCTCGACGAACACTAGTAATCAAATGAATGAACGTGATGCTCGGGCTGAGCCCAAATGGTTTGCAAACCTAATTTTATTAATAAACTTAAGATATATATATATATATATATGGTTAGATCAATATTCACTTGGGTTGAGTCAAGTTGAAATATTGAGTTAGTTTGGATATGATTCATTAATTATTGGGCTTTAGATCTAAGTATATACCTAAAATTTCCTTCCACCTTAGGCCCAGCCCAATAGCAACTAAATTTTGTTGGATTAATCATTTGGGCTTTAGAACTAACCAATTTTAGGCCGAAAGGTGCCCACCTTTTCACATGTTCCAATTTTCTAATTAAGAACAACATCATGTAATACTTTAATTACACCATTTTCGAAATTAATTTATAGATCAATATTCAAGTCTTTCAATCAAGCCCAACTCTAGTTTGTTAATATATTTGCTTCTTCATTACACTTCTATATCTATAGGCTTTCAATTAGGGACAAAAAAGAATCAATTTTTATTCGATTCGATATTTAAATTCAAATATAGTGATTCAAATTCGAAAACTCCGAATAAGAATTTAAATAACAATATTTTTTTAGATTCGAATATTATTCAAATACAAAAATGAATATTAATATAATCATATTCGATTATAGTATTGGCAAATGTATTAGAATAATTATATATATGGTAAAATTAATAAATATATTTATATAATAGATAATATATACTAATACATATAATTTTTTTTAATTCCCATTTGCTCTCCCTTCTCAATTCCCAGCCACATACATATTTTGGATTTGAAATATTCATGTATTTGATAATTATTTTGACTGTTAATTTGCAATCTTTTTTTGGATTTGAAATATTTATGTATTTGATAATTATTTTGACTGTTAATTTGCAATCTTTTTTTGTTTACGAATCATTTCACTTGATGCTTACTAAGTATTACATGAGTACTGTGTCATGTATGCATATGCTATATATTTACAATTTTATATTATTAATTGAAAATAAATAAATTTTTGATAAAAAAAAATGAAATTCCAAGTTCACAATTTGAATTCGAATATTTAAATGTATTCGAATATTTCATTCGAATACCGGCATACCAATACGAATTTCATAATTGATTCGAACAATAAACGAATAAAAATATAAATATTCGCTAAATTAAATAAATACGAATATAATATCATGATATTCGAATATATTCAATTCATTTACAACTCTAATTACAGTTAGTTTTCAAATAAAAAGTACTCTCTAAATATAAATTTGTCTCATATATATAGCCTTAATTATTATTTTCGGATATCTCAAATATATTCCAATTTCTATATGGATTAATAATAATAATAATAATTCCTATTCAATTTATCTTTTTAGTCTTGAAAATATAACAAACAGTAAACATTAATTAAATATTATTTAGAGAGTATAATACTTTTTACATATGGGTATAAAGGGATATGTATGGCCATAATAGAGATAAGCATGGACGTATATGATAGGGAATTGACTGGTTTAATCGATATTTTTAATAAATTTTTTAATTCTTGTGAAAAGTTCAATTAACTCATATAATTCACATATATATATATATATATATATATATATATATATATATATATATATATCCATGCAAACCAAAGGGTTAAAATAGTAAATTAGGGAATTGATGGCAGATAGATTTTGGATCAACCAAAGAGGACTTTTCAGCTACCACAAGCAGAAATTATTGGATGACATATCTTTCTATAATGACATGTTTAATTAGGTAAGAGAATTTTGATTTTAGTTTCTTACTTTTGATGTTGATTTCTATACGTTTCGTATGGACATGTACTTTTATTTTTAATTCAATTTTATCTAGGTTTACGTCTGATTAATTTGGATATAAGAATTGAATTAATTTCTCTATGTTTCAGTCATGTAAATCATGATATATGTTTGATTGATCCATCTTATAAACATGAAACTAATCAGATTTTTACATGTACAGGATACATACATAAATAAAATTGTATTCTAGGATTTGTCAAAAGATAAAATATCTTTAGCCATGCATATATCTATATCTAATCTTCCAAATTAATATACTGTCCTTTAATAATTAGAAATGGAAGTAATGATTTTGTCATCATTTATTTGAGATAAAAACTAGAACTAATGTTAAATCCACAGTACCACTCTATATAAGAAACATTTATTTTGATGTTAAATCCAATATCCAGTATTATTTATTCGTTTTTATGCATTAATTAAGTTCGACATTAAATGAAAAATTTAGTATTCTAACTTTCAATTTTGTGTATATGATCAGGTTAAAAGAGTTTATTGTTTTTGCAATTCCTAACTTATTTCTAGTGTGCCATCAATCATTCGAAGAAAGGGTTGCCACTTATATGTCATGGTAGAAAAACATAGCCTCAAATCATTAAAGGTGTTTAGGCATTTGGAAAAACCAACATTATTGTTGTTGCAAGACCCACATCAGGTATATATATAATTCTACTCACCTATCCATCATATCATCGTAGATATATATTAATGTGTCAACTGCTGATGTATTAAAAATTCAAAATATTTATTAATTTCACTTTTTATATAACAAGATGATATATATATATATATATATATATATATATATAATGATATTGGGGGAGGGGGTAAGAAATAAAGATGCACAATTACTTGAATAAATTATTAGTTCAAGGTAGTGAGTAGCTGTCTAAATTCATAAAATATTAAAATGAACTTTGCTTCAATATATATATATATATATATATATATATATATATATATAATTTGAACTGCAAATAATCATATTTTGAATGTAAACGTGGGTGATAAAATGAGAGAAATCTTTAATGAATTTTTAATATTCGTCAACATGGATATTGAAGTCATTAGAAGTGTCAATAATGAACAAAAAATAATATAGCAAAATTTTAAATAGAATATCCTTTAAGTTAAGTAGATCATCTAACTTTTACTGTGATTTGATCTCATATTTTAATTTATATATCAACACATGTTTCATATAAAATATTTGTACACATGCTGTATATATTGATAAAAAAAAACATAAAACTAAAATATAATAGTGAAATATAGGATTTTGTGTACATATTATGTTATCTAATAGCTACTATATGAACTTTTTTATGTCTTTGAAGTTCACGTATAAAAGGTTGTTTATATTTTCACAAGAATTTATGTAAATCGGTTGTATGAACCTAAATTCATACAATTTGGATTGATGCGATCGGATGCGTGTTTTCATGTGTGAGTATGTGTCCATATGTTCAAGTGTGTGTGATAACATATGGATGTGTGTTCATATTTTCGAAAAATATGTATACTTTATCTTATCACATTCATATATTTATGATGTAACATTCATACATTTACATTATTTGCACAGATATGTAATATTGTATCTAAACATTTGTGTTATATTAGGTGTATATTTATGTTGATATAAAGGTATAAATGATTTACATAAAAGAATAATTATATAGATTATTGACTACAAGTTTTGTAGCTCAAGTGGTATCTCACCTTTATAAAGATGCAGATTGTGTGACTATCACGGTTCGAACGTACCTGGGTCACGCAAATTTTTCAAGTCTTTGATATTGTCCCCCTTCCTTCTACTCTCTCAATCTCATTAAAAGGTATGTTAGATACAAATTGTACTAACATTTGTTTTTTTAGTACAGAATTATATAAAAATTATGATATTTGTACATATAGGTCATACTATAATATAAATGTCATACTGACATAATATAAATATAACACATAAATAAATAAAAAAGACGTGAATCTGAATGTGGATCCCCGTCAACCTGATTGGATTGTGCATCATGTGCACATGATGCACAAGAAACAAAGTCTTATATTTTTAATTTATTTGCTTATATATATATATTTGAATTAAATTAATTGAAGGTTTGTCTCACATATTCAAATTGAGATTATCAATTACGTTTTTATAAAGTAAATGTCTTTCTTCGAGGATATGATTTATATAAAGATTCGCAATTCTTGAATTCACTTAAACACTCATAAGATGAATTAATTTTATATGCATAATTATGATCATAAGCAACAATTAGTTTGGAGGATCAACTATTCACAGCTAACAATTAGTAAGATATTTGGTGTAAATGATGACCTCAGCAAAAAAAAATTAAATATTTCATCTAATAAGTAATTTGAAATTATATATTAGATAGTTGCTTCATATCCATGATCATAATCCATCACATAAAAATCGGATTGAATATAAAACATTTTTTCTTATACATAACAAGTATAATTTTAACTACCCATTTATTGTTTTATGTTTCACGATATCAACATCCTATCAGTGACAATAAATATATATTGCTCAAAAAGAAGAATAAACAACAAAACACATTTGTAAGTAATTCCAACCAAAACAACATAATCCTTTCTATATATACATCACTTCCATTTAACCTAATCATCATCCACACTCAGCTAAATATATAAGGATATATATATATAACACTACACACACTAACTATATATCTATATCATGACCTCCACAGAGACTGCACCACCAGCTCCGGAGCCGGAGGAGGTGGTGAAAACCCCGGAACCGACCGAGCCGGAGGAAGCGCCGCCCTTGGAGGTAGCCGCAGAACCACCACCGGAGGTGAAAACAGCGGCTGGCGCGCCGCCTACCGACTACTTTGCGGTGGCGGAGGTGGTGTTGAGATTTTTGCTGTTTGCTTCAGCTTTAGTGGCTGTTGTGGTCATTGTTACCAGCAAACAAACACAGAAAGCTTCTGCAGCTGCCAAATTCAATCAATCACCAGCTTTCATGTCAGTTTCTATGCATACACACTACAATTCAAGCATGCTATCTTATATGAATTATGTGTTTCACATGTATATCTCTAGTTAAATCAACCTTGTTTTCACAACAATTAATTTACCGCATGAAATTATAAATAACTCACTGTAAAAAGAAACATTTTTTTTTAATCAAGAGTTTGAAATTATTTTATTTTAATCAAGAGAATTTTTTTTTTTATGACCATTGTATTCTTAATGAAATTAACCTCATACCAGTCTTTATTATCATATTTGACCCACTATGAATATTGAATGTGTGATTGTGTGATAGATGATCTGAGCTAGAAAAGTACTGCTAGTATTATATACGCGTGTTTTTATATATTCTAAAAGTCCTGATAATTAATACTTGATATTTAGAAAAGTAAAAGAATTTTTTTTTTAAAGCATAAAAATATGCACAACATCCTAATTGAGACTACCATCACGCAAGCTTAATTAATTGCTTAATTTTGTTAGCACTTACAACAATCAATGTCGTCACTTCTTTTTCAGGCAGCAAGTGTTTATTTAAACTACTATTGAAACTATGTCGTATTACATAAGTTAGATACGTAATTGTGGAAAAGAGGATCTTGTTCAATTTTCAGATCAGCTCGATACACTATTATCATAAATAAATTCAAAACTAATTGATTAAATTATCATAATTCATAATAAATATGTATCTCGTTTTATTTTAGATTATAAAATTTATTTAATCCACTTAAAATCCTTAAAAAAACATTTATTTATTGCAGATACTTTGTAGCAGCACTCTCGGTTACAGGGTTGTACAGCATCATCACCACCCTCTTATCATTCTATGCTCTCCTCAAACCTACCTTCTCTCCAAAATTCTTGTCACATTTTGTTATCCTTGATGTTGTAAGTTCTTACAAATCCAAATTACATATTACTAACTCCGTCCCGGATTACTCTGCACACCTTTAGTGTAACTCCGGCCCGGATTACTCTGCACATCTCCCGGATTACTCTGCACATCTTTAGTGTAAATTAGTGTAAATTACACTAAAGGTGTGCAGAGTAATCCGGGACGGAGGGAGTATTAAACAAAATAAATGAAATTAATATTGCACTTTGTTCAGCTACTGCTAGGAATTGTAGCAGCAGCAACAGGATCAGCAGGTGCAGTTGCTTACACAGGTTTGAAGGGCAATTCTCATCTCGGGTGGGGAAAATTTTGCAACGTTTACGACAAGTTCTGCAGGCACGTCGGAGCCTCCATTGCCGTTTCCTTGTTCGCCTCTATCGTCCTCGTCTTCTTGGTTTTGCTCTCCGTTTACTCCATCTCTAAGAAGATCCCAAAGTAGATTTTTTATTGCAAGAAAGTTGCTGTGTTTTAAGGATTGCTTTGTGAATATTAGGGTTTGTTATGTTGTGTATATGGCAATAAAGTCAGTTCAGATTTTCTATTTCATTTGATGTTTTGTATGTATATACTTCATTATTTTTAAAGCAGGTCATGTGTGATTGTTGTTTGAATTTGTGGTGAAACGTCAAATAGAATTGCAAGAAAAGTGGGTTTTATCGCTTTAGTTAATGGTGTAATTATTTTTATTTTTTTAGAATTTATCTTTTTTTTTTTTTCCTTTTTCTATCGCTTTAGTAATTGGGCCTCCAATTGGTGGCCCACATATGATTTTGGATTTTATAATTGTGAATCGTTATAACCCGTCTTTAGAAGATTAATTGGGCTCATTTGGGCTTTTTAGTGAGTGTTACTTTGGACCCACAGTAGGCCCAATCATTTAAGATCGATATTTCTAAGAAAAAGAAGAAGAAATATATACTATATATATTTAGGGTAGGGCATCCAATATACCGCATTAGAGATAAAGTGGTCCTGTCTATAAATATAAGAAAATAATTAAAAATATCATAATTTATGGTGAAAGTAAAAAAATACATTCATTATATTCCATTTGATATAAGATCACCTACCACGATTTAATAAAAAATAAGAACATTCATGTAACCTTATGTTTTATTGGATTACACGAAAATTGATATAAAAAAATTAATTTTTTTTAAATTATATAAAAATTAAATTCCTATAAATTATAGAATTATACGAAAATGAATTTAATTTTCATGTAACCCCAAAAGTTTAGTTTCTTTTTATTTTTTATATAAAAATTTATTAATTTTTATGTAACCCCTATAAAACTTAAAGATTACTCAAAAATTAATTAATTTTTGTGTAACCTCAAAAATTTTTAATTTTCATGTAACCTCTATGAAACTTAAAGATTACTAGAAAATTAATTAATTTTTGTGTAACCTCAAAAAAAATTTAATTTTGTTTACACGAAAATTGATCAATTTTTGTGTAATCTTATGAAACAAAGATTATACGAAAATTGTGTATGTAAATAAGTCAACCGTTAATTTTAAGTCTAGTGAAACTGAAAATCATCACTTCATATTTGGTGACATGTGAATTTTTTTACTTTAAAATAAAAAATTATAGAGAGAGACTAAAATTTATATCAGGTGATATAAAAGAATTTAAATTATATGTTTTGTGGTAATCTATTTTGTTTGTTCATATATTTGGTAGTTGATTAAGGAACTCAGAAAAAGTTAAACCTTGTATAAGATAGATTATGATTAGCTTGAAAGTTATGGTCGTATTGAGTTTACGCTAAGTATTATTTTTGGGATTCTGGTAAGAAAATCAAATTTCATCATTTAATATACACGAATATGACACACACACACACATATATATATATATATATATATCCACAATGAATAGAAATACATAAATCAACACTAGCCTCCTATATTAAAAATATCATCCAAGTCTTTCACACATACTTTACCTAACTTAACAGCTCAGTTTTGTTATGATTTTACATCCTTTAATTTGTGGTTGGAAAGAGGGATTAGGACAACCTTGAATAGAAATATTCACCTTATCAATTTTGCATGAACATTTTTTAATTTTCTTTATTTAATTTCTAGAGCTTGTCAACAATTAGATTTGACCTATTGTGTCATTGTCAATGTTAGCCCACCAATAATTATATTACATGTTGTTGGTAGCCATCACCGTATCTTTTATATATATATATATATAGTATATTGTAATTATATTAAATATGTCTACATATATATGGGGGGGGGGGGAGAGAGATATGCAGTTCAACAAAAGAAACCATGCAAACACAGGAAGTTAATTAATTCAACAAATAAACCATGCAACAACAAAATAAATGAATAAAAAATTAAATACAAGCTGAAATTAGTGACATTGTAGTTCAATAATGGAACTATGCAAAAATAAAATTAAAATTAAATAGTAGCTGAAATTAGAGAAGTGGCAGTTCAACAATGAAACTATGCAAATAGATTAGACGACTTGAGAGTATATGTATGCTGTTGTGATGTTATTATGATCATCCAAATTTAAAAGATTGTGCAGAGATTGTTAATATCTTCAAGGCAGAAATTGCAAATGAGATTGTTTTATAAATCACATTTTGGGAGACAATGGCTCCTTCCAACTTATATCATCTTATAGTTAAGTTAAAAAGGATCATTTAACTTTAATTTTTTTAATTTGAATTTTGAATCATGGTTCAGCAATATTTGTGAGACGATCTTAAAAAAGAATTTTTTTTTTTTACAAAAATTTATATGAGATGAAACTCTACTATCAACAAACTCAAATCCATTTTTCATAAGTCAATTTCTATATATGTTGTAGTTTATGAGTTATGAACTAACCTATTTGTTTCTCATAATTAATGTTGGTATATATCCGATAAAGGGTGTTCCTGCATAATGTAAACTAAAAGAAATAGAAAAGAAAAGTGACTTATAATTTTCCTAATCTATTACAATAATTCAGAAAACTTTCATTTAGAGCAGAAAGGAAGAAAAAGAAGAAACAGTCAAGTCGATGAATCAATCTCTCCTTAAGACAAATCACATCAAGGTAGTGTACACTAAACAGCGTGTTGCCTTCAAAAATAAAATGAATTCATCTTGCAGGTGGCAGCATCACAAACCCACAAACTTAGATGAACTCGAATGTTTTGAGAACTGAACTTTACGATGCAAAGATATAAAACGATTTGATGTATTTTAAGTGTATGAAATGCATGGCAAATTCTCCTATTTCGATTAAATACATGTCAGGGTTTCCACACCTTGAGGTTGTTAAGGCTTGAACCACATGGCTAGGGTTCATTAGACACTTGAGCTTTCCAAGTCCGAGCTGAGCGTGCATGTGTGGTTCATAAGCTCACTACTCCAAAAGCTTATTAAAGTCCATATAACAAAATTATATTTATACTAGCTTTAAATATTTTAAACTTTTAAAATTACTATATATTTAATTATTCATTTATTGATTTCATTTCAAATGACTAACTTTAATAATAAAATTCAATTTTGAGAAATTCAACATATCTCAATTATTTACTTTAATGTAAATTAATATTTTAACATTTAATTTTATAAAATTGATTTCATAGCCACCATGATATGGTCAAAGTGATGTTACCACTACATTCAAAACCAATTTTTAATCTACATTTTAACATTTAATTTTATAAAATTGATTTTATAGCCACCATAATATGGTCAAAGTGATGTTACCACTACATTCAAAACCAATTTTCTTACAATTTAATTTATAATACAATCTTGCAAAGAGTTTTTTTTTTTTTTGGTTTGATATGTCATTTCTTTGCTTAGGAGTGGCTAAAGGAAATGGCATGAAAGTGATCAAAACAAATGTGAAGAATCTTCACTTTAGGTTTTATAATGGGAGAATTGATTGACATTTGATAATCTTATTATTATCAGTCACAGCCTCGAAATTGTGCATAAATAACGAATAAATAAAAATATATAAATAATACTTATAATACTTGCATTTTTAATTTAATTATTATTTATTGAGCATTTCAAAGAGATTATTGATAGAGAAGGAACTTTGACAATGAGATTAGAATATAGATAGATAGTAAAATATTTCACAAAAATCTATATGAAACAATTTAACAGATAAAAATATGCAATATATATAGGCATAAAAATTCATAAAACTAATTGAGAAAAAAAAAAGTTGAGAAATTCCCAAAAAATCTAGAATTAAACATAAGCATAAAAACACGAGAAAAAATAAATAAAACTAATTAAGAAAAGAAGTTTAAGAGAATCCTTTGACTTGCAACAGTGGAAGTAAAACAGTTCCCTATTTTATCAGTCAAAATCTACACACTCCCACTTTCTCTGGAGATTTTCTCTCTCCAATTTATTTTATTTGCGAAAAAATAAGAGCAAATCGAACACTCACTCACAAGCGCAGATCTGGTGTTCGATCATTTGCCCCACTCACATTTTCATTCTAACACGAAGCAGCATTTTTTTTCTCTTTATATTTTTTCACCGAAGTCGAAAGTGGGAATTCAACTTTGGAACTTTAGTTTAACTTGTCTGATCTTTTCTTAAATCCCACAAGAAAAGTAAGCAGAAAAAAGGAAGGCGCAATAAAATCTAGTAATAACAGTTTGAACTGTTTATATTGTTGTCTTTGCTTTTTGTAGGTATGTTGTCTTAGCTTGTTTTTTTTGACTTCCTTAAATTGTGGTCTTTCAATTATTGCTACTTCTACTTCTTTGGGCAGTAAACCTAGGGTTTATTTATTATTTTCTTTTTAAATTGCGCTGCAAGACGCTATTTTTAGTGATAATTTGTTGTAAAATGCATATATGAATGTATTTTTGGATGATTAATTACGGCCCATTTGCTCTATTTGCTCAAATTTGAAGTTCTGGATGATCTGCTTTTGAAGCTCAATGTTTTGTAATTATGCTGCAGAGCTTTGATTGGATTTTGTTAAATTTTTATTTGGCGGTGGGTTGTGAATATGGTGCAAGTGTGTAGTATGTGTTGAGAAATGAGGTTTTGGGTTGTTGAGAAATGGGGTGTGTTTTTGGGAAAGAGATTCAGTCAACTGGACCACCTAGTGGCGATTTTGTAGTTAGCAGGGAGGGAGATAAGGTTGGGGAAAAAGATTTGTCTGTGCCATCAGGGAGGAGAGAGAAAGTAGTGGTTGGTTCAGCAGAGGAGAGAGATGGTGGTGGTGAAGTTCAGAATGGTGCCGAAAAGAAGGAGGGGCGAAAGAATGAGAATGCAAGGCGACCAAGAGGCGAAAGAAGGAGGGCTCGTCCAAATCCGAGGCTAAGTAATCCTCCCAAGAACATCCATGGCGAGCAAGTGGCGGCTGGATGGCCGTCTTGGCTCTCTGCTGTGGCCGGAGAGGCTATCAATGGATGGACACCTCGTCGAGCTGATTCATTTGAAAAAATTGATAAGGCAAGAAGAGGTTATTGCTTTATTTTCCCTTTCCAATATGTTAGATCTATTGCCTAGTTCTTATTCATGCATTTTGGTTCTTTGTGGTTGTGTTTAGATTGGGCAAGGTACTTATAGTAATGTGTATAAAGCTAGAGACGCCATAACGGGTAAGATAGTAGCATTAAAGAAGGTTAGATTCGACAATTTGGAACCTGAGAGTGTGAGGTTTATGGCGAGAGAGATATTGATTTTACGCCGCTTGGATCATCCAAACGTTGTGAAGTTGCATGGGTTGGTGACATCAAGAATGTCATGTAGTTTATACCTCGTATTTGATTATATGGAGCATGATTTGGCTGGCCTTGCTTCGAGCCCTGAAATCAAGTTTTCTGAGCCTCAGGTGGGATGATGTTTAGTTATTCAAACTTTTTCTTGTACAGTTTTTGCGTCTTTTCTTCATGCTTGTGTTATCTGATTGATATGATAGGTCAAATGCTATATGCATCAACTATTGTCTGGCCTTGATCACTGCCATAACCGCCATGTTTTGCACCGTGATATTAAGGGGTCGAATCTCCTTATTGATGATGGAGGGGTTCTTAAGATTGCTGATTTTGGATTGGCTTCAACCTTTGACCCTAATAACAAGCAGCCGATGACTAGCCGTGTGGTTACTCTTTGGTATAGGCCACCTGAGTTGCTTCTAGGTGCCACCGAGTATGGTGTGGGTGTGGACTTGTGGAGTGCCGGGTGCATTTTAGCCGAGCTGTTTGCTGGGAAGCCCATCATGACTGGGAGAACTGAGGTAAGAACTTATTGTTCCGAACTTTGGGTTGTGTTTGGAAGGAGGGATAGTGAATCCATTGGTGGTGTGTTTGGATTGAGGTGAATTTGAACTGAGTGGATTTGCATTTATTTCAAATCTTGTATTTCGAATACCTCAATCCAAACACAACCTTAGACTCTTCATGACCATCTAATAGAAACTATCTGATGCGGAATTATGTTCCAATATTTTCTCGTATTTATATTTTCCGAACCTTTTCATTTGAATCACCTTCGTGAAGGACTTTGTTCGCTTGTACATGATTAACCTTGTGCCATGTTGAATATAGAATATATAGCTAAGAACTATCATCTAAGCTATGATAATGATGATCTGATGAAGTTATGCTTTTTATTTAACTACATAATTCAGAATATAGAACATTGGAAATTACTTAATGATCTGAACCGATAATAGAACATTGTGTTTGGTTCCTTAGAATTAATGACACAGTCGAATAGGCTCGTCTAGCGACCATAGAGGGTCTTTATTTGGTTCGTTTACTTTCATGTTACTTCATCATGCTGCAATGGCTTAGCCTCATGTGTAGATTGGTACGTTTGGTATGGGATTCACCCATCCGGATTTGGGATTTTAACATCCCGATCCTCATTTGCTTCGCTCAAAAAGATGTACTTAAAGTTCTACTACTATCTAACCCCACCCTTACCCCTACATATAACACACTAACTTTTCATAACATTAAGGGAAAACAAGTTTTTTTGGTCCTCGAAGTTTACCTCTTTGGATTTTTCATCCTTTATCTTTCACCTTTTTCACCTTTTGATTTTTTAGCCCTTTATGTTTAAAAATTATCATATTTTAGTCCTCTTACCTGCAATAGAGGTAAAAAAAAAAAAAATTAATTAAAATTCATCTTTAATACCAAATAAAATATTTTTTTAATTGATAAAACATTAAATTAATATTAATAGTTAAAAAATAAACTTTTTTTGTTCATATTTCTAAATTCCGAATGCTCAAATTATTAATATTAATAATTAATAACAAAACTCTAATTCACGTCTCGAATGAAAATAAAAATCTTTATTAATTAATATTAATTTAGGCATGTTGGATGAAAAATAAAAATTTGTGATTAAAAAAAAGATAGTGTTCTCAATTAAAAATAATGGTGTTAAAATTATATTTCAATTTTAAAAAAAAAATAGTTACATATAGTAGGAGGTTAGAGGACTAAAAAAATGATGTTTTTTAAACATAGAGGACTAAAAATTGAAAGGTGAAAGATAAAAGATGAAAAATCCAATGAGATAAAGAGGACCAAAACACTTATTTTCCCTAACATTAATACACTTAAGTTCGTCTCTCCAACATTGATGTGCCATCTAGACTGAAATTTTATCCTATTCATTACGATTTTCAAATCCTTGGAATTCAAAGTCTGTGTTTACTCCACCTTAATAACGCGGTTCCAAACTGGATGTTGTAAATGGTGGTTAGGTGGAACAGCTGCACAGGATTTTCAAGCTATGTGGTTCTCCATCAGAAGAATATTGGAAAAAGGCAAAGCTTCCTCATGCAACCATATTCAAACCCCAACAATCATATAAAAGGTGCATAAAGGACACATTCAAAGATTTTCCTCCATCATCCTTGCCTTTAATCGATTCCCTACTTGCAATCGATCCAAGTGAGCGTCTAACTGCTACTGCTGCATTGAACAGTGAAGTAAGCTCTCTCTCTTTGTCTCTCAACCTTCCTTTCTCGCTAGAATCGAGAAGGCTGTTTTCTTTACAAAATTTCTGTGCACTTTACAGAACCCATCATAATTTTTTTATACTTTTCGTATCATAGGCTGAAGGTTTTCGGTTATATATTTTTTCCTATTGACAGTTCTTCACTACCAAGCCATATGCTTGCGAACCTTCTAGCCTTCCAAAGTATCCACCAAGTAAGGAGATGGATGCTAAGCGTCGTGACGAAGAAGCTCGCAGGTCTGTGCAAAAAACTGCTTTAAACGTCCTTGTACACCTCCATGTTTGAATTCTATTAGGTTATGTTTGATTTGAAATACATGATTTGAAATGAATGAATTTCAAATCCATCCACATTGCTCAAAAATTAATCCAAAATGAAAGTGATGATTGACAAATTCATACCAATCCAAACACAACCTTAAAGGCACGATGGCATTTATATGCTATGCTTTTGCAAAATGAGCATGCTTTTACGATTTCTGTTAATACTTGACATGATTTATGCAATTGTAGGTTACGAGCTGCTGGTAAAAGTCAAGGTGATGCTGTCAAGAAAACACGCCCACGGGATCGGGGAATGCGGGCCATGCCTGCTCCCGAAGCCAATGCTGAGCTCCAAGCCAATATTGATGTATGTCTTTCAATATCCTTTACCTATTTCATGATACCTTCATATGATACTTGATTGCGTGCTTTACAAAATATTTACATTAGTTACGCCCCTTCGTATCGTTCAAAACACTACTATATCTCTCTGTAACATACTTCTAACATGGTAATTAATATATTGATCTATGAAACAGAGACGACGTCTAATTAGTCATGCAAATGCAAAGAGCAAAAGTGAAAAGTTTCCACCTCCACACCAGGATGGAGGCATTGGTTTTCCATTGGGGTCGTCTCATCATATCGATGCAACCTTCGATCCTCGTGATGTACCATTTACTTCTATGAATTTTTCATACGCCAAAGAACCAATTCAAACATGGTCGGGTCCATTGGTCGATCCTTCTGCTCCAAGAAGAAAATCGAAGCCATCAAAGAAGGATCATCGTAAAGATTAAGGAATAATGAGAAAGACAACATGTAATATAGCTTCGTCACCCTATACTTGCTGCCAGATCAACACATGGAGGTGCAAACACTGCAAATTTGTGTGTCATGTCTGAGCCGGGAAATATCAAACTATTCGAGAGAGGTAAAAACATCCATCTTCTATTCTACATTTCCGTGTTTCTACTATTTTTTGAATCATGAGAACATTTTTCTCTTTTTTTTTTTCTCCTTTCTTTCAATGACAGTGTAATATCACTAATGAAGCATTACATTTAAAAGTCACATGCAATCTTTGTCTCGTAAAATCGTTTTTCCTTAATGGATTCTTGGATAAGAAATCCGGTTTTTCTATGTTCTTATTCGCCTTATTACTCGTTTTTTCTATGATTGTAGAGCTTGATGCTAATAAACTGTGTAGCTAAGCTAATGTCAGGCTGCATGTGGATTTATTAGTGCATTTAGTTGGCTCTTTGTTTGAAATTGCCACAATTCACTCAAACTTGTCTGAAATCCATATAACATTTAGTGAAATAGCGACATCTATATTTCATTTATGTGTGTTTTGGTACATACATAGGCGATCGATGCCATAGGATGGTTATCGTGTTTTTTGCCATGACTTTCCAAGTATTTTTGGTAAATAATTGATTTGTCTAGCTTAACAGTGTTTCATCTTTTATTTCAATACTATTAGTATGTGTTGATGTCATTATATAGTTTCATATGACACATATTAAAAATTATTCTGTTTATTAAAGAATCACAAGTCTTGCTCTATTCTTAATTTTGTTTTATAATGTTTGTTGCTATTTATTTTTTATTATTTGTGAGATTTTGCTATTTTGGATTAATTCTTGTAAAACTATCACTCAGCAATAATTTTGTCAATATGGTGCAACTTTGGCTAATTTAGTAATTTGTGTTAAAAAAAAAAGTGCATAATTAGGTGACATGAAATGAAATACATATATGTAGGAATTTTCTTATATTTTTTTTGGATGGTGTGTAACATAACCTTTAAAAACTAATCTGGTTTTGCTAAATCCTTCATTCATCTTACAAAATTATTAAATTGCACTCAATTAACAAAAATATGGCTAAATTTAATATTTTAAAATAATTAGCCAAAATGGTAAAGCTCATAAAAGTAAGGATCTTAATCTAGCAATTTGACCATATTGTTAATATAGTATATTTTGATCATTAGAAAATGTCCACATCAATACTCAACATATAATTTCATATATATATATATATATATATATATATATATATATATAAAGACCACATGCAAAAATATCATAACTAATTAAACTATAGAGCTGAAAATTGAAAAAATTAATATTTTGGAAATAAAAGGTTTAGATTTTTTAAGAAATTAATTACAATGAAAAACATTTGGATATAATTGTTTGGTCTATTTGTCAGTACAAGTGGATTGTATTAAGTTACTTGCATTATTTATATAGATATCAAGATATTTAAGGTATTTAATGTACATATTTTTTCTTCAAATTAAAATAATTAAGTTGTTTGCATTGGTTGGACCAAAAGTTTCAAAAAAAATCTATAATTGTGACATCAATAAAATATTTACAAATAGCTTTTTAATAAAATCAATTAAATATAACTCAAAAAATATAATAATATATTTATCTTTATACTTACATCTATATTGACTGCAACATATATAACATATTTTTAGGAATTAAAATATTTTTAGAAATCAGTTACCATTTAACATCATGATATAATAAGTGTTTGTTGGTACTAAAATTAATTTATTTTGATTTAATTTACAATATATATATATATATATATATATATATATTGCATTTCAAAATTATAATATTATTTAAAATGACACAAATAAAGATAATATATATTTAGATTAAGATAATATTATTATATTATATTATTAAAAAAATTAAATTAATAAATTTTATACGATAAATCGTGCATCCAACGAGTACACTGCTAGTATATGTTAAGAGGCTTGTATTGATATATCGTCAAACTGTGATTATAATGATTTAAGATTAACTATCTTTATTAATAGATTCACATCAATAGTGAATATATTAATTGTAATTACCTTGAATAATCAGTGGCTGTAGTTAATTGATTCAAACCACTTGTCGACATATTAACGACATCATATGAACATGTAGTTAAAAAGAAGCAATTAACTAGTGGTTTGAATTGATTTGATTAATGTTCATCCCTAATCATGGTGGACCATTTGGCAATATGCTCGTGAAATTCTACCAAATAAATCAATCATTTGTGTGTCTACATTCTATTTGTTGGTAGATTGCAAATCAATTAATGTGCTTAGTTGGAACCATTCTGCGCCAGATAATCAGTCTATGACTCTCCAAAGTCAAGACAATTTTTTATTGGATTAGGGCAATAAACCAATGGTTATGAATTATGTGGAA
Source organism: Scutellaria barbata (assembly GCA_028654395.1). Classification (NCBI taxonomy): domain Eukaryota; kingdom Viridiplantae; phylum Streptophyta; class Magnoliopsida; order Lamiales; family Lamiaceae; genus Scutellaria; species Scutellaria barbata. The sequence continues at coordinate 19,782,186 of CM053652.1, read as the reverse complement.
GTACTAAATTAGATAAAGATCATAATCACAATCAAAACATTTTGAGTTAGTGTTTATGTGAATCAAGTACATGAATTATGATTCATATAACTGTGTGTGTGGAAGTTGGGTTGATCGCGTTTGGCACGAATCCGCGCCTAGATTTTTTTTTTTTTTTTCATGTCATAACTTTTATATACATATATCATAATCTTTAAGGATCCATTTGGATAAGTGGATTTGACGAGAAATTTGAAATTCATGATAGCAAATCTATTGATGCAGATGTTTGGATAGACGTGGATTTCAAATCCACTTCTTTCATTTTGAATTAATTTTGGAGTTATTTTAATGGATTTCAAATCTACTCAAACTTAAACTTAAGTGGATTTGAAATTCATTCATATAAAATCCTGGATTTCAAATCACTTTATCCAAACATAACCTAAGTGAATAACTTAGATTTTTTGGTATAAAAATTCATGTAATATATCATAACTTTTATGTACATATATCATAACCTTTAGATAAATAGCTTAAATTTTTCAATATAAAAATTCATGTAATATAGTTGAAACATTATGTTATACAAGTATAACCTTTATATACAAAGATCATAACATTTAGGTAAAATTATTTAGGCTTTTTTCAATGCAAATAACATAAATTAAAAATTATGTAACCTTTATATTATACGAGTATAACCTTTATATTTATATTAACATAATTTTTATGTTTAAATATAATGATTTTTAAGTGATATTACTTAAACTTTGTCAGTATATATAACACAATAGGTTATGCAAACAAAATATAAAGATTATGCGAACATAATTAAAAGGTTAGGTTCGTCAAATTAAAAAGTTAGGTAAAAATAATTATAGTTGGGTGCGAGAACTAAGATTTGAGCGCAAATCCTAAAACATGTGAGTACACACAGAACGCGTTTTCAACACCTTTCGATTCATAGTTTTCAACACCTTTCGAATCATATGACTCGGGTTACATACATGACCACACACTTGCAAAAAACAATTGTGAAACACTTTTAGGTGTCACTAATATTCTTTTGTCATTTATACACCAAACAAAATAATAAATAATGATTTTGCTTGAGAATGATCTAATTTCTCATTTTTCAGATTGGATTTAAAATTGGATGAAAAAACGCCCTTAAGAAATCTTATGATTTGGAATAAATTAAGGAACACTGTATAATTGTATAATTTTATGCTGTGGATATGATTATTTTAAATAAGGAAAAATGAAATTAGAAATATTTTTGGGATGATGATAGGGAGTAAATTTCAAAGAAAAATGAGATCGTAACTAAACAGATAAATAACTGATAATAAAATTGAGACTTTTTTTTTTAGATTAAAAAAAAGGATAGATATTAGTACTTTTAATATTTTCTAAACCACGTTTAAAAGAAATCAGATGGAGTAATAATGTTTTTATATAGTTTGAGTCCAGTTGCAAAAATATAGCTTCTAAACCATTTCTATTATTACTTTTTCATGAATTATTTTATGTGTCTCAAATTTATTGATTTTTTAGTGGAATGAAAATGTCTACGGTGAACAATTTTGATGATATTGATGATATATAATAATTTCATTCTTTAATTATATTAAAAATGAAATAACTATATATATTGTATATTTGATATATCACACATATTAGTGTGCTCACAGTGGGTAGAATAGTTAGAATTACGTTTAGGATAGAGATCTCATTCCCATTCATAGATTTATATTTATGAACGGTTTATATATATATATATATATATATATATATATATATATATATATATATATTGTGTTATTTTAATTTTTATGTACACTTTAATAAATCTAAGCAATGACATGTATAAAATCTTATCCTTATTCATTTACACAGATTTTGAGGTTTATAATTTTCATTTCTACATGTTAAATAGGGTTAATAATCTTCTCCATGTTTCCAGTCAACTTAATAGTGTGAAAGTGAGTCAGCAATTAGTCATCTGCAACTGGGTTTCTGCCACGTGTCAGGTCCATATTAAGCTTCGCAATAAATAAATAATAAATTTGCTTAGATCACCAATATTTTAATATTATCTTTCCAGGTCAGCATGTTTCCTCCACGTTTTATTATCCACAAATATATCCCCTGATCCAAATTTCACGGCTTCCATTTTGTCAAAAAAATAAATTGTTTTTCTTTCTTTTTTATTCGTAAATACTAAATACACATAAATTCCCTCTTTATAAATAATTAATTAGAAGAAATTAGTCAAAATTAATACAAATAAGTGTCACGTTTCTTTTAAAAAATACAAATTAACAGTCCAACAAAATAATTTAAATTTAAATAATTTATTCCATTTTTTGGTGTTTTATTAATCTTCTTTGTAGATTGTCAATTATGTAATTCTGAGACCTATTTTATTAATAATAAGTTAACAAAACATTGTATTTTCTATTGTGATAAAAATTACTCTGCTTTCCATTTCTATAAATATGTACACAACATTTCCTAATATTTCTTCATTTCATCCAATTTTTGACACAATTCTCATCCCAAATCCCAACCCCTTTCCACAGTTCTTCCCTTCTCTCAAATCAAAATTTGAATACAATTAATCAGAAATCTGGGCAACAATCCCACCCCATTTTCTTGAACCTAAAGATTCAAATTTCTTCTCTATCTTGAAATATTTAGCCGAAATAATTGTCTCATCTAATTCAAGAAAGTAAAGTTTCTCGTTTGGGTTTCTGTAAATATGGAGGTTTCAGTGATTGGAAGCTCCCTATTGAATTTAGGGAGAAATGGTGATGTTGGGCTCTTCAATTTTTGCAAGAATGTGAGTGCTAAGATGTATAATTTGAAGAACAGTAATTCAAACAGATGCAGTTTTGTTCATGGCCAAAGCTTCAAAGGCCCTTCAAAATCTGGTTTTAGTTTCACTCTTAAAGCCTCTGCTCAATCTAAAGCTACAGTAATTTCTGACAAAGCTTCAAATTTTACAAGAACCAAGCCTGTAAGCTCTCTCTCTCTCTCTCAAAATTTGTTGTAAATGTTGCATTTTCGGGATCTTTAGGTTGCATTCAAAGTGAAGAGAAATGGAAATATTTACTTTTCTTCTTATTTTCCATTAATGGTATATTTATGGTTGAATCATTCTTGAAACTGGTACATTGTTTCTCACTAAACTAAAGAAAATAAAAATCTCTGCACTTTAAGGAATTAGCAGCATTCTTGCATATTGGATCCAATATATAGTTTAAAAGAATAAGCTAAAACAAAAGACCTTAAAATTTTGAAATATATTGTTTAGAAAAGGAGGTGGCTTTTATTCCTCTTCATATCTGAATGATAAAATGCTGAATCTGCTATCTTTGAAATAAATGGTGATTTCTTAGATTGCTTTAGTGTCTTCAAATTCATGGAAAAGACATATATGAAATAGTCTTTGCCTTCCATTGCAGATTAATGGGGTCGAAATATTCGTTGGTCTCCCTCTTGATACTGTCTCCACCTCTAATACGATAAAACGTAGACGAGCAATAGCTGCAGGGCTAAAGGCGTTGAAGTTATTGGGAGTGGATGGAGTGGAGCTCCCGGTGTGGTGGGGTGTAGTCGAAAAGGAAGCCATGGGAGAATACCGGTGGACGAGCTATCTTGCTATTGTCGAAATGGTCAAGAAGTTAGGCCTTAAACTTCATGTTTCACTCTGTTTTCATGCATCTGATGAATGCAGAATCCCCCTTCCAGAATGGGTTTCTCGAGTTGGTGAAGAACAGCCCGGTATTTACTTTGCAGATCGGTCAGGACAACTTTACAAAGATTGTCTATCATTCGGAGTTGATATTGTTCCTGTTTTACATGGAAAGACTCCAGTTGAAGTGTATAAAGAGTTTTGTGAGAATTTCGAATCTGTGTTCTCACCTTTCTTTGGTTCTACAATCACCGTAAGTGGAAATATGTCTTTCTAACCAATAGTTATAACCAAACAAGCCTTTTACCCGGAAAAATTTCAAATGCCTTGAATGCTCTTTTAGCTTCATGGTCTGTAGTTAACTAGCTTCGTGATCTAACCTAGGTCATCCATTTCACCTTCATGATCTATGCCTGAGTATGAACAAAAAGACCAACTTAAGTTCAAGGGTAGTTTTGTAATTTGATATCAATTTGGATAGAAAACATGTTGATATCAATTTGGATAGAAAATATGTGTTCTTACTAAGTGGGTATTATTTCATAGCTTAACCTTACATGCCCTTTTAGCTTCGTGATCTATTTGAGCTTTGTGATTTATGTCTGGTTATGAATAAAGAGACCAACTTAAGTTTAGGGATAGTTATGTAATTTGATATCAAATTTGGGTAGAAAGCATGTGTTTTTACTAAGTGAGTATTTTTGTTATGTATATATGGATAGAAAATTATAGTGCAAGATAACATGATGTTACTCGAATTAATTGCTGATTTTAGTTGCCTATATATTTTGTATTCCACAGGGTGTATCGATTGGTCTTGGACCGGATGGCGAGCTTCAATACCCGTCTCACCATCGTGGGGCCAAGAGCAATCTTGGAGCTGGAGAATTCCAGTGTTATGACAAATATACCCTCACCAATCTGAAGCAGTATGCTGAGAAACAGGGGAATCCTCTGTGGGGACTAGGTGGCCCTCATGATGCCCCAAGCTGCGACAATTCTCCATTGTCTGGTGGATTTTTCACTGAAAACGGTGGATCTTGGGAGACCCCGTATGGCGATTTTTTCCTTTCTTGGTATTCAAATCACCTAATATCACATGGCGATCGTATGCTATCCCTCGCCACTTCAACCTTCAAGAACACGTGTGTTGAGGTGTCTGCAAAAGTCCCTTTAAAGCACATGTGGTATCAGACCAGGTCCCACCCAGCTGAGTTAACCGCAGGGTTCTACAACACTGTTAATAGAGACGGTTACGAGCCCATTGCTGAAATGTTCTCAAGAAATTCCTGCAAAATGGTCCTACCCGGGCTGGACCTATCAGGATCGAGTCCAGAATCACTGCTCGCTCAAATTACATCTTCTTGCAGAAAGCATGGAGTCGAGTTGTCTGGCCAGAACTCATTAGCCTCAGGTGGCTTTGATCAGATCAAGAAGAACTTGCTTGGCAAAGACTCAGTGGTGGGTTCGTTTATATACCAAAGAATGGGAGCTCATTTCTTTTCTCACGAGCATTTTTCCATGTTCGCTCAGTTGGTTCGGGGCCTAAACCTAAACCGGGTCCCGATCAGAAGGTTAGACAATGTATCGATGGAAGAGGGGCCCGACATTGGATCACTCTCTGACTCGAGTCTCCATATGCAAACTGCTTAGGGTAAGGTTTGTTGCTTATCGTTCTTGTATATATGTTGTTTAGTCCTAGTGTATTCGTGTAACTTGAGAATTATGTTATATTTGAGCCTATAAATCGAGCTATTCGGAGCTATTGCTTCTCATTTACGTTCTTGAAGATGTGGGATTATGATTGCTTGTGCTTTCATTCTACAAGTATGCAGATTTAGTGAGAATAGTAAGGAAAAAGAATTAAAATGAATTTTAGTGTGTTCAGATGTGATGAGTTGATAATATTCACAAGAATTTTGGGGTCATTTCTTGATCAGTGAGACGTGCCCCATTAATAAGATAAATGAATTTGGATGAGCTTCAAATATAGAATGTGATTCTTGAGATGTTCTCATTAAGTTTTTTGCCAAAGATTTTAATAGTTTATTGGTTATCAATTGAAAACATATGCTGAAATAAAAGCTGTTATATCAGGTTTTGATTCTATATTGAAAACCAAAAAACAAAACAAAAAAAACTTTTTAAAATATTTATTTCTTTCAGAAGATTTTTTAATTTTTTTCCTGACTATGCTACGTGTTTTTGAGTTTGCATATATAATTATATAGAATTCCTTATTATAATTGATGTAATATGTATGTAGGAAAGATTTTGTGGAAAAGGAACATATATTAAAAGGAGAAAAATGTATGTCTTGACAAAATTCGGGTATCACTATTAATTTAGTATCAATTAAAGTTACGATAAAAAGAATTTCATGAATAAAAGTGAATTAATTTTCAAGCAATAACAACTATATAACATCCCCTATTTAATTATCAGACATATACAAACTGTGGGAAATAGAGGGTTCATTCCCATAGGTAATATTTGATTGAATATCATATTTTTGACATGTTCACATAATGTTTGCTAAATCCACGTGTCGTCTTAAAAAAATAAAACAATTTCATCTCACAAGTGGTGCACAACGTGTTTGAAAAAAAAAAGCTCTTTTCAATAAAGATTGAACTATTGTTGATACAAGATGGAAAACAATTTGTGTAGAATTTTTGGGTTTGCAGTGTAAAGAGTATGATAATCGAATTCGGAACAGATACATATAATATATATAAATCTTAAATGAAAATGAGACGGATATAAATAATATAATATTTATAAAGTTAAATATGAGGACCTCTAAGTAGGAGAGTACCTTATCCGTTGTCATCTCTAACTCCATCCATAAATCGAGAATTATAGATGAAAAAAATGGGGCAACAAGGGCAATTGAAACGGTTTGTAACATTTATATTTGCATTTAGAGTGCTAAACTTACAATGTGGGTAAAAACTTGATTTTGAAAAATTCTACATATCTTGACTATCAGCTTAATATTTTCATATTTGATTTCTCAAAAATTAAAAATTTAATTCCCAATTTGTGATTTAATATTTTCACATTTATTATTTAATTCTCAGGTGACTATCTTCAACAAAGATTAATATTTTCCCATTGATTCCTCAAAATTTAAAAATATAGCCACCAAACAAATAATTATGACTCATCGCTGCACTTCAAAACCAAAATTTCTAACATAATATTCACCACTTATTTTACAAAGTGGTTTAAATGTGTAATTAAATGTAAACAAGTGATGAATATTATGCAATCCATCAAAGTGTCGTATTTATGCAACCCCATAAGAAAACTAAATTAAGTTCTTACAATGTGAAAACGTGTGTACACAAATCATCATGTAGTTTGTTTCATAAATAATTTATTGCTAATGCATATTCATGCATTATAATTATGGGTAGTGTTTGTATGTATCAAGTGTATGGATCATCATCCATGTAATTGGGAGTGCGGGTCGGGTTGGATCCGGCTTAACCCGGATCCGCGTTCAGATTTTTTTTTTTTAATTTATGTTGTAATAGTATAATTTTTATATACATATTTCATAATATTTTCAATGCATAACTTATACTTTTTTCACTATAAAAATTTATGTTATATAGCCGACACCTTTATGTTGTAATGATATAACTTTTATGTTGTAATAATATAACCTTTATGTATAGATTTCATAATTTTTTCAATAAATAACTTAATACTTTTTTCACTATAAAAATTCATGTAATATAGTTGAAACCTTTATGTTGTAATAATATAACCTTTATGTACAGATTTCATAACATTTTCAGTGAATAACTTATAATTTTTTCACTATGAAAATTCAATATAGCCGAAACTTTTATGTTGTAATGATATAACATTTATATTGTAATAGTATAACCTTTATATACAGATTTCATAACTTTTTCAGTAAATAATTTATACTTTTTTCACTACATGCACTACAAAAGGTTATGTGCATATAACTAAAAGGTTAGGTTATGAGGACAGAAGTAAAAAGTTGAGTTCGCTAAATTAAAAAAGTTATTTCAATATAACAGCAGAACTAAGGTTAGGGTTTGAGCGCGTGTGGGCGCATGAGGCGCGCGTGGAACGTGTTAAATACACTTTCAGATCGGATCTACCCAATTGTACGAATTTAAAATCTGTACACTTGATATATAGTAATAATTGTGTATAATTATTATGCCTACCTTAAATTTGATGGGACCATTAGTTGATTTAAAAGAGCACCCAAGGTTCCTTGAACATACCCTAACATGGCAAGTGAATCTAATCATATGATCAATTAGGCCCTCCTAAAAACAAATCTAACCATTGCTTAATTCATGTATTGTCTCGCATATGTAATAGATTGGATCTTCTATTACATTTAGTATTACATTTCATGTTTCATAGTATTTAATAAACGACATGTATTAATAGTGATGTCATCATATACATATGACATTTGGTAATTATTTTAAAATAAAAACTATAACACCAAATATAATCTCATGTACGTATGCATAGTATAAATCATGACCTTTGCTTGCCAAAAGCATGGTGTTAAAAGACAATTTTTTTATTATTCTCTGAGGTTAGTGTTTGAATAAAGTAATTTGAATTTAGAATTTGAAATTTAAATTCATTTATATTAATTAAAAATTAGTTTAAAATGAGAGTGATAGATTTCAATCCATAAATATTCAAACACGGTCAATAGATTTGTTATCATGAATTCCAAATCTCTCTTCAACTCTCTCCATCCAAACACAATCAAAAAATTTATCTTGTATTTCATTTTATCAATGTATATTACAGGAATGTAAAATGATAACATTTTTTATAATAATTATGGGAAAATCACCAATTAGATTCAATTGTCCTAAAATTGCATAATTTATTGAGATAAAGATAAACGAAACAGACATTAGTGCCCACAAATCACTAAAATGTATTATTTGCCCATGGTACAAGTGATAGTACCATGTTAAATTTTACTCAATACTTGTAAGTGGGAATAACAAACAATGTTTGCTTTCATTTTGATTGGTTTTCACCAAGGAGTTACATGAACATTTTGCCCTACTTTTAGTATTTTGTATGTAATGAGGAGTTGCTAATGGGTCTACTCTAGTATTGGAGTATATTGATGTCGAAATTAATATTGAATAAATTTGCATCAAACACCAACTAAATCAAATAAAATAAGTTAAATAGATAGAAAATAAAACAAGAATTTTAATGATGAAATAAATCTGAGCTTGGGTAAATCTGTTCGATTAATCATGGCCGGGCATGACGAAATATATTGACAATTTGAGAGAAAAAAATAACTCTATATTTCTCGAATTACAATGAATTTCGAATCATTTTCAATGATAATTGAAGTCCTATTTATAAACTAGACCTAAGATAATAAGAGTCAAATCTCTTAGAATCTAGAAAAGGAAAATATAAATTATCTCTATTTTAAATAGATTTAATTTAATCTTAAATTTATTTTATTTCTTTAAATGTCTTGAGTTTGAAGATCTCTTCTGAAAGTGAAATTATGAGACTATTGAACTCTTCTATGGTCATACCTTCAAATTGCTTTGGACATTATTACATAACCTACCTCGGATTTTTGGTCAGCCTAACCATCCCTGGTCGACTCGCTTCTAAATGGGTTCCTGAAAAATTCCTCTCTAATCGGCTAAATGTGGTCAATATATAACTCAACCCGACCAAGAGTCTGGTCGAATCATGCTCAATTAGGGATAGAACAAAGTATTTTAATCTTTGAGAAATTGTATAAGTTTTGCACCTTAGAATATTTTCCAAATAAAGTATGTTTTTAAAAGCTTTTTAGGCATTATGGTTTATTAGTGAAAACTATATTTTGATTTATACGATTATGTCGAAAGACTTTTTCTACTTTAATAATCAACTAATTATACTTACTAACTAGTATAAGTTTCATACAATGTATGAGTATATAAATTTTACTATTTATATATTTAGATATGAAAATATTCATCACCATAAAATTTTCTTGGGAGAATTTCGGTCTAATTTATTACCTGCGTGGCATATGACCATAAAATTTAAATATTTCGAGTTTTATATGAAAATGTTAATTTATGAAAAAATAAAGTTCTCGATTATATTTCAATCTCATTTACTACTAATATAATGTATCGACAAATAAATTTCAAGTGTTAAAAAATTTGGTCATGAAAATCAATATAGTTCTTTAAAATTATTTCAACTTTTTTTAAATGAGTTTAAAGGAGTGGAAGGGAGGGGAACAATAAGAATAAGAAAACTTGTGTGACTCGGGTTCGAATCCTAATCATCACAATATGCACCTTTATAAAGATGAGATACCACTTGAGTTACAAGATTCATGATCAAAATTATTTCAACTTAATCTACTACCCATATAATTTACAAATTTTAAATATTTCTTATCTTCATCATACATTAACGGACAACTTTAGTACTAATTGTTTTTGTTATTATTAGTTTATAATGAGTGTAAAATGTGATATTATTGTATATTATAATCAAGTCTCAATAATATTTTAACCTTATTTGGCACCCTTGTGATGCATCAAATAAGTTTTATGTGTGCTCGAATGAAAACTTCTTTGAAGTGATAGCTAGAAATGTGAGGTCTTGCTCAAAAGATGATTACTACTTAATAACATATTATTTTTCTATTAGTTTATCTTCTACTTAAGTTGTCATTAATCTTACCAATAATTACTATTAATGTAGAAGACAATGAAAATCATCAAAAATGTATTGCGCAATTGAATGAGACATGAGTTATTAAATGATTGTTTAGCAACATATATTGAAAAAGATGTATTTCAAAGTGTTAATAATGAATCTAATATGCAGCAGTTTTAAAATTTGAAGAATAGAAGAGAGATGTTACGATGTAAGTATTTATTTTTCTATTATAATTAAATTAATATTTTAAGTTTAATCAAAACTAGTACTAATTTGTTATTTTATTTTTAGTATTTATTTAAATTATTTCATTTTATAATATTGTTAATTGACTCCTTCATTAAAATTTCTGACTTTGACACTATTAGAAGTTTAATATTATAAAATATATTAAATTTGAAATTCATACAATAAAATACAATAATTAAAAGTTCTTTTAAATAAATATCAAATCAACTCTAAAATAAAAGTCACATCACTTAATTTGTGGACCACGAGATACATGAAAGTTGAAGCAACTTTTAGAAGGTACAATTTGGATGCGTCCTTTTCTCCAATATTGTGTAACAAAAACAGAAGTGGAAATACGACAAAATAACCTTCAATTGTCATGTCAGTATCGGAAAGCAAACAAAATCCTACATCCGTGTTTTATCGATCTTTAAAAATAATTTCCACATATCAAGTTAAGAGATGACATCATCAATTTACACATGATATGAATTTAAAGTAATAAAATATAAAATGAAATACTAATTTAAAATAGAGAATCCGATTCGATCAGAAAGACACTTCTGCTTATACATCTATTACATTATCTATATATTGATGTCACTTTTAAAATATGATATCCAATTTCATTATTTTGATTTTTATTATTGAGTAGGTCTAATGTGAGATTTTATGTTAGATAAAATTTATATAAATTAGTAAAAGATAAAAAAATGGAAAATAGTTTTCCAAAATTCAGACATTTTTTCAATTCTTAGAATTTATATTAATGTCATTAATCTTATCCTACATGCCTGTAATTTTTTGCCTTTTATTTTCTTTAAAAAAATTATTAAATAAGTTACGCAATTACATTAAAGCCATATAGATACATAACAATTAAATCAAAAATCAAATTTGAGAAAATTAGGAAAATACTTAAAAAGTGCTTGATTCTTAGTAGGCTCTGGACCCACTCCAAACCTTCAATAATGGGGCCTCACTAAATTTGATGCTGCCAAATTTAATATGTAAGTTAGATATTAAATCATTTTATAAATATAATTTTATAATATAGGATATTATTATTTAAATCAAATTTCATTTTGAAAAGTAAATTTTTATTTTTTGGATGGAGCAGGTCACGTCCTAAAAGAGTAGTATGCCAATTTAATTACCAAACATCAACATATACACATGCACTATATTTTTTTAAATTAAATGAAGATAATTAATATATACTCTTATTATACCTAAGAAAAATGGTCCCATATTAGATATAATTTTCATAGGAAAAGCAATAGGAGATTTTTTGAATGTCTTTTTTCTTTCTTTCTCATAATTAATGATTGCTTATTTATTACCCGGTTACAAACTTACAATCTTATATTTTATCACTACACAGTTATGTTTTAGCATAATATTGCTATTTACAATATGAGAGTGATTAAAAAAAAATGATATTGTTATCTCTATATATTATTATCATCACATCTTCAATGATGTCTTCTTAAATTAAGGGATAATAACCACAAAATTGACCTAAGCTTTGATTACTATATATAGAAGGGCATTTATTGTAATAGGAGGAAATGGACTATTAAATAAATTTCAATGTAAGATAAAATGGAAGACTTTGAATATAAAATATTTCAAAATCTTAGATAAATTTTAATATATATATATATGTATATATGTATATATATAAACTAAATATACTATGAACATGTTTAAAAAAATATAAAGTTATTTTTCTCTAAATATCAAAAATAAAATATACAATCTTATGAACATGTTTACTAATTAATTTTAATATATTTAAATTGCACATGGCTTATGCTAGTTAATAATAAAAAGAGAACCTTATGTTATAAGTAGTGAATTTATACCAAATTAAAGCTTACAATCTAAAATTCTATTAAAAACTTAAAAAAAAAAAAAAACATAAATTGACAAGAATCTTAAATTTCAAGAGGAAGTTAATGCCAAAATAACCAAAAAAAAAAACATTTGATGCGACGATTGGTTTACATGTTTTTCAACATTGCATCCAAAAAAAAAAAAAAAGCACTCCTAACACTTGCTTTTTCATTTGCTAAAGTAACTAATTGCCATTTCATAATTAACCACAACCACAAATTCTCTTCTTCCTTTCTTTATCTTTTTTTTTTACCAAAAATAGTCAATATTTTAAATTAATAAAATGCAATTCATGTAGATTGCTCTAATTCGTTGATTGGTTCTTTTTTTTTTTTCACAAAAATTTATATGACTTTATCTCATGATACAATTTCATGAGATGAAGCTGTAAAACTCAAACTCATATTCACATTTTCAATCTTAATTTGTAGTTATAAGTTATGAGTTGATTCTTTTATGTAATAAAATTCGTGAAACTGGCTTATAAGAGTTCTAAACACTTTTCATTAATTGTTTGATACGATTTTTTTTTCTGACACGACACTCTTATCTATAATAGTTATTTGTGTCCAAAAGTGAAACTCATCAATTTCAAGTAAAATGATATTTCTCTCTTTGAAAATTTGAAATAACCAGAGAGAGAGTACCACAAGCCAAAAAAAAAAATGTTTTAATACAAAAGTGTTAGGTTTATTAAAATTAGTATTAGAATAATTCTAATTTTCCAACATTCTAAAATTTCAAATTTCTTAACAAGATACTCCATTCCTCCTAAGGGGGAGCATTAATTGGTGAAATTTGAAAAATCAAACTGAATCGAAGCGAAATTAGCATTTCAATTTGATTTTTTGATAATACAATTCGATTTTGATTGTTGAAAATTTCAAAGTTTGATTTTCTGTTTAGTTTTCATATCTAAAAACCCGAAATATCGAAAATCGAACAAAATTTTATTTTAATTTTCATATATATATATATATATATATATATATAGTTCATTTATCCAAGTTCCAAATTAACCTAGCTCGATTCTAATTATTTTTTATTTTTACACTTTAGAATTACGGATATTTATTTGTTAGATATTAATTGGACTAAAAAGTTGTAAGACTCTCTTGTTAATTTGTGTTTTTATTGTGTGGATGATTGAATAAATTTGAATTGATTTAATTAAGTGTTTATATGATTTTGATTTGTGGAATATAGGTGTTTAAATTTTGTAGTTTGATTTGTATTGATATGCCTAATTTATTAATTTTTTTGTCTAATTTAGTGAAAATAAATAAAAAATTCTTTTTAAATTGTTAAAACGTTTTAACCGAACCAAAATAATATTCCGATTCAGCTGTTATTTTGATTTTCAAAAATTTCGATTTGGACATCGATTTTAAAATTTTTAAAAATTTCAAAAATCTGGTCACTACGACCTCCTTTGTGAGGACGTTGCTTTAGTACAAAACTTCAATGTCCGCGAACAAAGAGTGTCAAGCACGAGCGGAGCGGTCGCTATTGGTGCGAGTTGTAAGGAGTCTTGGTCTCGAGTCATCCCAAAATGAAAGGTATCTTCCTGCTACTAATAAGACTTCATTAATCGATTTTAGTTCGGTTAGATCACCTAACCAACTGATGCTCACCCCTACCTCCTCCTACTAAAATAGAAAATCACAAACATTAACATACACTCAAAAACATATTAAATATAATTAAAATTATAATTATAAGCCTTTCATACTTTATTTTATTTCTTTCACTAATTAAAAAAAATTGAAACTACCATATGAAACAAAATTATAATTTGATACATACGAAAATGGAAAATTAACTATTAAGATCATCCATCATTTTAATATGTTCTTTATTTATAACTGAAATGATCAACTATCCATCTTAGTTACATTAAATGTTGGATAAATTAATTATGTTATCAAACAATTGTGCATTCATGGTAAATGATGGACACATATGAATATACATTGAGTAAGTAATTATTATTGTTTACAATATTTTAATTAAAATAATTAAAAAACTTGACACAATGAATACATAAATACATAAAATGTAATTATTATTTTTTTATAATATTTTATTAAAAAAAGTATATTTTTTGACACGATGAATACATAAATACGTACACGTGCATGTACATGATAATTGCCCATGTTTGTTATATTTTTTAAAATAATTTCTGAGAAAAAACCGGACTCCAGCGTTTTCAGTCTCAGGAGCTGTACGTATATGTGTGTATACAGTATATATATATATATATATATATCGAAACATATATTATTTCCTTGGGCGAACTCTCCGTTTGTATATCTATTTTCCCTCTCTTTCACACACTACACACACTTCCATGTTTTTCTACGTAGATTTTCTCTCTCTTCTTAATCGTTGCCATTGAAGATCATATTAGGAAACTTTTTTCAGAGTTGCGTTAAAATCCCTCATTTATTTGCAATGCTCCTCTGGATTCAATTTCCTCTCATTATTCATTGAAAAGCTAATCACGTGGCTTGATTTTTCGCAATTCTGTTTGTTTTCGTTGCGTAAGTTGAAGAAAGAGCACGGATTCGAATCCGTGTTGGGTGCAGCGCCATTTATCTGCGTTTTTCTGCTGGATTCCTTTTCATTCGACGAATTTTGGGTGGGGAAAGTGTTTGAAGGAGGAGCGATTTCTGTCGATAATTTGATTTGCATTTGGAATTTGAAAACTGAGATCGTGTGCGGAGTTTAGAGTTCGATTTAATGTAATTTTCTTTCTCGGACTCCGCAGGTAATTCTGGCTGCTTTTGCATTTGTATATGCAATCATGTTGCCGTATTCGCCTGGTGTTGGATTGAATGACGTAAATATGCGTAAAGTATTATGTAATGTAACGATGTTTCAAATGTAATTGATAATGCTTCGTCTATTCTATCTATAATTTAAAAATACTGAATAAAATAAATAAATAGCATGCATGTCTTAGTAGTGTAGGAAAGGAAACAGGACACAATGTGGATGGACATAGTGTCTTCTATAAATTGTCACATTCTTGTGTGTTACATTAAGAAGTTTTAGATTTTGGTTGGCTTGTTCACTTAATAAATGCATGTTCGTAAAATTGGTTGTGGTTTTGTTGCTGGCGATATTTGTTTAACACCGCACATGTCGTGTGTTTAAAGCATATCTGGCTTTGAATGATCTCATGCTTATCTCTGCAAGGATATGCGAACTGTTAATTATGTATCAATGAAGTAACTATGCAGAAAGCTTTAATTCTTTGATATATATTGGTGTATTTTCTTGATGAAAATGTATGCTCGTGAAATTCGGAGTGTCCATTGTTTACCATACTAACTTATTACAAGAGGCATACTTTAGTTATTAATTTGTCACATTTTATCTGATTTTATTTATTGTTTTTATCCTTGTTTCCAGAATTCTCAGTTAAATATAAAATCTGCAGGGCCTCTTGTCATTGTCTGGAAAATTTCAATATTGGACACGATGGGGCTTGAATTGGGATCTATGATGCCGTCTGTAATTAGGTTGTCAACTTCTGACCATACTTCAGTTGTCTCGATTACCATATTTGTCACACTCCTTTGTGCATGTATTGTGCTCGGTCATCTATTGGAGGAACATCGTTGGATAAATGAATCGATCACTGCCCTTATAATTGTAAGTAACCGATGTTTGATGTGTTATCTATGTGCCATTTCTGGTACTGTAGGTGATCTGGATTATTTTCTTTCCTTTTTTTTTTTAAGACGGTGTTAATGGGTGTCTTCAAGCCTTTATGCAATTATTACCGTCTTTAATGACAGGGTATAGGCACTGGAGTTCTGATTCTAGCCATAAGTGGCGGGAAAAGCTCACATCTTTTGGTGTTCAGTGAGGATCTTTTCTTCATTTATCTGCTTCCTCCAATCATTTTTAATGCTGGGTAAGATTATTTTCCATTATCATTGAACACTCTTGTTTCGGGGACACAAGCTTGCTTAATATCTTTTGGCTGCAACATGTGGATGTAATCACTCATTACGCCTCCATGTCTTTGATGGCCGATTGCGATGAGGATATAATTTCAATATGACTTTTTGATAAATTATGCAGAGTTGTATTAACAGATATTGACTCACTTGCAGTGTTGGATATGGTGATTTTTTAATATCAAATAAAACAACTTCAGCAGGAGATGACTGAGAACAGGGAACCAGGATTACAATGTCATTTTGATTTCTGATATAAAAATAGTTGTTAGGTTCTCAGTGGATTTCATTTATGCTAATACCAGCACCTGCCCGTTCTCTTTCTCATACTTGTTCCACTATTATGCATTTTGAAATCCTATCACACTTGAGATTAAAAAGTTGACTCCCTGATTACCTCTATTTAGTGCAGAGCTGTACCATCCAAAAATGTAACCATAAGTGGTCTGTTTTTCATTAGTATGCCTGATTAGGTTGTTGATGATTCCCTGCTCTCGAGCATTTTTCCTTTGGTTGTTACTCAGAAATTGTGAGGTATATCTAAGAGTACATTAAAGCATTTATTGCCAAATCCTGATTTACACCTTTTTTCCTGAATGAGACTTTTACCTGTCTGCATTTCCATTTTTGTTGTGTTTTTATCAAGAGTGTAACTCAGTTGTTCTACCCTTAAATGCTAGCTCTATTGGTGCCATATAACTCATAAATTGCAAATTACCTTTATTCTATCGATGTTAGGTTTCTTTTACTTTGTTTTAGTGACCTGTATGGTTATGCTATATGATGATTTTGAGTTAGCTTTTCATGACTCCGTCTATTAATCAGGTTCCAGGTTAAAAAGAAACAATTTTTCCGCAATTTCATGACTATAATGCTGTTTGGAGCAATTGGTACATTGATATCCTTCACAATTATATCACTGGGTATGACTCTCTACCTTGTTTACTTCATGTAATGATGGTTATCCATTTCTGCAAAGAAGGAAATCTTGCCTGTTGACACACTCTGCTATCATTCTTCACTCCTGTATTTTGCACTTGCACCTTTCACTCACTTTGATTTGAACTGAACTCCTCTGATGTGGAAAAAGAAAACTCTCTAATATCTGCTTAATTCATGCTCTTCCTTGTGAAGTAGAGTCTGCAATGTACATAATATTATGGTTGAGGCTGTTGAGTTCATTATCAGCCCTTCTCCTAAACTGGAAGAGAAGTTGGTTAAGAGAAATAGCATGCTGGAAAACTCAGGATATTTCATTTATTGTATAGTTTTCAATTACAGTTGATCATTTATAGTTGATCCCCATCCTTTTGTATCATCAGATATGTAGCATTTTAAACCATGTTGCATACCCTAAAAAAAGGCAGAATAAAATTGGTTTTTGCGGTAATCTGGAGTTTTTTTTTTCCCATCATTCTTTTTTTGGTCTGTATAAATGTAAATTACTGCTTGTTCCTCAAAAATGTTGTGCCAGGTGCTATTGCCATCTTCGAGGAAATGGGTCTTGATCTTGCAATTGGAGATTACCTTGGTAAAACTCTCCCTCCCCCCCCCACACACACATATGCCCCTGCACATTTACCAATGTCGATCATGTCTGCTCCTAACCATACTTGTGTTTTACCAGCAATTGGAGCTATTTTTGCTGCAACAGATTCTGTTTGCACATTGCAGGTGCGTCCTGCAATGTGCAGCCTTTTGTTGTTGAAATCCTCACTGGTTTTTTTTTTTTTTCTGGGCTGATGCAATACTTGTGCACTGCTGCAGGTTCTAAATCAGGATGAGACCCCATTACTGTACAGTCTAGTGTTTGGAGAAGGTGTTGTGAATGATGCAACATCAGTGGTGCTTTTCAATGCAATCCAGGATTTTGACCTTTCTCGTATCAATAGCGCTGTAGCTTTTCAGCTGATTGGAAATTTTACATATTTGTTTATCTCAAGTACTGTGTTGGGACTTGTTGTGAGTCTTATCTTCCCCTTTCTTCTTTTGTGGAGACTAACTTTTGAAATATCATTTACGACATACTACTGAACATCTTTCTTCTACTGCAGACTGGATTGCTGAGCGCATATGTCATAAAGAAGCTTTATTTTGGAAGGTTGGTGTTAATATTTATAATTCTTTTTTTTTTTTTGCCTCGTATGGTTATATATAAAATTGAAAATTACTTTTTCGCAAGAGATTATGCATTTTACCAAAGACCTTGAAGAGATTGTTCCTGCACAGTATATCTGTTAGATGAACCACTTGACACATAACGAAATTGTTGGGCTATTTCCGTTTATTTGGTGGTGTGGTAACATAAACAATATTACATGTTTAGTTCTCCGATCAATTCAGGCACTCCACTGATCGTGAGGTTGCAATCATGATGCTCATGGCTTACCTATCATACATGTTGGCAGAAGTAAGTTTTTGACAGCCTATACGAGTCTTTTATCTACCCTCTCTCTTTAATTGACTAATAATATTGAGTTCCATACCCTTGCACCATGGGATTGAATTTTCTTTCTAAACCTGAGAGGTATCTTGCAGTTATTTTATTTAAGCGGTATCCTCACCGTTTTCTTCTGTGGGATTGTGATGTCACACTACACCTGGCATAATGTGACTCAGAACTCAAGAGTTACAACTAAGTATGACACTATCTTAAATTTAAGATGATTCTATCAAGTTGTTTCTTTTGCTGCTTCCCTTTCCTTTGGTACACGTTTACTTCTTCTTGATGTATATCTTCAACCATAATGCAGGCACTCCTTTGCAGCCTTGTCCTTTGTTGCTGAGACATTCATATTTCTTTATGTTGGCATGGATGCTCTGGACATTGAGAAGTGGAAAGTTGTAAGTGACAGGTACAGAGTGTGTGTACTGACAGATGAATGTTAGTCATCACTACTTTCCAGAATTATGCATTTATTTTGGGTTTCATATATAATGTGCTTGGAGTTTTTTCTTAGTTTATGACTAGTTTCATTTTGCAGCCCAAAAACCTCAATTTCAGTCAGTGCAATTCTGCTTGGACTGGTTTTGGTTGGAAGAGCAGCTTTCGTTTTCCCCTTGTCATTTTTGTCCAACTTGACCAAGACTTCTCCGTATGAGAAAATTGACTTTCCGCAGCAAGTACGAGCTCTATAATCTTTATTTTAAGTGTGCACGACCTATATCTGCTCTCATTTATCTAACTTTACCAATCAAGATTTGCAGGTTACTATATGGTGGGCTGGTCTTATGCGAGGCGCTGTGTCTATGGCCCTTGCTTACAACCAGGTAAAATTCTCATTTCTCAATGTTACTACTTTAGGTTGGGCAGTTGTGCTGTATTACGTTAAAAAAGGAAGATAAAATAAAATTGACAGCTGTTAGTATATGAGTAGTTTAGGAGATGATTTGGAAGCTTTCTTAAATATTATTGGAATTTAGAATTGAAGGAAGAATGTAAGTGATATGAGTAGTTTAGGAGATGATTTGGAAGCTTTCTTAAATATTATTGGAATTTAGAATTGAAGGAAGAATGTAAGTGATGGTGGATATATTGTTACAGGGGAAATGAAACAGGGGAACAAAGGAACTTTGAAGTGTTATTGATCAATTTTTGGAGAACTTAGTTGCTTAGTTACATATGAGTACCTAGGATGTCCTATTTATAGGTACAATAAGAACACTAAAGATAATTCTAGATGATTCACTAATGGAGTTGTCTACATTAGCTAAGTAATCACTATACTTATCTAGATTGTTCTAGTGAGATGGTAAAAATATCATCTAATTTGTTACATAAGCCACCTTTTCTAGATTTTTTTATAAGCTTGGAGAATAATCTTCAAGTAAGTATCAATAATTTAATAACAGCAAACAGCTTTTCTGACGATAGATTCCATAATGCCGTAATGGTAGTATAAAATATTAATCGAACTCTTTTCTTCTCCCAACACAGTTTACTAGAGCAGGTCACACCCAGTTACGTGGGAATGCTTTTTTGATTACCAGCACCATAACAGTTGTGCTCTTCAGCACTATGGTAAGACATCTTAGATCCTGCATGTGCATTTTTACTACCAGCTAGCATGACGACTAGGTACTCCAAGAGATAAAATCTTGTAATTGAAGAAATTTAAATTGATCTTCAAAAGAAAAAAGCACCAATTATTTGTGTCCATGCAGGTTTTTGGCTTGATGACGAAACCTTTGGTGAGGTTCTTGATGCCCTCATCAAAACATTTACACAGATCGATCTCCTCAGAGCCAATAACACCTAAGTCCTTCACTGTCCCTCTTCTTGGCGATAGCCAAGATTCGGAATCCGAGCTTTTCTTTGCAAACAGCACACCAGAAGCTAACGAGAATGGCCACTATATAATCCGTCCACACAATATACGGATGCTTTTTCGAACCCCTACCCGCACTGTTCACTCCTATTGGAGAAAATTCGATGACTCTTTCATGCGGCCCGTTTTTGGTGGTCGTGGCTTCGTTCCGTTTGTACCGGCCTCTCCAACCGAACAAAGCATGCATCAACAATGGGAAGATGATGCCAAAAACTGAAGGTATTGCGCTAATTTCACAATCAGTTTTCAGCTTTTTCTATTTCCGAGTAAAAGTTTTCATCGTGGGGGATGATGGGCGCGTCTAAATTATAGTGTAGATATACTGATATCAACTCTCGAGCATTATATGATGAGCTGACGTCATCCCGGAAAGAGTAAATACTTGGGAGGTCTGATCTAGAAAGGTTCTCCCTTTGTCTAAGTTTTGCAGAAACACCAAGTTGGTGTGTGTTTTTGTTTAGCATTGCAAGCCTCTACTTCTCACAATTTACATGTCATGTATACTCATAAAGTGACTACTATTTATTTTTTTGGTTTGTATGTTCTGATCTTTACAAGAGCATTTTATTTCCTATCTCGATATGTTATATGGTAAATATAAGATGAAACATTATTTAGAATAGTCCACTCATATGTCAGTGTGCCATTTTGTGATGCTTATACGTTACATGTGCTATTATTAAATCAGTGATATTATAACATAGCAAGTGGCCATTTATGCTAAATGAATCAGGCCTTGGTTGAGCTCACAATTTAGGTGGCAACAATTATGGG
Source organism: Scutellaria barbata (assembly GCA_028654395.1). NCBI lineage: Eukaryota > Viridiplantae > Streptophyta > Magnoliopsida > Lamiales > Lamiaceae > Scutellaria > Scutellaria barbata. The sequence continues at coordinate 19,760,572 of CM053652.1, read as the reverse complement.
GCATGACCTTGTGTGAATATTGACACCTTAGAGTGTTTGCATTCTCTTTATGGAATATTTATGTTAAGATATTTATGTTGTATATTTGTGAATTGTGAGTACGATTCGTTTGAGATATTTTATGTGATAAGTCAACCTACAACTCACAGCTTCAATTCGTTAGTTCATCTATGTACATTCATTCATCTTAGAATTGAGTCTTTGTGCATGTGACTTTTACAAATTAAAAATTCGTTAGTTTATCTATGTACATTCATTCATCTTAGAATTGAGTCTTTGTGCATGTGACTTTTACAAATTAAAAATATATGAAGCTAATTCCATCTAATCAAAAGCATATGGTCTAATTTTTACAAATAAAAGTATAGGTATTCATTTTTTTAAGAGAAAAATATAGGGAGGATATGGGCCCTTTTTCTTTTCCCTTGTTTACATCACTAATCAATTGAGGCCATACATAGATAGGGTATGGTATTTATTATCTATTTGCAAATGTACATATAGATGTATATAATATTGTGTAAATGTATGACTATATCATATAGTTCACTGAACTGAGTTCGAACGAGTATTTTAACCAATAATCTGGAACTAAATATTGAATTTGTATGCTTTAATTGGCAGCCCTAATATATGCATATATTAAATAGAGAACACAGAATTAGCATGAGATGCATGCATATTGATAATTCAATCTGGCTTCTACCTGTGCGGGCCAGGAGTCTAGGGTTAATCATTTAGAAAAAATCCTAATTGATACCCAAAAAATACACATTTTCAAAAGGTGCGACTTAATTCTAATACTATGAATTTACCAAAAAATAAATCACTATATTTTTAGAAACTACAATTTAATCATAACATTTTAGTTTAGCCAAAAAAATAAAAAAATAATTATCGCTATTGCAATTCAAATCGTAATTGTATTTTTCAAAAATATGTTTGAGCTTATTTTCAGAAAAATAGCCATGTTCAATATCACATAAGCCACATAATTAGGTTTACAAATAAATTAGATTTACATTAAAACTATATTGTTTTATTAGAATTTAAATGAAACCATTTTATTTAAATTTATATTCACATTCGCCGTTCGTCAAAATCAATTTTGATCGCCAGCTCCCTTGTGATCAGATCACCAACTTCCTTAAACCAACATCATAATATAAAAGTATTATTTTATTTCCTAAAATTAATAATATAAAAATATTATTTTATTTCCTAAAATTATGTTGCTTATGATGTGATGTATGGTTTGGTTATTTTACCTGATAAGTGGATTTGGATTATAAAAAAATATAATTGTGATTCGAATTAAAAAATGTTTAGAGTTTTGAATGTTTTTTACTAAATTTAAAAGGATAGGATTATATTGTAATTTTTTAAAATGTGTTGATTTAATTGATGCTAAATTTAAAAAGAAGATTAAAATGTACTTTTTTTAAAGTTTATTATTATTATTATTATTATTATTGTTATTATTATTATTATTATTTATTTATTTGATTCCAATTAGGTTGTAAATATACATTGCAAAAGTACAAAAGGAAAAAAGAAATTCGTTGTTAATATTCTGTAGGAAAATTTTATGTACTCGAAATATTAAAGGGCCAAGTCCAAAATTACCCAATTTCATAAGGCAATGAACTTTTTTATCTTTTTTTTATCAAAATAACTTTTTTACCCATTTTTTGTGTATTTTATCAAATACATTCCAATACTACCCTTTTAACTATATTTAAATTTTAATTACTAAATGAAATTCAAACACACTATTTGAATACAACATTTAATATTTCAAAATACATAATCCAAATTTTTGAAAAGTTGAAATTCATTTCTCCCCCCAACACGCTCCACCGAAACTCCATTGAAACCACAACTCCACTTCAATCATGGACTCCCTACACGATTAGAACCCCACCACTTCAACATCCATGGCGGATGAAAATCCTAGGACAAAACTCAAATTTTATTGGTGAATTTGAAGATATTTTGTGCTGCGATGGTCGGATTTCAGATGAAGATGAGGTTGCATAGAGATAGGAGAAACGACGACGATTCTCGTTAGAAAGGACAAAAGCGTGGTAGATGTCTGAATTTGAAGGTGGGGCAGCAAACTGTTCGAAGAGAGAGACAAGAGTTTGAGTTATATTTTTTTTTTTTTGATTTTACAAATTTTGAGTTATGAAGTTATTTTGAATTTGATGATTTGAATGTTGCGTGAATAATTGTGAAATTTCTTGGATTTTTTGATTTTGTGAATAATTATGATTCTTGGATTTTTTGATTTTGTGAATAATTATCATCATAATCGTGTATGTACGTGCACGAGTAGGAGAAAATCGTCGAAATCGTGTGCTATTTAATATTCTGATACATGATACATCGTGTACACGATACAGTATCATGATATATAAACATGATACATCGTGTACACGATACAATATCGTGTACACGATACACGATACAGTATCATGTACACCATACAGCGTGTACACGATTATCTGTTTAATATTATGATATATGTACATGATACATCGTGTACACGATAATTATGATATGTACACAATATGTATCTTACAATATGTACACAATAATTATAATCTAAGTTATGTTACAATGTGTACACAATAATTATAATCTAAGTTATGAATCGTGTACACGTTATGAATTGTGTACACGATACCTAAGTTATAATCGTGTACTTCATAAAATATACTCGTGTATAAAAAACCTAAAAATCTTATGGACGAGATCATGTTGAAATCTAAATCGATAGTATTTATATATTTATTAAATCATAATTATACCCACATATCTTTATACATAAATATAAAAAAAATCACAGATGGATTTTGGTTGAAGGTTGAAGCGCAAAAAATCACAGATGGATTTTGGTTGAAGGCTGAAGCGCAAAAAAATCTCAAATGGATTTTGGTTGAAGCGCAAATTTTAGATGATTTTCCTTAGATATGGGGTAGATGCTTTTCACAGATATGAGGTTTTCTTTGAATTTTTCAGATTTTCAAAATATTTTTCTCCAGATAAACATATCTTAGAATTTTTTTTCTCTAAATAAACAGATCTTTAAAATGTGTTGTGTTTGAAGAGCAATTGTTAGAAACTCATGTCTATCAAATACATTTGTAGAGAAATTGGATATAAAATATATCCAATTTTAACAAGAAATGAGCTATATTAAACGTATTTGTATTTAAATTTTGAATACAAAGACATAAAATACATTGTAAGTGAAGTTGAGGGCAACTTGAACTTTTTACACATAAAATGGGTAAAAAGGTTATTTTGATAAAGAAGGGGTACAAAAGTTCCTTGTACTATCAAAAGGGGTAATAAAAGGCATTTACACTTAAATATATATAGTTCCAGAAAACTGAGATTATAATGTAATAAGCAAATTAAAAATTATCAAACTATAGTTTAGGTCCTAACCTGATTTACCTGTCTAACCTAACTAGTAGTGACATTTATGAAGAAAAATAATTATCATAATATCTCTCAAAAAATTACTTTAACTAACTATATAATTGGGTAAGATTGTGATTGTAATTAATTTCATTTATTATAAAGTTTGGTCAAATTAGATTTTGCCTAAATCCCATTGTGAGTCTTAAATTTAGGTAACCAACCTTTAGTGTCATAATGGTGTGGATTTAACTAACAACCATTTGACACTATTTTAAGCTCAATTAATTTTTTTTTTAATTTCACAAATATAATTATGTGAGACAAAATCACTGCTACAACACAAATTCATTTTTCTAAATGAATCTAAATCTTTATTTGATGAGATATGCATTATGAATTGATTTGTCTCATATAATTAGATTTATAATACGATATTATTATTTTTAATTATAAATAGTATTATGCTATTTTTCTTGATGCCACACAAGTGAATTAAAATTACTTCCTCAATTTTAAAATATATGTCGTTTTTTATTTTTTCATACAAATTAAGAAAGGTGATAAAAGTCTGATCTACCTCTATTTAAATATAATTATTGTGTGAATATTTTTTTCTTTCCTCTTAACAATCCTCTTGAACACATTTAATTTGGTAAGTGATAAAAGTTTAATCTACCTCTATTTAAGTATAATTATTTTCCAAATATTTTTCACATTTTTCTTAACAATCCTCTTTCAATACATTTAATTTGGTACGAGTGAATGAGCGTATATTTGGTAGGTTATAGATAAATTTATTTTGAAAATTTATAATGACATTTATTTTGGAACTACTTTTTTTTTATAAATTGTCATGTGCACTAGATGGATCTTAGGATTGATCCGACCCGAATCCGCAAGTTTTGAATTTTTTTTTTATATGTTGACCTTTATGTACAAATATTGTGATCTTTATTTACTGTAACTTAAAAAAAAAAAAAAAGGAAGAATTTCAACATAATTTGTACTTATATATTTTTATGTGATATCCATGTCACATGTATGTTATATTAGTGTGACTTTTATGTACAAATAGTCTTATCCTTATATATTATATAAAGGTAAAGATAATTGTACATAAAAGTGATATGAATATACATAAAAGTGATATGAGTATCACATAAAGATATATATGTATAAATTTTGCTGAAAAAATTCTTTTTTTTTCCTAAGTTACAGTACATAAAGGTCAGAATATTTGTACATAAAGGTCACATCAATACAATATAAAAGTTTTGCCTGAAGTTAAAAAAAAAAGGGAAAACTCGCGGATCTAGATCAACTCGGGTCGATTCGAATACTCCTTTTTTTTTTTTGCTATATCTAAATTTATTATGGAAGGGATGGAGTAGTACTTTTCTTTTTTGGTAAAAACTTATATACTCAGAGGTATGTGCCCCAAAAAGTATATTAGATTGATATTAGTTATATACTTATAAGGTATTAGTGGTGTATCCCTAAATATATTATTAGTTATATACTAATAAGGTATTAGTTGCATATCCACAAGGTTTTACTTATTTAATTGAAATATATGTTCACTTGTTCAATGAAATGTAATAGTTGTATATTCATAAGATATTACTTGTATAACTGAAATATATGTTTTAGTGAAAAATATTAATTGTATATGTTTTAGTGAAATATATTAGTGAAATATATTAGTTGTATATTGATAAGACATTACTTATTTACTCTTATTGTATTATTTAGATGATTGAAATATATATTTTAGTGAAACATATTAATTATATATTTATAAGGTATTAATTTTTTACTTACAATACTTGTACAACTTTTAATGTATTATTTATTACATGTAAATGTATTTATCGTATGCTTTAAAATATTAAAGTTGAGGTTGGAGACATACTATATTTCAAGAGTGCACAAACTTTTCGCTTCTTTCTTTGAATTATAATAGAAGATGAAGGACTCGAATATAAGACGATGCTCAAAATGAAATATGTATCTAACATTGAGTTAAGTCCATGGGTAATAATGTTTTTGCTCATGGGTATGATAAAAGTTTTTATTTATTGAAAATGTACGACATTAAATAAGCATCATATTCATTATTCAAGATTTTTTTAACAATCACATTCATTATTTATAAACGTATAAACGTGCCGCACGTGCACATAAATGATAAACACATATTTCGTAATTAAATATGCAGCCTTTTTCAAACATTCTAATTCTTATATTAGCATAGTATTAAATATTATTATTAAAAAACCTAAACAAGAATAAATCTATAATTTCAAATTGTTTAAATATTTTACACTTGATTGAAAATTCATCAAATAGTTTAGCCTAAAAAGAAGGAAAAATGGAAATTCATCAATAATCGCATAGCATTTGTTTTCCTTTTTTCTTTTCAAAAGAAAATTACACATTTTATAAATTAGAGCACTTAAAAAAAAACATAATACAACTCTTATAAGATTTCATCACGAATTTAATTTCTTAATATAGATCAATTCAAAATTTATAAAGAAAATATTAACTTATAAAAATAAATTTTGATTTTGAATAATGAGGCTGTCTTGTGTAATTATTTCTGTAACACAATTTTATATTAATTTTTTATGAAAAAAATATAAAATTTCTCAACCAAATATTTATTGGTGGTAAACTGGTAATATATTCCTACTAAACCCACATCCAAACAGCCCAATTTCGATACAAGCAAAGAAAATATAGAAAGAACAAAACAAAATTCCAAGAAAAAAGCGCCTTTAAAACCGCAGAACTCTACCTTGCTTTCTCACTCATCTCTCTCTCTCTCTCTCTCTCTCTCTCTACTTCTTTCTGCTACCATACAAACGCTTCACACTCTTCGTGCTTTCCGCCACCCTCTCTTCTTTTCCTTCCCTTCTCAAATTTTCAGATCCATTCCTTTTGAACCATTCACAAATGGCTTCTTACGCTGCTGCTTCTCCTCTCCCCTCTGTTTTCTGCTCATTCAACAACAATCAGGTATGTTTCTTTGCTAATCATCAATTTTCCGCTTCTGTTTTTGGTTTGTTGTAGAATTGGGTTGATTTTGTTTTTGGATTTTATTGTAATGCATTATGCTGCGTATAAATTAATCGTTGTAATATAATTTGATAACTTGTGAAAAAAATTCTGGGTGGGGTGATTTTCAGCTTAATTTCTGATTTTTTTTTAGTGGGTTTCCATTTCTGCAAAGTATATGCATGGGATTGTGAGGATTTTTGGTTTTTGTTTTAGAACTGAATTTCTTTTTGAAGAATTGATGTTTTCAATGGGATCGTGGGTTATTATGTTTTTCTTATCCGTTTTATAAAAATTATTCTTAATTTTGATTTTTAATTTTTATGATCTAATTTTTAAATGTTCCCATTTCGATTTTTTTTTAAATTGATCTGCTGATTCTATTTAAAGGATCAATTTTTCTTGGAGGTTACCTAATGGATTTCTGCTAATTAGAAACAAATTTAAAAAAAAAAAAAAAAAAATATTGAACATTTTAAGTTTCCTTTGTTTGAAATTTTGATTGTTATAATCTTTTCGTTGTGGACTCTTCAATTCAGGTTATGTAGTATATAGACCATAGACTCAAGCTCCTGAAGTAGCTTATATTTTTTCATGTGATTATCTATACATGATTCATGTTTATCCTCAGCTGAAAATCCAAGAGATTCATCCTACATTCTTAACATTGAACGGGGGTCTTAAAAGAAACTATGACAGTTAATTCTTTTGTGAATTTGCAGAAGATTCTTTAGCTTTGTTTTCTTTGTAGATTACTAAGTTTAAACTTGATTAGATGTTAAAATTGTTAAGAAATGCGACTGTAGAGACATGAGTTTCCTTCCAATTTCAAGATAATTTTCTTTTGATAATTATGAATATTTGATGTTATATTTTTCCAATGTAAGCAGGTTTCTAATTTGAGGAAGACTTCACTTTCCTTCAGTGGACAGGGCTTCCCTTCTCATAGGCTTCCGGCCCTTCGTTTCCGAGTTTCATGCGCGGTACGATTATTATAGCTGTCATCCATTTCTCTGAATTCATTAAACTTTTTGTGTTTTGCTTTGTTCTTTTTACATGTATGCTCTTAGTCAAGTTTCAAGTCGTTTAGACTTGGTCTCGCTGATGAAAAAGACGAAATGAAATGTCTTGTCATTTAGTTAGAGCATCATCAAATGATGTTAATTACAATTGTTGATGAGCAGGCCAAACCAGAGACGGTGAAGAAAGTGGTTGAAATTGTGAAAAAGCAATTGGCTCTTCCTGATGATCGAGCTGTCAGTGGAGAGTCCAAGTTTGCAACCCTTGGTGCTGATTCTCTTGACACGGTATTGTTCTTTGCTAAGGCTATGTTTAATGGTTCTCTGTTTCATAATTGTGTAGATCATGGCATCGTATTTTGTGGTTTTTTTATGATATGAATATAGCACCATATATCTCTCATATTTACTTTTTCAATATGTGATTGAATATATACTTCTATCTTGAATACATGGAGTATAATTGGTGAATATCATCATATTACATCGCCTGATGTGCATATATACGTTATAATCAAAGTAGTCGTCTAATCCCATTTGTGAACTGTTATTTATATCAATGTTATGATCCTGCAATATCTATCAAAAACTAGTGTGTCTATTTGCTGTACAAAGCTCATTCAGACATGAGTTATAAATATTGGTTGCTACTGAGAAATAGCATTCTACAATTTGAACACATAGACCATTGTAGTGTTTATTTTCAACTTCAAAAAAACCACTACATAAATCATTATTAAGCTCATCAAAAAAAATCACAGATCCTTAGCCTATTAGGTTTTCTTTGGCAATGTAAGTATTCGGGTCCTTTTATTTATTCCCCCCACCCTAAGAAGAATCAACGATCGTCTCGTTTTGCCTACTTTTCATATACTTAGTGTTCATTAATCTTACTTAGTTATTTTGTCCCTATAGGTTGAAATTGTGATGGGACTCGAAGAGGAGTTTGGAATAAGTGTCGAGGAAGAAAGCGCTCAGAGCATCACCACCGTTCAAGATGCAGCAGATCTCATTGAGAAGCTCTTGGCTAAGTGATGAGAGAAAAAATTCAACTATCAATAGCATTGCTAGGCAAGTTCATCTCTTGCAACATAAAGTATCCTTCTCGTTTTGTTTCGTCGAAGGAGGTAGCATGTGTTTTTTTTCGAGTTTTTCATGTTAGAGTTCAGACGAGGTTATGTCTCGTGATCGGCTTATGTCTGATGGAATAATTTGTATTGTCACCTGAACATGTCTTTTTGGTTAGATCCATATTGCTTTGGAGTTTTTCTTTGGTTTTGCAATCATTTGAAACTATTTATAGCATTTACATTTTGCAAATTAACTACTTCATTATAGTGATTTTAAGTAATTCTTTTGTTGCAAAATAAATGTCATTTTAAAATTATATATACAGATTAAGAAATTGATAAAAAAATTCGGAAAATTGTAATTTTTATTGGATTGGTTATTAAATTTTGAAATTTCCCGCGCAATAGAGACTTATATTGCTATATTAGTCTTGTGAATTTGAGGTGATTGGATTTTCAGTCTTCTAAACAATGTCCAGCAAACAAAATAAAAAATGATAATAATAATAATAATAATAATAATAATAATAATAATAATAATAATAATAATAATAATAATAATAATAATAATAATAATAATAATAATAATAATGTCCAGCAACGAATTAAAAATAGGAAGTTATAATTAGGATAAATAATTAGTTAATAAGTAAAAATATAATTGAGGTCTAAAATATTTATTAAATTGCTAAACCTATGATTTTGTTTATAAATTAATTTTTATCTCCATAAGAAAGACGTCATTTTTAGGTGAATTTAATTTGAAAGAATATATTTTCTTTTAAATCACCTAAAATGGCATTGTTTTGGATTTAAAAAACAAAATCACTTTTAATTTATGCGACTAATGATTTGATGTATCACATGGCTATTTAGTCAGAGGCGTAAATTCAAATAGCCGAAAAAATACAGTTTTGATTCGAATTGCAATATCGGATTATAAAATTATAAAAAATTTCTTCGATTAAATTGTAAATGTTAGAATATGTTTGGAGTTAGGCCTCTTTTTCTTTCTATTGTTATATTATTTCAATATTACGCTCTGTATAGTGATGATACACTTGAACCTTGTACTAAAAAAACATAGACACATTGGTTGCAAAATAATTAAATAAGAAATTTAAAATGAAATGTAATGAATAACAAATAACAATGATTGAAGTTTGAATTTATGAAAATAGATGGAAGGTGGGGCCCTCTTCTTCACATGTCAATCCACTGGTTCCAGCTACACTATCCTAACAGCACTTATATTTCAACTGCTTTCGTGAGCATCGCAATTGGAGAGTTCACATTAACGAAGATAAATATTGATAATCGAATCAAAATTAAAACAATAAATTTAGAATTAGAAGATCAAATTTAAAATACGTAAAATTAATGGTAAGATAACGAGTTTAAAATACGTAAAATTAATGGTAAGATAATGAAAAACTAAATTAGTTACATAACTAAAATTGTCATTTTCTCAAGTTTAAAGGTTTAGTACTTTAATTTCATACTTAAAAGAATTCTGGTTTCGATGGAACGGTGGTCCTGATTTAGTGCGAGTAAGATATGTATAATGAACCTACAACATAGAACACATAATCGAAGACACTACCCGATCTAATTTAAATACCAATATATTTACATAAAAATTTATGTGAGACGACCTCACGTATAGTTTTCGAGAGATGGATCTTTATTATCTATAAATTGAATTATTTTCATAAATTCTTATATGAAATGTTAACTGTGGATTATGGATTAACTCGTCTCACATAACAAGATTCATGAGATGATCTCACATAAGACTTATTCTTTTACCTTTAAAGATATATCTATTAAAAAAAATTTAACTTTTGTTTTACATGATATATCTTATTAGATTGGGTCGACCCGGATATCGAAATCAAACCGATCAAGATCATAACTAAAATGCAAGAAATAACATTCAAACCAACTCAAATCCAAGTACTACTATTATTCATAAGTAAATGAGAGGCATTATTCAAACCAACTCAAATCCAAGTACTGGTATTATTGATAAGAAAATGAGAGGCATTATCATATACACTATAAAGAATAAAATACTATCAACTTTAAAGCTGGAAAAAGGCAAAGTGCAGTCTTCATCAACTTCACACAATGAAAGCCAACACTAACCAAAAAGCCAAGAAGCCCGGATAAAAGGCATGAAATCCTATCACTTGAGCCACTGCAGATGAATCTTGCAACGGGTCGGATGGCCCAAAGGCCGTATCCAGGCCCGTTACATCGGGGTTGGGCGGGCTTCGGGTAGAGGGAATCGTCGGCATGGTTGCTCCGGTGGGAGGATAGGCGGCACCGCGGGTGGAAGGGAAGAGAGGAGCAACATCAGGTGGCAACTCTGAGTATGGAGAGAGTGGAGGATTTGGAGACAATGCCAAAGTGATTGAGAACACAAAGGTTGTAGTAATGGCTAATGCAAGAAAGTTTATGGAAGCCATTGTAATAATGATAGATTGGAGTGATCAAACTTGTATTTGATGATTTTTTATTTTTTTTCTCTCTTGTATTGGGTTAAATGATTGAGGAGTTGATGAGTATATGTAATGAGTGAATTTGCATGTGATGGGGTGGAGGTTAAGGTTGTTTGGTAGTGAATTAAAAATAATTTGCAAAATTGTTTGGATTGAAATGCTTGATTGGCGCATCATTTGTTTGTACTAGGATATTTAGATGCTATATTGAATTAATGTCTTGTTAAAACTCTTTTAACATTGACTTATTACAGCATAGATACAATTATGATTGGTACATTATTGATTGAATTCAACTAATTTCTTTTTTTTTTTTTTTAAATTCCAGCAAGAGGTAATGATTAGTATTATGCTTTTTCATGGATTCCCTATTGCAATATTGTCTACTTTTGAGATGATCAATGCTTTTTAGTCATACCTTTTAAAGCTATGTATAGAGTAGGTCGTAACAACTCTATGGAAAAATGAGCAAAGGAAAGCATTTTGCTTTGTCACAAGCATAAATTTCAAATCACACAGAAACTTATGTAGATAATTTTAAGGATATGTAGTGTTAAGTATATAAGTTAGGAAGTCCTAATTTAACCCAAAACATGATCAGATAAAGATAAAGGGTTGACTTTCACTTATATATTCTTCCACAACATTTTCATATAGAATCGATATGAAATATCGTAATATATAGATCTATTCAACGAATTTCAGAGTCACATTATCTACAAACAAAACTTCATATTCACAAACTCAAATATGAATTGTAAGTTATGGATTGTGAATGACATGTCTAACAAATCTCACATGATCAAATTCTTAAAAGAGTCACAAGAGTTCCTATCCTTCAAATTAACCTAACTTAATCAAGTGTTGGTCTTTTTCTTTTTTTTTCTTTTCCTTTTTAAATTCTTCACTTTTTTCTGCTTCACTGATAATTGAATTCTAGTTTTATATAAATTATTGGAAGTGTTCTTATTTTCCAGGTTTCATATGAATTCCCTTACATGGAAAACTAATATTTTTCATCAGAATCAGATATGTGAAAAAAAAAAATGGATGGTAGTAGTAAAGGTGTTGAATTCAACACAAAGTGTTATGATACAAATATATGACAGATACTGCAATACAAAAAAAAATACAAAAAGCATGAAAAGAAACTGTCACCATTGTGCAACACAGCTGATGCACCTCGAGGAGTGTCAATCCTGCTTGTTTTAGTAACCATTTTGGTCCCTACAATATCAAAAAACCAACGATCAGTCCGAGGTAAATCCTATGGAATTTATTGCAGCACAATGATCGAGATAACGAACATGAAACAATTCGAACCTCTGGAACTGGAAGCTAGCGCGGTACCCTCTGCAACTCCAGAGATACCTGAATGGAGGCCTCGGCAACACTTTTATTGCTAGAACCTTTGAGATTTTGAACGATTGCCTCGATTTTTACCAAATCTGATGTACAAATGGATAGTATCATTGAATGTGACAGATATTGTCGACAAGAAAAGCCAAGAGCGTGGAGAATTCGCTCTACCACCAAGTGAGATATGCTACCATTGAGGCCAAAATCAAGGATCACGGAGACCTTGTAGAGATTCATGAGAAAGTTCATGGTTGCTTCTCTTGGAGCTGCTTTGAACAACAAAACCAAACATTCAGAGGCAATATCAGCAATGCTGGCCTCACCGGACTTGCTTAATTCAAGTAAGGCTCCAACATTGCTAGCAAAGTCAGTTATATCTTTTATGCACTGTTGTGCAGAACTTTCACTAGAACCATCATGTAAGAGTGTGGGTTGCTTTGAATAGACAAAGCCTGTCCTGGAGCTCACGGATCGTACAAGGATTGCCTTGCATAAACCAAGTGTTGGCTCTATAAAATCTTCCATCTCCTTGGCATATACGAATTCCAAAAGATTTCCAATCTTTCTCACAACTTTTAGTTGAGAAATGATCTTGGTTTCTAGTTCTGGGGCTGATGCTAGAGCTAGACAAAGCATTACGTTGCTCACGTTTATAGTTGAGAAATCACCCAGCAGAAACTCAAAGCACTGTGAGACAGCTTTCATGTGAAGAATGTCAGAAATTTTTATGTAATTAGACTCAATGAGCATCACAAGCAGCTTCTGAGCATACATAGGAATGGGGTCTTCATCCTCAATGAAAGATGGGTAGAGAGGGAGAAAGTGAACATTAGATACAGATTTCAGGTCTCTTGCCCTTTGTTCATCGTCTAATGTTTCATTCAGAAAAAGGACCATCACGTCAAAGAAAATTTTCAAGCATAAAAACCGAGCATCTCCGTCTTTGTTGCCCTTGTATAGAACAGCCAGGCTGGGAAGAACCTGGCGGATGAAGATGATGGGGTTATTGTTAATTGCTGTTGGCTCCTCTGAAATTGATTCCAAAACCCGCAGAAGTGTTATCTGAAAGTCATCCCTGCCCTGAAATCAATAATGAAATGGATATTACAGAATATAGTAAATCCAAGTTTGTACAGAATGCAATGCATAATATTACTGCCTGTATCACGACATGTGTGTTTGATAAGCATATCTCAATAAATCCAAAAAGTTATCACTACAAAAAGCTGAAAACGTTTAAACAAAATGTTATGGCATTAGAGGATGATTCAGTTAAATAATTTGACTGTTTGTTATTATTATTCTAAGGGATGTAAACACAAGTATGGGTGGCTCATGCAAGGAAGAGAATGCTGAAATAAAGTGGAGGAACAAAACTAAATGTAAATAATGTAATGGTAGGGGAACCCCTTTTAATTATGCCACTTTTCATTTCCTATTACAACAGAAGGTGGTGTATGACTAAGAAGAATATATAGCAAGAAGGTGGTGAATGACTAAGAAGAATATATACTAAGTATATATCAGAAATTTGAAATATTATACTGAGATTAACGAGGCATCTATGCAATTTACATTTACAAATATGATAATGTAGAAATGCATCCCGTGATTACAAGCATGCCAAGCAAAAGAAAACATGATTTTAAGCAGCCACCTTGCAGATTCTACTCGTGTTTAAGTATCAAATTATACTTTTAAGAAAACATTTAATATAATGGAATTCTACTGTATGCTATCATTGATCTTAACAAAGTCTGACCATAATTTGTTCATGTGATATCAAATCCAACAATAAATAACAATTTAAACATGATGTGGAACATGGCAAAAGTATCAGTAGTTAACATGACTTGGGAGAACTGAGAAGTAGATAGGCAGAAAAATAACAGCTTCAGATTTCAATTTTCTACCTGGAAAGGCAATTCTGTCAATTTCAGTAGATTTGCCACCAGCTGTAGAACCTGTGGAGTGACAACTGAATTCTTGAATGAAGTGCTCCCTAAAAGATGGAGAACCACCGGAAAAAAATGAATACTATTCTTTCCTGAACTTCGACTGTTGAGACCAGAAAGCAGCCCTTGACGTCTTCCTCCCATAAGTTGCTGAATATCTCCTGTTATTGTTTCCAGCAAACCTGGTATAGTTGACACCACAGCATGCACAAATCCCACTAGACAATGCTGCACATATTTATCTTTCTCTTTTGCAAGTCTATCTACAGCTGATAGTAATCTTGCATTGCAAAAAAAGAGTGAGAGACATCTCTTCCCATGCTTACAAAGTAGAGCAACAAAGAGGAGTGTCTTTCCTCTCAGTACTTCACTTCCCTGCTCTATAAGGGACACCAGATTTGAAACCAGATTCTTGTCTTCCATTAAGGGAAGAAGGAGGCGGCCCACATTTGTCAGAAAATTACTTCCAAGCATTGCCAAATTTAGAAGGTTCAAGCAGATTTGCTGCTCACGTTGATTTCCCTTGAAAAGACTGGAAATGATGTCCTTGAGTGAGATTTTCTCAAGAACCTGTTGAAAGCTAGGTGGGCTGAAGCGAACCAAACGTACCAAACATGATCCAGCAGTGAGTCTCATGGTTTCTTGTTTTCCTGGGGCCCTAAATATATAACAAAGGTTGCTAATTACATCTTGGCTGGTGAAACGAGTGGCCCAATATCCTCCGTGACTAGAGACATTCTCTATTGTCCTTAAAGCATAAAGCTGTGTAAGATCATCCTCTCCTTTCCGTAAGACAGATGAGATCAAAGAAATCATTGAATTTGGTACCTGACAAAATATATAGAAAATTACATTGAAAAATCAGATTAAGGCATAAATCAAATCAAATTAATACGTTCCGAAATTGGCATACTGAAGAAGCTGAATTACCTGCCAACTAGAAGTGGGTCGGTTGTCTTTGGATGGAGATTCCTGGGAATTATCCCTAGCAGGATCACTTAGAGTAGATATGTAAAAGAGCAACTCACCCATAGCAGCCATAGAAAACCTTCTCACCTTTTCCTGCCTGTCTCTGAGGCCATCGGTTAGAGCACCTAACATTCCAGAATTTGCCAAATCATCTCCAATGAAAGTGGAATGGCGAATCAATAGGCCAATAAGTGATGACAGTTGTACACGCAATGCCAAAGCCTTGGACTGCCTCAGCATTTTGACAAGAACTAGCATTATTGGTCCATTGGTCAAAATATTGGCAGCCTCAGCATTAATGCTTAACATCTCAAGGTATCTAAGAACATTTTGCTTCTCACCGGTAACATTTCCATTCATAATACTTACAATCCTATTATACAAAACATCCAGTTTATCCTTGGGCATCTTTGTAAAATCAGGTGGGGGGATTGCATGGAAGGGAAGGGAAGGCATTGCATCTGATCCTTTCTCAAATTTTCTGCTAGGCATTACTGGCCTAACAGAGAGATCAGTTGGATGCCATAGCACCTCTGACAGGTCTGAGGATGATTTTGATGCATCAAAGTCGAGGGCACGCCCAGAAACATCTTTTATCCTTGGGGTCTTAAGGTGAGGACTAACACTGGGTGGTGTGGCAGCTGGGCTCACTTCATTGGGTTCTGAAGATGATTCATGTTCTTCTGCTCTTGAGTCATCAAGTAAGGGTGTGTCCACCACATTCAATGTCTCTGACTGGCTGATTATGCTGTCCATCTCTTCAACTTTGCCCTCATGCTTGACTGGAGTTGACAAATTATTCTCAGTAGTGGAGGATGCATTATCAGACCCTTCAGTTTCATCATGCCCTTCATCTTCTATGTTCTCATTAAAATCAAGTTCCATGTCATTGTTTTCAATTTTGACTTCTTCCTCATTCTTAGAGCTATTAGGTAATGGCCTTCGGTAATTTTCTTTCTCATTTTCCCTCTGCAGGTTAGATTTTGCAATTCTTGAAAGACGCAGGAGATTCACACCACCCATATTATTTGAAGCATCTTTGTGTTTTCCATCATGTAATCTGCCTGAAGGTTTTGCTTGAGCTTTACGGCCACTATACACATTCTTGTTTGGAGTTTCTTCTCCTCTCACTGCAGCATTAATATTCTCATCGTGTTTATTAGGCACTCTTGAATCTTTTCCACAACTGTTGGGTGCAGTCTTGTTTCGAAGAGGTCTATCCCCATTGCGCTCTGTGAGACGTGGTTCAGAAGACAGCTCAAGCATGTCAACAAAAGCAGGCTGAGGAGGTAATGCCAATGGAACAAGTTTTGTTTTCCAGAAAGCATGATTGCAAAGTTCAGGCCATTGTATCCTTTCAGCAGGATCTTTGATCAAGAGAGAATTTATCAAATTTACAAATGGACGGGATGGGTTTCCAAGAAGTGGAGGATGTGCATCACAAAGAATTGATTTTGCCAAATGAGTGAATTCCTTCTCAATAAATGGAGGCCTGCCGGTATAACACTCATACAGGACACAACCAAGAGCCCAAAAATCAGAAGCATATGAATGAACCCCTCCGTCTTGGAATAACTCAGGAGCCATGTAACAAGGAGTTCCACGTTTTGCTTGAGGTAACTAGGCATATCCAAGTAAGATCATAAACAAAATATTCAAGAGAACATGACAAAGTATTAATGTTTAGAAAAGCAAAGGGAAATTTCATTCAAAAAAACAAATTAACTATGTCAGCTAGTTGTACTTGCTGACACAAGAAGATATTTAACGTGAAACCCACCTGGGAAGAAGCTGACATGGATATGTCACTCAGTTTTCTTGCCAATCCAAAGTCACATAGCTGTAGCACATAACATTAAGTTGAGATCTTGTCAGAATTAACTATACACTCAAAATGATCCCTGTTAAGTGGAGATCTCATCAGAATTATCCAGTCACAGTGATTTATATAGGAAGGGAACATATACCTTTGTATGTCCATTTTCATCCAGTAGAATGTTTGATGGTTTTAAGTCACAGTAAATAATTCCCTTTGAATGCAAGTACCTGATTTTGAGGCAATTAATAATTGAAGAACGATCTAGTTGCGATTATGAACAAGAAAATCTGAGGCAAAACTCTGATTCTTACTGCAAAGCTTCGGCAATGCCATGAGCCAAATCATGTATAGAATCTTCAGGAAGTTTACTATCCTGTCGTTCAGCCATTATATCATTGTCAAATGGGTGAAGATAAGTCAAAAGGTTCCAAAAGAAAAAAAAAATTAAGGTTGATGAAGAATATATACAGTAGGAGAACGCTCCAAGCCATAACATGTAACCCCAAGCTCAAAAGGCAGTTGATTAACAATCATAATTTAAAGTGAGGAGACACACCAAAAGTTTTAAATTCTAACTTCGTTTGGTTCTTGTTCAACACAGGTATAATATAATGGGTTTACGCTTGTCAACTCCAACAAGCTGAGGTGAGATCATTTCCAAAAATAAAACACAAAAATCATGCTTGGGCATCAGTTTGTAGCATAAAAGAGAACACATTTAGTAAGCTACAGTATTTTTAACAACACACAAATTTAGACTAAATCAACAATTACTCAATTACATAAACTATTTGATCAAGTTCCCTGCTTGTTTGAGCTATTACTACAGAGCATAAGAAAACTCAGTGATTGTTTGAGCCTGCTTCAATCAAAATCCCCAAGAAAGTGAGCTTGGAATGCATTCATCATAGACCTCCTTCTTTTACACTTTCCAGAGGACAGTCTTCATGTTAATTAATAGGATCAAGATCAGGATCAATAAACAAGACTATAAAGAAACACAGATATAATCAATACTCTGGAGAGCTCACACATGTACTCCTAATAAAACAACCACATGTCATCTTCATCTTGATGCATTCACACAACTTGGTCATAAATGACTAGTTAAACAATCACCTGTTGTAACAAAGTCATTAGATCTCCTCCAACACAATACTCCAAAACTAACCACAAATGAGCTGACGTTTCATACCTACAATGTTAGTTGACAAGAAAAAGGCATAAGGATAAAGATTGAAGTTAATACTGAAGGCCTCTTCGATGTGTAGCAATACAACAATTAATGAAAGCCTAACTTGTATTTTTTATATGCCAAATATAAGAATAGTTACATCCTCATAGTGCCAAATCTTACCATGTGTAGAACTTTAGCACATTAGAATGATCGAGAGTATGAAGAGTTCTCACCTGTAATGACAATATTACATACGGATTTAGTAAAACAGGAATCAAGTATTAAAAAATATATATATATAGCATGCACATTCATCAATGAACTATCTCAAAATGTCAACTATCTTCATTACTGGACTCCTCTACAAAAAAAAAAAATCATCAGGAAACCATTTTTCAAACACTTGCATGCATAATTCCTTTAATTTCTAAGGTGCTCCACTATTGAGCAGTGTAGAATCGGATGCTTGCGAAACGAAGATTTAAAAGGAGCCATTTACTTGTAGATTAACATGTCAGTGATGTCACTATGCACCACATTAAAAGCTTTCTCAAAAGCGTATAGAATGAAGATACGTGCAGCCTTCATTTTCAGCTCTGCAAGTGCCATGAAGACACTATCCGTGACTTTCTTAGCTGGAAACTGTGGCTGGGTAAAATTGATTTTACAAAATTTGAATACGAGAACATGAATTGACAATCATATAACTACATATAAATAACATCACTTAAGATGCATAGCATTAAACGAACTGTATATTTGTTCTAGTGTGTTTAAAGATATAAATGTACCAAAAGACCCATTACTTGCACGGTTGCACCAAAAAATATCATGCTTACTCACCTTCATTTGAAACTGAAATCCCATAGCTTCATAAGTACCACCTTATAACACAAAAGTACTGTAAAAGAATTCTTAGAACTACCATTTTCACCGTGGAGATCCAAGCATGTATGGCTATCGATTGGAATGAAGGGAGAAAAGTTGAGCTACCAATCTATTTTACGCGATAAGGGGACCCATTTCAAGCCCAATGATTTTGATCTTATAGAAATCAGCAAGTTAACAAAATACAGTTCAGCAGCAACCCACTAGAAGCTGAATTTACTGAAAAACAGAGATTTAACAGCCACTCATTTCAGAATTATCAACTAATTTAAGTTTAAGACAAAGAACAAAAATCAAAATCCATGACTATTTGTGTAGTGAACGTGTAAATCAGGCCATAAAAACACTTCCAAATACCCCAGAAACTGAAATTAAACATGGAAATACTGTTGGTACGAATGCTTACTTCTTGATGAACCTTACTCCTTTGAGATTTATCCACGCTCTTAATCGCATAGTACTCTATGGTCTTCTTTTTCCTTCCTTTGTACACAGTCTGCGTCAAAATTACAGAAATACGGTTCAAAAATGAAAAACACATCAAATCACTGGGATTTTCTCGCCAGCTGAAGTAACGATTGGATTACAATTACCGAATATTTGCCCCGGCCGACGGCTTCATAAATGTGGTACTGGTTCATGCTTCTTCTGCAAATCCAGAGAGAGAGAGAGAGGAGCGGGGGAGAAAAGGATTTGATGAAATTCAAAATTGGGAGAAACGGAAAAGAGCAAATATAGTGTCAACTATGTAGCCAAACAGTACCTAAATAATTTAAATAGTTTTATTTATTTTCTTTTATTTTTAGATCATCTGTTTACTTTTTTTGATATTGTTTATGTCAAACTAAGTAGAAAAATGAGGTGAGTATATGAGTTGGATAATATACAAAATAGTTGATATAAATTTAATATTAATACTAATTTTTATCTTGTATGTCTACGAACGCAAAATGAATTGAACTGTATTTCATGTTTTTTTAATTATCATCCCATTATTGGTTATAAAAAATAACGTAATCTAATTACTTACATGATTTAACGGCATTTTTTGTTGAAAAATAAATAAATTATTATGACATAATAGAAAATTTTGGGTCAGTATGAATCTTGTAAGTAAAGTCATCTCACACACAAGGATGAAAATATAGATTTCGATGGAAATATCGATACCTTAATTTTACAAAAATATCGATGGATATATCGGTTTCGAGAAAATATCAGACATTTTTTCAAAAAATATGAAAATTTTATAAAAAAATTAAAAAATATATCTAATAGTTTATAGATTATTATAACTAACATTAATACATATATTGAACTTAAATTTTCAAATAAAATGATATATTTATGACAAATATAGAGATAAACTACTGTCTGCTATCATAACATAACAAATTTTGTACAAAGTTAATACATGAACTAATAATAATTTTAACTCCTATGAGGTTCAAATAAATAAGATGACATGTCATCTTGATTCACATAATATTGATACCAACTTATGACATTAAACCAATTTTGAATGTAATCACGAAGATGTCATTCATATGCTCATTTATCTCTTCCAACTACAATTCCATGGATTTGATACTGTGGATTGACCCAATATGATTGACTAAATTAATACATATTTGAACCTCCATATGACATTTCAGGTAGTGGATACCGGAATGTATTTTGACAAGTCCAATCAAACTGTGAACTATTAATGTGTCTGACATTTCAGGTAGTGGATACCAGAATGTATTTTGACAAGTCCAATCAAACTGTGAACTATTAATGTGTCTGACATTTCAGGTAGTGGATACTGGAATGTATTTTGACAAGTCCAATCAAACTGTGAACTAGTATTGTGTTTGACATTTTTAGATAATGGATATTGAAATGTATTGTGAACTAGTGTTGTGTCTGACCTTTTTAAATAATGGATACTGGAATGTATTTTGACTAGTTCAATCAAATTGTAAACTAATGTAGTATTTGGCATTTTCAGATAATGGATGCTGGAATGTAGTTTGACTAGTCCAATCAAACTGTGAACTAGTGTTGTGTCTATCACGAGGATATGACGGTTGATGTATATCATAAGGATTAGTGCTTGTATTTATTGAGTTAATACTCATAAAAAGTGATTCAATATCATTGTTTGAGTTCTCGTCTTAATTCCAATTTCAAGCATGTTTTTTCCATAATTATTTTCAATAACACCAATTCCTACAACTCCTACTCTACTGTCGTTGTCAGAATCTTGTATTGGATGTGTGAAATCATATTCACCGATAAATGGACTTAAATGCACTTGCCATCAAGATCATAATTTTCTTCATTTCCACCACCACCACCACTATCGATGCTTCCATCAACATTACTTCAATTATTATCTATCGAAGTATCCATATATGATCCCGAATCACTAGTATTGAAACCAACTTCTTCTTCCATTACTCAATTGACATTAATGTCATATTCATGAGCTACTGATGCTACTTTTGGATAGAGATTTCCTTCAGCATCATCTATATGGACAGGCCGAATCCATTGGAATGTCATATTCATGAGCTACTGATGCTACTTTTGGATAGGGATTTCCTTCAGCATCATCCATATGGACAGGCCGAATCCATTGGAATGTTATATTCATGAGCTACTGATGCTACTTTTGGATAGGGATTTCTTTCAGCATCATCCATATAGATAGGCCGAATCCATTGGAATGTCATATTCATGAGTTATTGATGCTACTTTTGGATAGGGATTTCCTTCAGCATCATCCATATGGACAGGCTGAATCCATTGGAATGTCATATTCATGAGCTACTGATGTTATTTTTGGATAGGGATTTCCTTCAGCATCATCCATATGGACAGACCGAATTCATTGGATCTTCTTTCTCATCGCTAGATTCAGCAGGTACATCAACTATATCAAGATAGTCTAACTCGGTAACCTTGTCATCTTCAGCGTCGATATCTCGTGACCTTAATTTCATGTTATAATTGTAGAAGACAAGTTTCTCAAGTCTTGGATATGCAAGTCGATTTTGCTGCTTAGTATGTATTAGTGTAAATGTACTCCAATTTTTTTTACATGTTTGTGATAGTGTTCGTATGGCCAATTTTTTAAGTGTAGGTGTTGAATGGTCATACATACATAACCCACCACTCAGCTGTCAAGCATTAATAAATGTCAAATACATATTTTTTTATATTTAAAATTTAAATAATTATAAATAATTAAAACAATCGGTAAGAAGATTTACATGGTATTATAGTATTTCGTGATGCAAGAGCAGCATGTTCATTTAATCATTTTTTCACATCACGAAAATATGTGACCTACAAATTCATACAACAATGCAAATATTTTTCTTAAATTTGAAATTAAATAGTAGTTATATAAATGATATTATAATTATAGTTTATAAACTTCATTTTCAAATTGCACTATGCCTTCTAATTGGGGTCTAATTTGTTAAACATTTGGTGAACTGTTTGAATGAGATACATATCATCACCTACTCTTGAGCTATATTGAAATCTTGAATTCAAGTAAAAAACTACAAAATCATGATATATTGTTAGTATATCATATAATGTATACAAGTGTATAATATATACAAAGCACATGGTATTACCTGCAACATAGTGGATATGAAAACATGTTATCCCATCTATCAACTATTATTTTAAGTACCCATTATGACAATCTTAAACTTTGAACTTTTTCTTTCATAATACAAAACAAATCATATAAGATCGACATGGTAGGAACAATCTCGGTATCCACAACTCGAATAATTTGATATAATGGCTCATAAATTTTCACCACATGTTTTACTTGATTCCAGAATCTATTGTTAAGAATGTGACTTTCCATTGATTAACCCACCTTAACGATTCACAACTCATTCATCAGCTGTAAATAATTGTTTTAAAATAGCTTTTTTCTTCAACAAACTATCTAGTGCGATATATATAGTTTGTTGTAAAACAATTTGCTTCTGAACGTACAATATTTTCTTGACAAACCTCTCATTTTAGCCAGCAACCACCCATGATTGAAAATGTAATTTGTCAGTTGTTTAACCTTAGCAATTACCGTCTTGACTTGATTTTTTTTTCAATATCTTCAAAAATCAAATCAATGCAATGTGCAGCACATGATGTCCAATATAAGTTGTATTTCTTCATGAGTTTATTTCCCGTCTTCACAAAAGTAGATTCATTATCTGTAACAACTTAGCATCACATTATTATTCTCAACCTCTTACACCACTTATTTAAGTAGATCATAGATGTACTTATGATCCTTAATCTTATTTGATGCATCAATAGACTCCCCTTACAATAGACTATAAAATTTAGGATAGACAATTTTTTTGGTCATGTCCATCCATCAATCGTGATTGTACACCCATAAGTCTTCCATTTATTCATTTGTTTGTCCACTTGCATCTCCATTTCGTATACTCCATATTTAGGTTTTTTTTTTTTTATCTCATATGGAGTTGGTGGTTTTACCCCCTAACCACTTTCTATACAATTTGGACCATATTTTTAAAATGACATGAAGAAGCTTTGGTTGGTGGTACATTATCATAAATGAAAAATTTACTCACCATTCTAGCCATTTTATCTCTAACGTTGCCGCCAGAAAACATACTCTATCCTTTTTTGTTTTGCATCTTGTGACTTATATTAAGATAGTGTTGGAGCGTGATCAAAATTCAATCCTCAACTACTTTGACTACCTCTTTTGTTACGTCCAAATTTAGACATTTGATCCTTTTTCCACTCACTTACCTTAGATTGTCTAAGGACGACACAATATTCTTGTCGTTCATTTTGATCATACATGTCAGGAGGATACACAATATCATCTTCATCCTCATAATATAAACCCCTCATCAAGTGATATTTGAAACGTATAATACCTCCACTCATAATTACAAGGTTACAAAAACTACAATATTACCAGAGACGGATGTGCAATGTTTCCATGCAGAATCTCTACCATCGACACCACCAATTTTATTTTCACTTATCATTCCTTTATTCGAGATAAAAAACACACACATATCCAATATATATATATATATATATAATTAATTAACATCATAGGATGAATAAATTAAAAAAATTAGAGTACACTGGAGAAAAACAAGTAAATATATATACACTATATGTCAATGTATAATCAATATGCATTTATAGCACAATAAAATTCTCCAAAACACGAATATAAATCAAACAAAAAATTATATATACAATAACAAATAATGAAAGTGGATCTCATAATTAATTTTAAGTAATAAGAAATAATAAATAATAAATAAACTCAAATATTATAATTTGGAGAAGAACACATTGTTATTATGTATGATTTCTCATTAATAGAGTTTACACAAATTGGGGCTGTTTGGCACGAGATAGTGTTTGTGTGTATCAAGTGTATGAATTATGATTCATGCAACTGGGTATGCGGGTCGGATTGGATCCGGTTTAATTCGGATCTGCGCCCAATTTTTTTTTTTAAATTTATATCATAACTTTTATGTTGTAATAATATAACTTTTATATACAGATTTCATAACATTTTCGGTCCATAACTTATACTTTTTTCACTATAAAAATTCATGTAATATAGCCAAAACCTTTATATTGTAATAATATAGCATTTATATACAGATTTCATAACTTTTTCAATAAATAACTTATAATTTTTCACTATAAAAATTCAATATAGTCGAAACTTTTATGTTGTAATGATATAACCTTTATGTACAAATTTCATTAACCTTTTCAGTGAATAACTTATATTTTTTTCACTGCTTAGTACTACAAAAAGTTATGTGCATATAACTAAAAGGTTATAAGGATAGAATTAAAATGTTAAGTTCGCTAAACTAAAAGGTTATGTCAATATAATAGCAGAACTAGGGTTTGAGTTAGAGTTTGGGCTAGGGTTTGGGTGCGTGTAAACGCGTGAGGCACGCGTGGGACGCATGAAATACACTCTCGGGTTGGGTCAACCCAGTTACATGGATTTAGAATCCGTGCACTTAGTGTATAGAAATAATTGTGTTGGCGCGGACTTCAAATTTCTATTCATTTTTTAGGAAACTCGTTGAATTTTTTCATTTTTTCGCATTTTTCCCTCTTAATTTCCTTTTAAGGATATTACAAATTTACAATTATTCCACTTTTTATTTTTCTTGTTCATAGGAAAACTACCGTTATGTATTTTGCATATATTATATGTTTGTAATTCATAACCATATTCCTTCAATTTTACCCGAAAATTACATTGAAATTTATTAAAAATTAATTGTCGTGAAAAAGTGAAAAAAAAATTATCCACAAATTTCAAGTACAAATATCATTATTTAACACACTAGCCTAATTTTTTTGGTAAAAGTATATTTCTAAATATTGTGAACAAACAAACTCAACATGACAATTTGGCAATGTAGAAAATTATTTTAAAAAAAAATTACAAATATAATTGGTGTAAAATATTTTCTCAATACTTGAAAACAGAAGGAGTCAACAGACTAATATAGAAAAAAAATAAATTATCTTTTTTTTTTAAATCAGAACAATTTATCTTAAAAAAAAAATTAAATCAACAGAATTAACATTCAATTCAAGAGAAATTGGCCCACTTTGCCCTAATTCACTAAAATTAATCCGTCAATGCCCTTAAAATAAAAAAAATGCCCCACATACCCTATTTGTTATAATATTAGCTCTGAATGCCCCTTTTCCTATCTCAAATAGCAACTCCTTCCGACACCTTCCGACATATCTGGTGATCCGCACTGACAAAGCCAGACAATTTCTCATTTCTCACAATTAAATTATTAAGAGTAATTTTCGTGTAGGGAAATGTAATTAGTAAATATTTTTACCTAACATTTAATTAATAATTATTATGAGTAAAGTATGAATACTTATTTTCGTGTAGGGAATTTAATTATTAAATATTTATTTTTTAATCCAATTATTCCCTACATGAAAATGGCTAATTATGAAATATTAATTGTTGAATATTAATTATTGGATAATTATTAATTATTAATTTTCATTTTGTCGTGTAAGTTTAATAATTATTAATTATGAATTAGTACTTTTCGAACTTTTTCGTGTAAGTTAAGGTATTTATTAATTATTTTTTCGAACACCAAACTTCCCTACACGAAAATTAGATAATTAGTAATTATTAATTAATACCCTACATGAAAATTATTAACAATTAATTATTAGTTATTAATTTTCGTGTAAGCCCTAATTATTGAATATTAATTATCAATTAGTAATTTGTTTTTATTTTCATGTAAGTGAAGCTATTTAATAATAATTTTTTCCAACACCAAACTTCCCTACACGAAAATTGTATAATTATTCATTATTAATTATTAATTTAACCCTACACGAAAATTGGATAATTATTAATTATTAATTAATCCTACACGAAAATTAATAACTATTAATTATTTAGTTATTAATTTTCGTGTAAGCCCTAAATATGCGTTACTATTTATCAATTAGTAATTGGAGACATTTTCGTGTAAGAAGTTTATCTTTATTTAATAATTATTTTTTCAACACAAAAGCGTAAATCTTACACGAAAATTGTGTAATTAGTCATTATTAATTATTAATTTAACCCTACACGAAAGTTGGATAATTAGTAATTATTAATTTAACCCTACACGAAAATTGGATAATTATTAATTATTAATTAATCCTACATGAAAATTATTAACTATTAATTATTAGCTATTAATTTTCGTGTAAGCCCTGTTAATAATTATCAATTAGTAATTGGAGACAAAATTCGTGTAAGAAGTCAACCTATTTAATAATTATTATTTTTTCACCACCAAACACTAATCTTACACGAATTTTGTGTAATTATGCATTATTAATTACTAATTTAACCCTACACGAAAATTGGATAATTAATAATTATTAATTTAACCCTACACGAAAATTGGATAA
This sequence comes from Scutellaria barbata, assembly GCA_028654395.1. Classification (NCBI taxonomy): domain Eukaryota; kingdom Viridiplantae; phylum Streptophyta; class Magnoliopsida; order Lamiales; family Lamiaceae; genus Scutellaria; species Scutellaria barbata. The sequence goes on along the minus strand of CM053652.1, from coordinate 19,733,316 downwards.
TTATTAATTATTAATTAATCCTACACGAAATTATTAACCATTAGTTATTAGCTATTAATTTTCGTGTAAGCCCTAATTATTGAATATTAATTATCAATTAGTAATTGGAGACAAAATTCGTGTAAGAAGTCAACCTATTTAATAATTATTATTTTTTCACCACCAAACACTAATCTTACACGAATTTTGTGTAATTATGCATTATTAATTACTAATTTAACCCTACACGAAAAAATTGATAATTAGTAATTATTAATTTAACCCTACACGAAAATTGAATAATTATTAATTAATCCTACACGAAAATTATTAACCATTAGTTATTAGCTATTAATTTTCGTGTAAGCACTAATTATTGAATATTAATTATCAATTAGTAATTGAAGACAAAATTCGTGTAAGAAGTTAAGTTATTTATTAATTATTTTTTCGAATGTTTTTACACGAATTCTTATTAATTTTCGAATGTTTATTAATTAAGAAGACAAAATTGGAGACATAATTAATAGCTAATAATATTCTTACACGAATTCTTACACGAATTTTTTGGGTAATAATATTCTTATTAACTCTTATTAATTTTCGAATGTTTATTAATTAAGAAGACAAAATTGGAGACATAATTAATAGCTAATAATATTCTTACACGAATTCTTACACGAATGTTTTTGGGTAATAATATTCTTACACGAAAATTAATAGCTAATAACTAATGGTTAATAATTTTCGTGTAGGATTAATTAACAATTAATAATTATCCAATTTTTGTGTAGGGTTAAATTAATAATTACTAATTATCCAATTTTCGTGTATGGTTAAATTAGTAATTAATAATGCATAATTACACAAAATTCGTGTAAGATTAGTGTTTGGTGGTGAAAAAATAATAATTATTAAATAGGTTGACTTCTTACACGAATTTTGTCTCCAATTACTAATTGATAATTAATATTCAATAATTAGGGCTTACACGAAAATTAATAGCTAATAACTAATGGTTAATAATTTTCGTGTAGGATTAATTAATAATTAATAATTATCCAATTTTCGTGTAGGGTTAAATTAATAATTACTAATTATCCAATTTTCGTGTAGGGTTAAATTAGTAATTAATAATGTATAATTACACAAAATTCGTGTAAGATTAGTGTTTGGTGGTGAAAAAATAATAATTATGAAATAGGTTGACTTCTTACACGAAAAATGTCTCCAATTACTAATTCATAATTATTAACGCATAATTAGGGCTTACACGAAAATTAATAGCTAATAATTAATGGTTAATAATTTTCGTGTAGGATTAATTAATAATTAATAATGACTAATTACACAATTTTCGTGTAAGATTTACGCTTTGGTGTTGAAAAAATAATAATTATTAAATAGGTTGACTTCTTACACGAATTTTGTCTCCAATTACTAATTGATAATTATTAACAGGGCTTACACGAAAATTAATAGCTAATAATTAATAGTTAATAATTTTCATGTAGGATTAATTAATAATTAATAATTATCCAATTTTCGTGTAGGGTTAAATTAATAATTACTAATTATCCAATTTTCGTGTAGGGTTAAATTAATAATTAATAATGACTAATTACACAATTTTCGTGTAAGATTTACGCTTTTGTGTTGAAAAAATAATTATTAAATAAAGATAAACTTCTTACACGAAAATGTCTCCAATTACTAATTGATAATTAGTAACGCATATTTAGGGCTTACACGAAAATTAATAACTAAATAATTAATAGTTATTAATTTTCGTGTAGGATTAATTAATAATTAATAATTATCCAATTTTCGTGTAGGGTTAAATTAATAATTAATAATGAATAATTATACAATTTTCGTGTAGGGAAGTTTGGTGTTGGAAAAAATTATTATTAAATAGCTTCACTTACACGAAAATAAAAAACAAATTACTAATTGATAATTAATATTCAATAATTAGGGCTTACACGAAAATTAATTGTTAATAATTTTCGTGTAGGGTATTAATTAATAATTACTAGTTATCTAATTTTCGTGTAGGGTTAAATTAATAATTAATAATGAATAATTACACAATTTTCATGTAGGGAAGTTTGGTGTTCGAAAAAATAATTAATAAATACCTTAACTTACACGAAAAAGTTCAAAAAGTACTAATTCATAATTAATAATTATTAAACTTACACGATAAAACAAAAATTAATAATTAATAATTATCCAATAATTAATATTCAACAATTAATATTTCATAATTAGCCATTTTCGTGTAGGGAATAATTGGATTAAAAAATAAATATTTAATAATTAAATTCCCTACACGAAAATAAGTATTCATACTTTACTCATAATAATTATTAAGTAAATGTTAGGTAAAAATATTTACTAATTACATTTCCCTACACGAAAATTATTCTTAATAATTTAATTGTGAGAAATGAGAAATTGTCTGGCTTTGTCAGTGCGGATCACCAGATATGTCGGAAGGTGTCGGAATGAATTGCTATTTGGGATAGGAAAAGGGGCATTTGGGACTAATATTATAACAAATAGGGCATATGGGGCCTTTTTTTTTATTTTAAGAGCATTGACGGATTAATTTTAGTGAATTAGGGCAAAGTGGGCCAATTTCTCTTCAATTCAATAGCCACCTTTGTTGAATAAATAAAGAAACCTAATTAAAAAACGAAAACAGAAAAAGAGGAAGGATAAAAGCCCAACTTCCCACCTACCCTTCAATTCATTTTGTAAGCATTTCAGCTACCAGAATCTTCTTCACTCTCTCCATACAAAGCAGGGGTACTCTGAGGTAAACATCGCGATTGATACCAAGCAAATCTGCGAATACTTGTTCATTCATTGGCAAGATTCTGTTTCTATTCGAATTTTTTTAAATTTTTTGTTTTTTTAATGGTTAGATGGGATGAATTGATGTTCTTCTCTGCCTTTTTGACTTTTGTGTTTATACTCCTAGCTTGATTTTCAAGCTCTCCGTTTATATTAGAATTACTTGATTATGTTGTCAATTTTTGTATTGAATTACGTTTTTAACTATTGATTTTTCTGATCATGGGCTGAATTCGTTGGTAGCCTCTTGTTATCGTAAGTGCGATTTGTTAGATTTGTACATAGATTTATCGCTTGTCTTTTGGAAAGCTCAAATTTCCATGGTGTTGTTTCTAGTTCAGTTGTGAGTGGGTTTAGCTTGTGTTAGTTTCTCCAGTTAAAGTTGTCAGAGAAGGATTGAATCATGTTGTGTCGTGGAGATTGTGGTTTAGATCGATAGCTTCAAGATCGTGCTTGGTTGTCTACTCCATTTTTCTAAAATATTCTGATTTGAGTTGGCATACTTTAGTTATATGTTGTGATCTCTTTTGATGCGATTATTTTTGGAGCTTATTAATGTTTGAATAGTTTTTGAATTTGAGCTTTTCTCCGTTTGGGCTTTTTTTTTTTTTTTTTTTTTTTTGTCATCAAAGTTTGAATTCATTTCTTAGAAAATGGTTCGCTTTGGTTTTGCATCTGACTGTTAAAGTTTTGTAGAACACACAGAACCATGGTGAAGGCAGTTGTAGTGCTCAGCAGCAGCGAGGGTGTCAGTGGCACCATCAACTTCACTCAGGAAGGAGATGGTAATTATCATTTTTGCACATAAAGTGAGTTGTGACTGTTTGTTAAGTTTCTTCAGATGATTAAAGGAGTGTTGCTTTCACGTTACAGGCCCAACAACTGTAACTGGAACCATTTCTGGCCTTAAACCTGGGCTCCATGGCTTTCATGTACACGCCCTTGGTGACACTACCAATGGCTGCATGTCAACTGGTAAAACTATTACTAGCTTTATCGTGTGAGGAAAAGTGTGTTGGCTATATATGTCTTGGTTTTCTGCTTAAACTTTATCAATTTATTCATATTATGGTTATTTAAATCTGTAGGTCCCCATTTCAATCCAAAGAATTATGAGCATGGTGCTCCTGATGATGAGGTTCGCCATGCTGGTGACCTCGGAAACATCACAGTTGGAGAAGACGGTAATTAGCTTCACTTCGTTATGAAAATTTTCTGGACAGTTGTCCTTCTAATACTATAAACATGAGAGCTTTAGTTCCTTAGCTTCACTTCTGTGGCGGTTGATGATGCTGCGTCCACTTTTAAAGAATAATATTTGCGACTTCTAGCCATCAACAAAGTTTTTGCTTTAAGATATTAATATTTTATTTCTTGAGCACTACATTTTTATCTGTTCTGAAGATTCATTTTGATGCTGCAACTGTTACAATGACTGTAACATGTTCTTGGCTCTCAAGTTTCTACATTCTGTTTACTGGGCGATATGTTTTGGGTGACTTTGCTCACTGAACAATATACTCCTCTGTTGATTTGTTTTCCCATCTGTTAGATTAATATTTATCTCATCTGCCTTTTGAATGTATCAGGTACTGCTAATGTCAACATTGTTGATAATCAGGTCCCTTTTCTTCACTATAACTTCATGTAAATATTTAAAGTTGTTCTCCAATGTAATTGTCATTAAGATTTTGGAATGTTGGCAGATACCACTTTCTGGACCACATTCCATAGTTGGAAGAGCTGTGGTTGTCCATGCTGATCCTGATGATCTTGGAAGGGGTGAGCATGCTTTGATGTGTTAATCATAAACTAGGAACCTTCTAATACTTATTCTTTAGTTCAAAAGTAATAATCCAAGAAAGTAAGAAAAGTAAGCCTTTGGATATGGCAGTAACGTCCATCAGATTGACCAACAGAAAAAGATGAGAGAGACAGAGATTAAACTAATTTTGGTTGCCTAATTGCTTTTGTCAGCAGTAACTATTCAGATTGACCAACACTCATCCCATGCTTCTTTTGCTGCTTCAGGTGGACATGAACTAAGCAAAAGTACTGGGAATGCTGGTGGAAGAATTGCTTGTGGTAAGAAAATTTGCTCTTGGCCTTTTAACATCATTGAAATATATTGATTTATGAAAGGTTTTACTGACAATTTGAAAATTTAAACACGATCATGTCACTTCACTTAGATAATACATGAGATTCACATATTCAGTTTATGTACGCTATATAAAATCTTTTAGCCATCATCTGTATTGAAGTCCCGAGGAAATCTGCCTGAAAACTAAATCACAAACAACAAATTTCAGTCATCTTAAGTGTGAAATAACTTCTACACTTGCATTGGTGAAAATCACCCAAAGATTATAAATGTTAAACCTTACTTTCTTGAACTACCATTTACTCTTGTGTTAGGTTATAACTAAACAGCAAGATAATGTGAACAAGTATGAGTTAGCTAGTAGCTACATCAACGCCATACTTATTGTTATGACAACGTTTTGCAGGTATCATTGGCCTTCAAGGCTAAATAAACTTGTCGTGGTCTCTGCTTCTATATGGATAATGTTGAGTACTTACTCGTTTGTGTAAACACTCTAGTTTAATCCCTAGAGTGTTCTAAATAAAGGCTTGTAGGAACAGACGAGATTCGTGTGATATTTTAATCTTGAATTCTGCTATCTTTTAAATCCAATGGTTGCAGAGTATTTTTTGTTTTTGAGTGCTTTGTATCATGTCATTTTGTGATTGAGAATCATAGCACATATCGCTCGTTTAAATTGAATGTTGTCGACGTGAATCCTCAGTTCATCATTTTGCTCCTACCATATCACAGAGTTCATTGTGGACACTGAAATTTAAGTAGCGTTTAGAAAAGAAGACAAAAAAAGTGTTTTCCGAGAAGTGATTTTATCCATATATACTGCTTCAAAAATGATGATTTGCTTTCTACTTTAGTCGAGCAGAATTTGATGAATGGAAACACTTAAAACTGTTAAAATAATGATTCACTATTTTCGAGTTTTTGCTAATACAAATATAGTTATCATGAGTTCTGTGATGGCAAATAAGAGAACATTATCCTCATTCATTACATTGGTTATATCAATCAGTGTATATGGGGTTGCCATTTTTTATGATGATGTCCCACAAAATACGACTTAGCAATTACTATCGAGGAGAAAAATTTGAGTTATTTAACTCTCATTCCTCCATCTACCTTTCATATCATCATTTCATTAATGTAATTCATATTTTTTAACTCTTTCAATTATATCATTGGTTAAACACTATTTGGATAACTACAATCAAATCATATTTTTATTCAAATATTTTTTATCATCTAAATTCTTTTTATATTTACAATAATATGAATAAAATAAATATCAATTTTTAAAAATTTAGATTTTCTCAATATATTATGAAAAAAATCTTATAAATTTTTTTCGTCATATTTGGACGAATTATCAAAATTATTGGATAAAATTATTTGTATTTATTAGTATGTGTATGTTACGTAGTAGTTACTGCATATAATTAAAGTCCTTAACTAAACCCAGCATAATACATATACATGCATATATATATATTATAAGTTTAAACGTTAAAGATTTAACTCAAACTTGTCAAATGTTACCTTTATTGTAAACAATTTGAACAGACCCTATATCCCTTCAAGTAGAGAAGGGGAGGGAAGAAAAATGAGTACGAAAAAAACAAGAAAGAGATGTTTAAATTACTATCCGTCTAGAGATGTGTATTGGTGGATCGAATCGAATCGAGTCGACAAAACCTAATATCGAATTAGTTTTTTCTTTTAAATAGAACAAAATCAAAATGATGTATAAAATCAAATATAAACTAGACATAATTATTCGGTTAGATTTTAACTGAAAATTCTAAATAGTATAAAATTGTTAATTATTTCAAAGACTATTGTTCCTCCTTAAACCAAAAAAAAAAAAAAAAAACTTCAAACATACTAACAAAGTTAGAAACACAAGATGTTGAAAGTGTAAGTTGTCTACCAAATTCAAATCTTCTGTGAAAATAAGAGAAACCTCAAAAAAAACAATTGAATGAATAAAATGATATCATGAGAGAAAGCCTTCTGAAAAATCATCCATGAGTGTTAAATAGCTTCCCAGAACAAATTCGTTGAAATAGATCCGAACTTAATTCGTCGAAAAGAGGAAGAGACTTTGAGGAGAAATTGAGAACTCACATATATATATATATATATATATATATATATATATATATATTTTTTTTTTTTTTTTTTTTTTTTTTTTTTTTGAGAGAGTGAGTCTTGTCATTCATGAATCCATGTGAGATGGGTCAATCCGATCCGATCAACAATTAAAGTCAACCAATCGGTAATGTCGTTAATCAAAAAATATTACATATGTGATACACAAAATTAGCCGCCCCCTACGGTTTTTTCAATTTCAAATAGATTATGTAATTGATAAATTTCATAATAAGACCATATATTAGTTCTCAATTTTGGACCTGAATTTTAAAGTTTCTTAATAAGGGCTTAATTTAACATTTTTTCTTAATTTAAAACTTGAAATTTAGATTAAATTCTCAATTTAAGACAAAATTTCATTTTCTTTTTTTATTTATATTTATATATTTATTTATATTTTAATATGTATTCATATTTTGGATAAATTAAATCAAGTTAGTGCGTTTTAAGAACAACTTTCATCCGACTTATCTTAATTTATATGAAAAAAGAAAAAAATTAATTAATTTAATTTATATTTAATTGATTAATATTAAAATCTATTTTCTATACTTTTATTTATAAAATTAAAAAAATAAAATGAAAAGAAGAAAACATGCATGCTGACGTGGAGCTGACGTGCTAGGGTCCTGGATGACGTGGAACATGACGTGGATAAAGGAATCCGAGTCAGATGCTTGGTAGCTGGATTAAAACTGAAGGAATTGTTAGTCAGTTAGTTGCAGAAATTAGTTGCATGAAATTACTGTTCATAGGGTTAAATTAGGGTTTTGCGCACTATAGCAAATATAATCGACTAATGTTGCGGGTTTTCAATTGCGATCAGTTTCAATTGGCATGGAGCTTTTGATCAGCATATAAGCATGCACATTCAACTTTATTTTCATAGAGTTTGGCCGTTCAAATCGAGAGTTCTAAGTTTAGGGTTCTTAGTCTTGTTTCTTGATTTGGGGGTTTTGTATTCTATAATCTTTTCTCCTGCGATTCTTAATAAAGTTGTTCTCTGTTGTGCCATGGATGTAGACTCAAGTGGATAGAGTCGAACCACGTTAAATTCTTGAGTTTTGATCGTGTATTTCTTGCTATTTTTCTTGTTCGATTTTGCTGCGATTCTGGCTGTGTTCTTGGCTGGATTGCAGTGTGTTTGTGAGCAGCAATCTCTTGGCAACCATTACAATTGACGCCGTCTGTGGGAATCGCCAGATTGAAGGATGGCTTCCATGAAGATGAAAGATTGGAAAGTTCAACGGGAAAGACGATTATGGTTTGTGGAAAGTTCACATGGAAACATTGCTTATTCAGAACAATTTGGAAGCAGCTCTTGACAGTGATTCATCATCATCCTCATCAGATGGAAAGAAAGATAGAAAACGGGAAAAGATCAATCGAAAGGCAATCAGCATGATCATATTGTGCCTGGCAGATAAGGCATTGCGTGAAGTTTGTAAGGAAAAGACAGCCATCGACATCCTTGGAAAGCTGGATGAGCTATACCTGACAAAGTCACTGGCTAATCGTCTATTCTTGAAGCAAAAGCTTCTTAACTTCAAGATCCAAGATGAGAGACAAATGGTCGAGAAGATGGAGGAATTTGACAAGATCTTGGATGATCTTGCAAATATCAATGAGAAAATGGAAGATGAGAATACAGCTTTGATCTTACTAAACTCGCTGCCAAAATCGCTTGACTCGTTTAAGGATGCTCTCATATATGGGAGAGCTGAAACTTTGAAGCTAGATCAAGTGGTGCCATTAGATTGAAGGTTCTCTCCAATGCTTCGATACATAAGCAACAAATACTGGGAGAGAGTTTGAATGTAAGAGAAAGAAACTTTAAAAAGAATGGTGAGAGGAAGAAGAACCAAAGAGGATCCAATCCTGAAAACAAATCGGGTCCAAACCAACCTGAAACGAGGAAGTGCTTCTCATGCCATAAAGTGGGGCATTTAAAGAAGAATTGCCCTGAAAAGAATAAGCAAAAGATCCAAAATAAAGGTCCAGAAGCTGCAGTAGCTGAAGCTAACTTTGATCAAGCTGAAATGCTGTGTATTATCTCCTCTAAACTGACCATGGAATGGGTTCTTGATTTCGGGTGCAGCTTTCATATGTGCCCTGTGAGAAAGTGGTTTCAAGATTTCAAGGAAGAAGATGGAGGATCTATCCTTTTGGGTAATGACCAGGTCTGTAAGGTTAGAGTGATGAGAACTATCACTCTTAAACTGCAAGATGGAAGTGTCAAGAAACTCCCTGAAGTAAGGTATATACCTGATCTTAAGAGGAATCTTATATCACTTGGATATCTAAACTCTGCAGGATATAAGTTTAGGACAAGACAAGGTATGATTGAAGTCTTGAGGGATGAAAAGGTCATTCTCCAAGGAAGAAAGGATAATGGGTTGTATGTCTTGCTTGGATCCACTTTGGAAGGTGAAGCTGCTACTATTATGAGTGAAGAAGAGACAGATATTTGGCACAAAAGGCTAGGCCACATTGAAAATAAAGGATTGGTAGAGCTATCTAAGAGGAAACTTGTGGGAAATGACACAATTGACAAACCAAAATTCTGTGAAAAATGTGTCTTGGGAAAGTCAATGAAGCTGCCATATGGAATTGGAAAGCACAACTCATCAATGCCTTTAGAGTGTGCACACTGACATTTGGGGACTATCTAGAACATCAACTCATGGTGGAGCAAGGTATTTCGTATCTTTCATAGATGATCATACAAAAAAAGTGTGGGTATACACATTGAAGCACATGAGTGAAGCTTTCAAGGCCTTTAAAGATTGGTTGCTGCAAGTGGAAAATTAAACAGGTAACAAGTTGAAAAATCTCAGAACTGATAATGGTTTAGAATATTTGTCTTTTGAGTTTCAGGAATTTTGCAAAAGCAAGGGAATCTCAAGGCATAAGATAGTGGCTAACAATGCTCAACAAAATGGAGTGGCCGAGCGCATGAATAGGACACTTCTTGAGAGAGTAAGGTGCTTGTTAATTGATGCAAATTTACCCAAATCCTTTTGGGGAGACATTGTCTCAACTGCTGCATATTTGGTAAATAAATCTCCTTCCTCTTTTATTAATTTTAAAGCTCCTAATGAAGTGTGGTATGGCAGCCCCTCTAGTTATTTCCACCTCAAAGTCTTTGGTTGTTTAGCTTATGCCCACATAAGACAAGACAAGTTAGAGCCTAGAGCTATCAAATGTATATTCATAGGCTATCCAACAGGGACAAAAGGCTACAAGTTATGGTGTTTGGAATCAGGATATCAAAAATATTTTGTGAGTAGAGATGTTATATTCAATGAAACAGTGATGGGATATCAAAAGGATCCAAGTTATAACATGGCTGAGTTGGATGATGAGCTACCATTTGAGGTGGAGAAATCACCTGAGATGCCTGCAGACACTACTAAATCAGTTCCAGATGGTACTGATCTAGAGCAGCCTGGAAACCTTACTGATGATCTAAGGACTGAAGATCAGGCTGTGATTGAATACAGAAATCATGGAGAGTTAAAGGATTATAAGCTTGCTAGAGATAGGGAGAGGAGAAGAGTACATCCACCATCAAGATTTGATCAAGCGGATCTAGTATCATATGCTCTCACAGTTGCTCAAGATATTAGCTATGAAGAACCTTATAATTTCAAGTCAGTTATGCTATCTGCAGAGAAAGACAAATGGATTGAGGCTATGAATGAAGAGCTCATGTCCTTGAAAAAGAATCAAACCTGAAGATTAGTGGATAAGCCTGAGAACATAAGAGTTGTTGGGAGCAAGTGGATATTCAAGAAGAAACTTGAAGGTGCTGATCTGGATAAGGTAAGATATAAGGCTCGTTTAGTAGCAAAAGGATATACTCAAAAGAAAGGAATTGACTTCAATGAAATATTTTCTCTTGTTGTCAAACACTGCTCAATAAGGCTGATATTGTCACTTGTGGCTCAATGGAACATGGAACTCCAACAAATGGATGTAAAAACAGCATTTTTGCATGGCAATTTGGAAGAGACTATATATATGAAATAGCCTGAGGGTTCATACTTTCTGGAAATGAAAACAAGGTTTGTAAGCTGCAAAGGTCATTATATGGATTGAAGCAAAGTCCTCGTTAATGGTACAAAAGATTCAATGACTATGTGTTAAGCATTGAGATGGTGAGATGCTCATATGATAGTTGTGTATACTTTGGAAATGATGGAAATCTGATTCACACATACCTTTTAATATATGTGGATGATATGTTGATAGCTAGCAAAAGTAGGCAACACTTGGAAAGGCTGAAAAACAGGCTGAAATCACAGTTTGACATGAAAGATCTAGGAGAAGCAAGAAGAATTTTTGGTATGGAAATAACAAGGAATCGAGAGTCAGGTTTGCTGTCTTTAAGTCAAACTGATTATGTAGAAAAGGTGTTGAAACGATTTTGCATGCATCAAGCCAAGCCATCTGGAACTCCCTTGGGGCAGCATGACAAGTTATCTAGTACCCAAAGTCCAACCAATGCAGAAGATAAACATTTAATGGAAAGAATACCCTATGCTAGTGGTGTTGGAAGCATAATGTATGCAATTGTGTGTAGTAGGCCGGATCTTGCTTATGGGATGAGCCAAATTAGTAGGTTTATGGCCAATCCTGAGAAGCCATATTGGGAAGCCTTGAAGTGGATGCTAAGATATCTTACAGGCTCAGCAAGGAAATGATTAGTTTTTCAGAAGCTAAGTGGTTTAGAAAAAGCTAAGTGTCTCCTTGGCTTTGTTGACTCAAACTTTGTTGGAAACAGAGATAATAGAAAGTCACTCACTGGTTACATCTTTACTTTGTATGGTACTGCTATTAGCTGGAGATGTTTACAGCAATCTATGGTTGCATTATCAACCATTGAGGCAGAATACATGGCCATGACAGAAGCCATCAAAGAAGCTATATGGTTAAAGGAGATTTTGTCTGAATTTTGTGTGCTGTAGAAAAAGGTGCATGTATTCTGTGATAATCAGAGTGCAATTCACCTGGCAAACCATCAGATTTTTCATAAGAGAAGCAAGCATATTAACGTGAAGATGCACTTTGTTAGAGACATTATAGACAAAGGTTTGGTTGTGGTTATAAAAGTCAATACCACTGAGAATCCCTTTGATATGCTTACTAAATCTATAGGGAGTGCAAAGTTATTACATTGTATGAGCTTAGTTAATATATTACCCTGTGATATATCTAACTAATCTGATTTTGAAGCAAGAAATGCAGGTAGCATAACACAGCTGCAGTATACAAGCTTTGGTGGAGAATTGAAAAGAAGAAAACATGCATGCTAACGTGGAGCTGATGTGGTAGGGTCCTGGATGACGTGGAACATGACGTGGATGAAAAAACCTGAGTCAGATGCTTGGTAGCTGGATTAAAACTGAAGGAATTGTCAGTCAGTTAGTTGCAGAAATTAGTTGCATGAAATTACTGTTCATAGGGCTAAATTAGGGTTTTGCACACTGTAGCAAATACAATCGACTAATGTTATGGGTTTTCGGTTGCGATCAGTTTCAATTGGCATGGGGCTTTTGATCAGCATATAAGCATGCACATTCGATTTTATTTTCATAGAGTTTGGTCTTTCAAATCAAGAGTTCTAAGTTTAGGGTTCTTAGTCTTGTTTCTTGATATGGGGGTTTTGTATTCTATAATATTTTCTCCTGCGATTCTTAATAAAGTTGTTCTCTATTGTGTCGTGGATGTAGACTCAAGTGGATAGAGTCGAACCACGTTAAATTCTTGAGTTTTGATCGTGTGTTTCTTGCTATTTTTCTTGTTCGATTTTGTTGTGATTCTGGGCTGTGTTCTTGGCTGTATTGCAGTGTGTTTATGAGCAGCAATCTCTTAGCAACCATTACATAAAAGAATCTTAATTTTTTGAATTGCATTTATTATATATATACATATATATATATAAATTAATACAAGTAGGATGAAGATCGTTCCAAAATTACACAAACTTGTCTTAATTTATCTAAATTATAAATATATATTAAAATATAAATAAAAAGAAAAAAAATAAAATTTTATTTTAAATTGAAAACTCAATCTAATTTTCAGGTCTTAAATTGAGAAAAAATGTAAAATTGAATTCTTTTTTAAAATTTTTTAAAATTTAGATTTACAATTGAGAATTAATTTACTAATGATTGAGTATATAAATTTGTGTATTGTGAGTAGTTAAAAACACCCTCTCATGTGGGGCTTATTATATGTGGTTAAAATCTTTCCTAAAAATTTATATTTTTCCTTCATAAATATAATCCCTAAAATACAAATCCCACCTCCTATAAACTTCCTTCATGAACAAATCTATTCAGATTTATCACTATCCATAATATTATATACTCTCACATTTACACACAAACTCTTCACGAAAAATAACCTTTCTCTCACCTCATATTGACGTCAATGGAAACGAAGAAGAAGGAGGAGGCGATGAGGGCCAAAGAGATGGCCCTCGAGAAGATGGCAACCAAAGATTTCAAGAAAGCCCAGAATATAGCTTTGAAAGCCCAGAAACTGTGTGAAGATCTTGATGGCATTGATCAGATCATCATGATCTGTGACGTCCATTGTTCTGTGGGGTCTGAAGATGATGAGAAGAACTGGTACAAGATTCTCAACGTCGATCCAACGGTGGACGAGGCCTCCATCAAGAGGCAGTACAGCAAGATGGCCCTCAAGCTTCACCCTGATAGGAACAGCTTTCCAGGTGCTGCTGAGGCCTTCAATCTTGTGCTCGAGGCCAAGAACATTCTTGTGAATAACGAGAGACGAAGAATGTACGATAGCAGATGCAATGCTAAGGCCAGTTGGAGTGCTGAGTCGACTCAGTGTATGGCAAAGAAGACGACAAGAACTCGTGCAAAAGAGGGTAATAAAAAGGGTAGAAAGAGAATGGCAAAAAATCTGAGTTGTGGGATTCAGCCTCAGCATGATTCGAAAATTGTTGAATGTTTAGATGGAGAATTCAATGATTTTGAGCAAGGAAGAAAAAGGCAGCTTAATTCGAAGAATCTTGAATGCGTAAATGAAGGAAGAAACAAGCAGCCTAATCCGAATAATCTTGAATGTTTAAATGAAAAATTCAATGATTTTGAGCAAGGAAGAAACAAGCAGCCTAATTCGAAGAATCTTGAATGTTTAAATGGAAAATTCAATGATTTTGAGCAAGGAAGAAACAAGCAGCCTAATTCGAAGAATCTTGAATGTTTAAATGGAAAATTCAATGATTTTGAGCAAGGAAGAAACAAGCAGCCTAATTCGAAGAATCTTGAATGTTTAATTGGAGAATTCAATGATTTTGAGCAAGAAATTATTAGCAGACAATTTGATCATAAAAAGAGTGAAAAGAGCTGTGGAATTCAACCTGATTCGAAGAATCTTGAATATTTAGATGGAGAGTTCAATGATTTTGAGCAAGGAAGAATGAAGGAGTGTTTTAGTAGGGGACAAATATGGGCTGTATACGATACATTGGATGCAATGCCTCGATTCTACGCACTGATAAACGATGTCGTTTCCCACGATTTCGAGGTGGAAATAACGTGGCTAGAGCCACTCCAAAGAAACGTGTTCGAAGACAGGTGGTTGCTTCGAGGGTTGCCGGCCTCGTTCGGGAAGTTCATCTTGGGACAAAGGGAAACGATTCGAGATCATGGGATTTTCTCGCACTTGGTTACGACATGGAAAATGAGTTTAGAATCGAGCAATGTTTACGAGATTTTTCCGAGTAAGGGGGAAATATGGGCTCTCTTCAAGAAATGGGGTACTAAATCGTTTATGAATGAGAAAGAGAGACATGAATATGAGTTTGAGTTTGTAGAGATTTTGTCCGATTATTACGATGGATTTGGTGTAAATGTGGCGTTTTTGAGTAAGATGGATGGATTGTCGTCGAGTTTTTGTCGTAAATCGGGAAAAGGTGTGGATTGGGAGGTGATTCCATCCAAGCATAGATTGAGATTTTCTCACAAGATTCCTACTTTTCGAGTTCAAAATGGTGAAAAGAATTTCTTTGAGCTTGATGCTGCTTCTTTGCCTCTCAATCTCTGTTGAGATTGTGTGTTTTATTTTTGGATTCATAATGATGATGGAATCTCGAATTATAGTTACTCATAGTGTTAGTTTTCGTATTTTCAAAGTATAATAGTAAATGACATTTCGTTTTATATATATTTTACTATAAGTATATTATGAATATATAAGTTCGATTTTGAAACTAATGATATTAACAAATATGCCTACAACCTGTATTAAACTAATGAAATATGAGATGATATCAGTATTGAAATGTTGAAATATGAAATGTAAAGACATTTAGATTAAAGAATGAGACTATATTTTGTGATATAACATGAACGAAAATTTTAGGTGGGATTAATTAAACTCATTCCATTTATGGGGCAAGACAAATAAACAAATATATTTTTTATGGAAAAGGACATAAATTTACTAGCACTCTCATTTTTTTTTTATAAATGTTTGCTTTATATTATCGACTTTTGCTTTCAATCGTTTTATTATCATATATATTTTATTTTTCACTTTATTCTCTCTATATATAATATGAACGACCACCTCAGTCATATTTTATTTACTTAATTCATTATTTACTTAATGTTATGTATTTATATTTTATTTACTTAATTCATTATTTACTTAATGTTATGTATTTGTTGTCTAGAAGAGGGGCTATGTCTTCTATGAGACACTATCTCTCTATATATAATATAAATGAACACCTCAATCATATTTTATTTACTTAATTCATTGTCTACTTAATATTATGTGTTCGTTATCTAGGAGAGGAGCTCTGTCTTCTATAGACATATTTTATTTACTTAATTTATCTCTCTATATATAATATAAATGAACACCTCAATCATATTTTATTTACTTAATTCATTGTCTACTTAATATTATGTGTTCGTTATCTAGGAGAGGAGCTCTGTCTTCTATAGACATATTTTATTTACTTAATTCATTGTCTACTTAATATTATGTGTTCGTTATCTAGGAGAGGAGCTCTGTCTTCTATAGGACTAATGTCTCCCGCTTACTTACCCTAATCTAAAAAGGAATACTTCTAATTTTTGTCTCTGCCTAATGTTTTTTTTTTTTTTTTAATTTAGAAGGGAGTACTTGGATGTATATTTTTTTTTAATCTAAAAGGAAATACTTGGATAAGTCTCTACTTAATGTCATGTATTTTTTTTAATCTAGAAGAGAATATCATGATTGGTAATTTGGTCGCGAACCCGAGCCACTAGTTCATTCTCTACTTAATGTTATGTGTTTTTTTAATTTAGAAGGGAATACTAAGATATGAGTTTTTTTAATTTAGAAGGGACTACTAGGATAGGATGAATATGATTGGTGATTTGGTTGGCACAATTGATGGGGAAATATTTATGTATAAGTAGACAACTCATAGTCACAATCATCCATAAATACAAATATTATGATATTTTGATGAAATATCACAAAAATTGAGATATCGAAATAATATCATATTTTTTTATTCAATTAAAATATTGTTATATATCGTCGATATATAAAAAATATTGTCGATATATTATTTTCATTTCATCAAAAATTGAGATATCGAAATAATATCATATTTTTTTATTCAATTAAAATATTGTTATATATCGTCGATATATAAAAAATATTGTCGATATATTATTTTCGGTGAGAATATATATAAAACTGTGATATATATCGAGAAATGATACATCATTTTGGATGAGAATATATATAAAACTGTGAGATATATATATATATATATATATATATATATATATATATATATATATATATATATATCGAGAATAGATATTGTTTTTTTTGTTTTTTTATCATCATATTAATTAGTGCATTAAAGAAGCTGCTGATTTGTTGTTTTTTTTTTAATTTTTATTTTATTATGATATTACGCTGCTGATCTGTTGTTTTTTTTTCTTTTTATTTTATTATGATATTAATTAGTGAATTAAAGACGCTGCTGATTTTTTTTTTTTAATTATGATATTAATTCATGATACTACATAGTTATTCTTTAATTAAAGTTCATTAAGACAAGCAAGCGTCTTAGTTTTAATTATTTTAATTCTCTTCCATACATTTAATTAATATTTTCTTTTTTTAAATATGTATTTTATAAAGTTTAACATACCATATCAAGATATTTGATTAATACATGTGTTTCGCTAAATTAAACTCTTTTTCTCTTCTATATTTTCATCTTATGAATTGAGCAAGTAATTACTTTATATACATTTAGTTGAATATTTTAAATAAATTAACACACTAATATTTAGTTTCCTCTCATAATTTAATTATATTTAGTTAATCTATTTGAAATTTAAAAAAAGAAATATAATGTATATAATATCAGTTTATTTCGATATTTATTGTAAATATATCATTTTATTTAAAATTTTAAATTCAATATATGTATTAATATTAATTATAATATTTTGTATACCGTTAAATATATATTTTAATTTTTTTACAATTTTTTTATATTTATTTAAAAAATAACTGATATTTCCATCAAAATCAATATATTTATCGATATTTTCATAAAATGAATATACCCATGAAAACCGTCCTTGCAATCATCAATAATAAAATTTAGGGTTGATTTTTTCCCTCCAAAATAGTTAATTGGTATTCCCTCCATTAATTCCCCTTTTTTTTGTCCTAAACCACAGCGTGCCACTCACGTGACACACACACACTCTCTCTCTCCTCTCTATTCGATCAGTCTGTGACTCTGTCGTTTGATTCACAGTTCTGCTTCCACCGAATTCGATAACAACTTC
Organism: Scutellaria barbata; assembly: GCA_028654395.1. Classification (NCBI taxonomy): domain Eukaryota; kingdom Viridiplantae; phylum Streptophyta; class Magnoliopsida; order Lamiales; family Lamiaceae; genus Scutellaria; species Scutellaria barbata. The sequence goes on along the minus strand of CM053652.1, from coordinate 19,715,358 downwards.
TCTATCAATTCGTATTTTTTGAGTTAAATTTCCCTTCCATTATTTGTTTATTCTGATTTTAGGTTTTTTGTTTCAAAATTTCCGGCCTGATAATTCGTATTGTGTTTACGAATTTGCAGATGAAGTGACAATGGGTCCGCTTGAAGATGAAGGTAAACGCAACAAGAGTAATTCAACAAAGAAATATTTGAATGTGGATTTAAGCGACGTCGCCACGCAGCTAATTGACAGTCAATTTTCTCCGGGTAATTTTTGTTTCCTCTTTATGATTCATTGCTTAGTTAAACAAGACATGCACTTTATTGAAGCAACTGTTACACGATTGAAAATGCTTGGAATTTATGGGTTCTGACTTTCAATAACTGGACGTTTTATTATATTTTTTTAGCAAAGTTAGGATTTTTGACTAATATTCTGCTTTAACAGCCGAGAAATCAGTTTCTGTTTTCTCTGTTTTTTTACATTTGGAATCGATTAGATGCTAACGTGCAATTTGAATTGCGAGAGAAAGTAAGAATTGGTTAGGTGGCTTAGGGTTTATGGTTGGTGGTTTGTATCTAATCTCAGAGGCTTTTCTATTCTTCCTATCCAGTGATACAATATGTAATAGGAAATGTATTATGCTGGCATGAACTGTGTTCAAGGTAAGGTATTCTTGGTTTCGTGCTCCTCTAAATTGCAGCTTGCTTAAAATGTGTTGTATTTTTTGTTCACTTAGAAATCTTGATCGCGTGAAAACATATTTATTTAAAAAAAATGACAATTTCTCTGGATTCAACTTGTTTAACATGTAGCATGGGCCTCCTTGTATTTTCATAGCAGGTGGTGGTTGTGGAGCTGATGGTTTCCCATATCTCACCGATACGATGCCTGTTGACGATACTTATCTATTGGAAGATGCATTTGAAACTCAATTGATGAATCTCGCCGGGGAAACCCAAGTGGTTGATGTTGCTGAGGAAACCCAAGTGGTGGATTTTGCTGAGGAAACCCAAGTGGTGGATTTTGCTGAGGAAACCCAAATGGTTGATCTTGCTGGGGAAACACAATCTGTGGATCTTGATGGAGAAACTCAAGTCTTGTATGATCTTGATTACATGGAAAGTATGCCTTTTGAGTTTTCAAATGAGTTTAATGCTGAAGTTGGTGCTATCAGTGAACGTAAAGAAACAAATAAAACTGACTTCATGTGTGAGGCCCAAGAATTGTCACAGGATGACGTGGTTAAAAATGATGGCAGTGACTCGGTCGGATTAAAGAGCACAGTGGACAAAGATCCTCCCAGAGAAGGTGAATTATTTGAATGATGTCAAAGCTGTCTTTTTTAATGAGTTAAACATTCTATTTCCCCGATTTATATTCCTATGCTTCTTGCATTTGTCATATCCATATGGTGCCATATCCATCCAATTTTTTATTAAACTCTTTCAACCATCTTTTCCCCAGTGGATAAGGTAATATTAAGAAGAGTTCTTGCTGTCTTAGTTACCAAATTGTTTGGGATTATCATAGTATTCTTGCTCATTTGTTGATGTGGATGCTGCATTTATTTTTTCTTTCAATCCTTTGTATGTGCTGGGACGGGATTTCAGGTCAGTGAAAATAGTACAGCAACCGCACACTGCTTGAGTCGTAGCGTGTATTTTCTTAATTTGCATTGTTGTGCAGGACAATCTTTTTTTTTTCTTTTTCCTTTTATGTTAGAATGGTTGGTCTATGGCATTTCAAGGTTCATTCTTTTATATCCTTGTTCTGCTGTTAAGATTGCTCGGTTCAGAAAAATTAGTGCATATATTGATTAGTAGCTATAGTTTTTGTTAATTTGGCTATAATAATGTGTTGTTTCAGGATCCAGCTGTAGAGGATTTACCTCAATCCGTGCTGCATCAATTAGGGCCTCTGGTTTGGCAGCCCGTGCCAGAAGAGCTAACCGTAATTTGTGTACCAATAGTAGTGATAAATCTTCTCTAGAAAAAGAACCATGTGAACAAGATTCGTTGAAGTCTGGCAGGAAAAATGATCGAGAGGGTCTTGAGCGTGAGTACAATGACAACAGTGAGAAATTTAGGCATTCAAACAAATGTAAGGTTGGTAGCACAGCTGTGCGGAAACTTTTCAGAGAGGAAAAAGATGATGAGGTAGATGACTCAGAAACAGACAATAAGCAGACGGAAGATGATTTCAACGTGCCTGAGGAGCATGCTTCTGGAAATTGCTTGGCCAGGTTAAGTTATGCCAATTCTCAGGAACCTGGAGAACTATCACAAGACCGTGCACTTGAGGTTGTTGACAGATTTCTTGATCTTAATTTCTTGGAATATGATGAAAGCTTTGGGATGAGGGTTCACAATTCAGAAAATCCAAAGGTCGTCTCTGGTGCAAAAGGCTCTCGAGATTTGGCCAAAAGTTCTATCCTCAAAAGCACAAATGGAGATTGTGGAATTTATGATTGGGATGATGCCCGTGAAGACGATGGTGGGGGAGATTTTTTTCTGAAGAAAAAAGAACTTTTCTTCCCCAAGGGAGGCCCCAAGCAGAGATGCCTTACCGAACCGAGGAAATCTACTTGTCTTGGAAATGTTAAGACCATTGGAGATGGTGTAAATGAAAAGGAGAGAAAGTTCCCAAAGAATAAAGTAGGCAATCCACTGTACTCAGATTCAGGGTTGGTGTTGCATAAATTGAGATCAAAGGAAAAATCACTTGATTGTGGAGATGCAGTATTGCAGAAGAATCTTATAAAGAATTTGGATGAACAGTTAGACATGGTATCTGGGCGTAAGTTGGCTGAGAATGATACAGACAAGGATATTCCAGACATGACAAACATAGGTCCTGATACTCAAGTGGCTGCTGAAGCAATGGAAAATTTGTGTTTTGAGATACACTTGACTGACAGCAATAATATTGGGAATAAGAAAGGTGTCCGCAGCACATCAATAGCTGCTAGAGAAAAGAAGCTGAGAAATGGAACTGCTCAGTTAAAACAAAACTTGGCCTCGGAGATACCATCTCACGATACTGTTGGAGTTGTCACTAGACAAGCCAAACGAACAAAGAGGATCAGTATCAACACAAATAATGATTCCTCTCTTTCTCCACAACAGTCCAAAAAAAATAGGAAGAGATGTGATAAGGCGGTAGGGGAGGCACAAGATAGGAGGTTGGCAGATGTGAATGTTTCTGCATATCTTGGATCAGAGTTAACTGGTCAGAGGTCCAAGGAGAAAAATGTACTGGAGGATCAACTTGATTTTTATGTACCTGTGGCTCATCGAACTAGGAAATCCACAGCGATGCATTGTTCAAAAGTGGCTGCTAGTTCATCTAATAGTAGGGATGAGACAAATGACGTGATAAGAGTGTGTGTACATGGGAAAAGGACAGCTGCCAGAGATGCTGAAACGGTTACGATCAAGAAAGTTAAAAAGGTTGGATCAACTGAGTTTGAGAGGTCAATTAATACATGTGTTAAGACATCTGGTACTTCAAATATTGATGCTTTAGATACTCTGCAAGGAAGAGGTTCTTGTCAGAAAACTTTAGCCGACACTCGACGTAGTAAAAGGTTAAAACGATCATGTGAGGTTTCCGCAAGTAGTCCTGTAAATCCAGACGAGGATCATTTGAATCACCTATCTACATGTGATGATCCAGCATTTCCATGCTTGGATACACAATCCAGAAAATTAATTTCCTCACGCCAAACTGTGAAGAAGGGAAATTCAAGGAATGCTGCTGCTCAATGTGACTCTGATCACCTTAATGCGAAAGCAGTTCTAAATGATGCTGTTGGCACCAAGGCATCTAAGCAATGTCATGAGGAAAGAGATGACGAGTCATCACTTGAAGTTGCAGAAAGATCTGGCCGACAAGAAGCACCACCAAGATGTGGAACTTCTTCTTCAGCTTGTGCTACTCCTGCTAATTGTACAACACCAATAAACAATGCATCTCCTATCTGTGTGGGGGATGAATATAAGAAACAGTCCTGCAGAACAAACCTGTCTAGATTTTCTCTTCTTAAAGAAATGGATAACTTAGTAAGTGGGTCACCAGGACCATATGGTGGAATGAGAGAGTCGAGAAAGAGGAAAGATATCACTACTATTAGAGTTTTGTTTAGCCAGCACCTGGATGAGGATATTGTCAATCAGCAGAAAAAGGTAGTTTTATATTCATTTGCTAACTCATTCGTGCAACTTAATATGTCAGGTTGTAAGTTATATAGTTGTATTCGTATTATAGATATTGGCTCGGCTGGGGGCTGCAGTTGCGTCCTCTATGTTAGATGCCACTCATTTTGTGGCTGATGAGTTTGTCCGCACAAGGAATATGCTAGAAGCAATTGCTTCTGGCAAACCAGTGGTTACTCACTTATGGATTGAAAGTTGTGGACAAGCTAGCTGTCTTATTGACGAGAAAAATTACATTCTTAGAGATGCTAGAAAGGAAAAGGAGTTCGGCTTCTCCTTGCCAGTTTCTCTCTCAAGAGCGTGTCAACATCCACTTCTAAAGGTAAAATGTCTTGACTGTTGTAACTATGAGATTCTGTAAGTTATCAGTTTTCTCACATTATTATGCAGGGACAAAAGGTCTTGGTTACTCCAAATACAAAGCCTGGTAAAGACATTCTAGCAAAGTTGATCAAGGCGGTTCAGGGTTTGGTAAGATGCTGTCCGGAGTCATAGTTTTCCTTTTTCCTAGCATGTTGAGCGTAATAATTTTTATTGTATCAATTGATAAATGATCCTCTAGCCCATGCATGGTTACCTTATAACTCATAAAGTTTTGTTTTTCAGCTCTCCATGTTTGTTGGTGTTAGAAATTAGAATATGTGAGGTCAATAAAATTGAAAAAGCCGAAGTTAAAATTAAATAATTCCCAGTATCACATCTTCTCTTAATCCTTTCTCTCTCATAATTGATCCATTTGCTACAAAATGCATCTCCTTGGTTGATGGCAGTAAGTGAAAACTTGAGGCTTGGATTTGATCATATATTGTGTGGTTCAGAACTTTAAAAGTGCAAGCTTTTCATTTGTGTATTGGGTGTGCATGCTATGAAACACTATGCTAAACTTTATGTAAATGAAGCAATGGAACTTTTTGAACATGGAAGATATTAATTATTGTTGGCTCATCAGGTGATCGAGAGACTTGGCAAATCTGTATTAAAGGAGAAAAGCCTTCCGGATGATCTGTTGATTTTATCTTGTGAAGAGGACTACGAGGATTGTGTTCCTTTTCTTGAGAAAGGTGAAACTTCTCCTTCACACTACAATCACCCAAAATAAATAGACAAGCTTCTCATCGGAACATTATTGCAGGTGGCGTTATCTATAGTTCAGAGCTGCTGTTGAACGGGATAGTTAGACAGAAGCTAGAGTACAAGAGGTTTGTTAGTTTCCTGATTTGCTTGCACTCAAACCTGAATTTTAAAAGTTTCTCTTCTAGTTGGGCTCCATTATTATGCAATTTTACTTATTGCTATCACAATGAACAGATTTGCCTCAGTTCTTGTAAATCGATGGCTTTTTGTTCTTTGTTCACAGGCATCGTTTATTCCTTGATCATGTGAAAAGGACGCGATCCACAATATGGGTGAAAAGGAAGAACAAGTTCATTCCAGTAACCTAATAACGAGGTTTCTTCCACAATGACGATCAGTGTCGTCTAACTTGTTGATTTGTTAATAGTGCCTGTTTACTGATCTAGCTGATCTCTTTTTCTTTTTTGTAACTCATTAATTTAATTCTCAGATATATTTACATGAAGTTATACTGTGATTTGCTCACAAGTTATATTGGTATCTTACATCAACCTTGTAGTATCAATCTATGTTATCATGAAGGCAAAAGAGGACCTGACAGCGTACATACCCCAATATAACATACAGAGAGAGAGAGAGAGAGAGTACAACTTCAGCCTTTTTTTGATAATGAGAACAAATTGTCACAAAATTACATGAAATTTCATTATCAACTCCAAGACTAATGTTAATTGAAGAATCAGCAGTTTTCGTAGCCAAACATGTCCAGCAACATAGTTTTCGATGAAAATGTATCCAAAAATCTCTCCAGAGCCGGTGTGCTCGGACTATTACTTTCTGCTGCCAGTGCTAGAATATGTTCAGTCACTGAGTACTCGAGCCTGCAAAAAAAAAAAAAAAGTTTTGACAAAACTTGGGGTATAGTGAATACATATTTTATCTGAGTCTAGGATTTCACCATTTCAGTGAAACTCAAATCAGTTTTGTTGATCTCACAACTCATACAGCCAAGGTTCAATCATAAGTCTGAATTTGGCCGTCTAACTCATCTACCTTATTTTTGCTTATATCATATGATAAAACATCAGAACCGATTCTTATGCAAGAAGTAAGAAAATGATCAGATGAATTCTTCAGAGTCCTTCCTTTTACTAGGAAATCTGAATAATATATCTCAGGAAAATAGATAACCACATATATGATATGCAAAGCATTCACGAAAAATATTAGCAGGCGTACCAGGGCTATAAATCAATGACTCGTTTGAGAGGATTGTGGATGAAAAAGGCCTCCAGCAGTTGCAGGGGAAGTACCAGGAGCGGATCCAGTGGGATTAACATTGTACATTTGTGTAGCCCCAGGTAGCATACCAGTAGAGCTAGGGCCTGGGCCGCCTCCTGCAACTGGGGAAGGGCCACTTGTATTTGAGGGGGCTGGAGCGCCACTTGTTTGTAAGGGCAAGGAAGAAGCAGGCGGGGGCTGCATTTGCATCATTGGTATACTTGTATAACCTGGTGATAGTCAACAAAATAATAAGTTGAGTGGCAAAGAATAAGTTCGTCAGTTTACCCAAAATTTTATTTCTCAGTCCCCTAATATAATAGCATGGATATGGAAGAATGACTACTTCCATCTCAATAAAGAAGGCGTAAATGCTTCCTACAAGCACTCTTGCCAGAAATGGATACCATAATTTCTGTTAGTTTATTAATCCACATGTTCACAGCTCAGACAAAATAATCATAATAGACTATGAAATAAAAGAAAAGGTAGTGCAAGTAGCTGGTTTACCAGGAGGGACAGGTAAAGGCAAAACAGGAGGCCTTATACCGGGGGGTAGCTGAGGGGCACCTGCTCCAGGTATCATATGAGGTGGCATCACAGGAAAGCGTGGCCGTGCTCCAGGGAAAGCAGCAAGATGTTGATTATAAGCTGCACCAATCTGTTGATATACGACTGTTTGCCCAAGGTGCTCTTTAATCTTCTGATCAATCAAAATCTGAGTTTGTTGTTCCTCAAACTTTTGGTAGTAAGCCCTTATATTTGCCTGGATACAATATATTCATCATTAATCATTAGTTTGAAATTAATTTGGATTCAGGACGGTTATATACAGCAATAGTCTAGTATTCATCGTTGAGAGCTTTTACCTTATGCTTGTAGCCAGCATTATGCTGCTTTCTCACAGAAGGCTGGAAAAATGAGAAGTTGGAAAACAAACAATTACTATAATATACAGCATAGTGCGGAGAACAACGCTGAAGCATCAGTTATACAAAATTATAGCAACGTCACACATACCTTATGATATAACAACAGTATAAGGTAAAGATAAAATGCAGAATAAACATTTGGATTCTTACTCTTCATGGAACAGATGATTCAACACATTTCCATTTTGATCCATGTAAACTAGGTTAAGACGAGAACTTAGGTATCTTTACCATTATCAATCAAAGTTTAACAGACTTGTATGACAAAAGGATTGCGTCACCTATGTAACATCAAGATCCAATAGATTTTGATCTGAACGAGTTTTTAAGCAATGCAGATCCGTGTTATTCAAACAAGACATAAAGCATGTTTTATCGGATCCAGGATATCACATCCAGTTTAATAACACGACCAATAAAGCTTGATTTAGATAGACGAGATGCCAAAAATGAAACAAAAACATCAAAGATAACAGACACAAGATTTTGTTATTCCTAATCATGAAAATACATTGCTTCATACAGCCAAAGCAAGTAGGCAACATCAGCCACAGAAGAACTTCTGCAAAAAAACTACTACATTACAGTGAGAACATACAAACTATATTATTACCATAGCACAATCCATCACTTAAACAATCAGTTCCTTGCAATGTAGTCGATAAAAAAGACGAATGGTGAAATCTTTGTAAAGCTTTCCATGACATATTTAACCAAGCAGAGCAAAGTTCTATATTCTGTACTGTAGTTATACATTAATTTTTCAAACAGCCAAGTTTTTGTTTATCTAAAATTCAAACCTTAATCAATCAGCTCCCTAAAATGTGACATGCGAATTAGACTAATTCAGGGAAATTAAAAGCAATAAAGTCATAAACTACAAAATCTGAGCATCAATCATCAGTAATGATGGAAATTAATTAAGGTAAAATCAAAACGAAAAACTTGTCGTAAAAAACTTACAGAATCATGGGTCAAGTAAGTATCGCAATAATCGCAGTAGTACCTGCAATGGAGGTTAAAAAGGAATCTCAGAAATTTGCATACGAAAACACATGCAGAAGAAGAAGAGCTGACTACCGTGGCATTGGCGCAAGAATTGACTGAGAGCAAATGAAATCTCCGGTGATTAGAGACGGTTTTGGGGAAATTCGTAGGGTTTTCTTTCTGCTGTTCGAGAGAGAGAGAGGAGGGATTGGGGGGGAGAGAGAAAAAGGTACAAAAAAAGCTTTTTCAGTTTCATGATATGTCGGGTCGGGTCGATACCCGGCCCGAATTACTCGGATCAGCCCAGTCCAATAGGATAAACCAGCCCAATTATTAGGAAATCGAATCGGCCCATTTCTCCCTTTCTTTTGGCAAATAAATCTCCTATATTATATAAAAAACAAGGGATAGGATGTGTCGTTTATAAAATGAAAAAAATATTCTCATTTACACTATTCTTCATATTTTTAATTATTATTTTTATTCAATTTCTTGTTCTAATTATTATTATTATTATTATTATTTTAATGTCCACTTTAAAATATTATAAATTGATTTGTCCTATAGTTATTTTGTGGTATACTATTAGCTAACATTTGGTAACTTTTCAAGGAATTGGTTTGTATCATCTGCATACCTAATTAGCAATCTCACTAATTTTTAGAGTAATTAAATTAAACAACTTAATTTTTTTTAATCTAACTCGCAATATATATATATATATATATATATATATATATATATATATATATATATTATGTCTTATGATTTTTGATTTGAACTACGAACCAAATAATATACATGTTAAAATTGCAGTTTAGCTGATAAAACAAAAGAATAAATAACAGTTAATTAAAAAAAACAATAAAGTGGCTGAAAAATGTATGTACAACAATCTAAGTTTGTTTGTAAACCATAAAGTTAAATTTATATTATATTGTTATATAAATTTGAAAATTAGTATCACATATGTTATATTGTTAAATATTTTATTAAATATATTATGAAAGTGAATGTTAAGGCCATAGAAAAATAATAGTGCTAAGAAAACTAAATTATGCATATTTAGAATGTAAATATATTTTATTGTCACAAAAGTATGACGACTATATAATAATAAAAGTCAATTTTTATTTTTTCAACTCAAAAGATATCTTCCACCACACTGTCCATCTCAATCTCTTGATATTAAATCTTAGTAAATAAAAAATGAGTTCAATAGTGTGTTATGTTAATTGAGCCCTATTCAACTATATGTTTAATGATGAATCTTAAATCGAGTATCGAATAATTCAACTATATATTTAACGATGAATCTTGAATCGACTTGAATCGAATATCGAATAATTCAACTATATATTTAACGATGAATCTTGAATCGAGTATTGAATAATTGCATTTGTATTAGTCCTATAAACATAGAGGAGTTCAATTACAAAAAAACATAGCAAATGTATCTCTATTGTATTGATTACTAGAATTGCAAGACAAATTATACAAACTGCAAAAAACAAGCAGAGACGAATCCAGAATTTTTTTAACAACGAGAACACAAATAAACGCAGAAAATAAACTACATTAAGAACATTTTTTCATTGTAAAGAAGCCTAGCAAAACTACTAGAATCGACAAATGTTTCCACAGTGACTCTTTATCGATGCTCTCAAACATACGAAAAGGGAGTTGTATCCTGTCATTGCCATCGAGAAAAGATATATATTGATGATGTCATCTCATACACTACTTCTAGTATATCTAAGACATAACCTCGAGAGCTTCCCTAGTTTTTCCGAGAATATTGAAAACAGTTGCCGCAATGTGGGACGACGTCAGCCCGGCTTGCATCATTTGGTCAACCGGAGAACCATGATCTATGTATCGATCAGGAAGAACTAACGGCCTCCACTGCACAAGTTTTATTCGAACCAAAGTGAATATATTATATACTTTTCCCTTTGTAATATTTGAGAAAAAGTTTTGATATAAAGCCCAACGATTCGCTGCTTAAAGAGCCAACATGCTTATTTGGGTGATTCAGTTTGCCAAATACACAGGTCGGTTCTTATGCAATCAAGACTCGTTCGAGTCATCTATGAACGTATAATGAATTCATATAGAAAAAATTAGTAATATTAATCGATGTTTCTCACCTTCAACTTTCCATCGAGGAGTCCATCAAGGGCCATAAACTGAACAACATGAGATCCAAAGCCACCAATTGACCCTTCTTCGACTGTGATCAAGACCTCATGTGATCTAGCCAGGCTTCGAATAAGTGAATGATCCAAAGGTTTGCAAAAACGAGCATCTGCAACGGTCAACCTTAGGCCATGGGATTCTAGCAAAAGAGCTGCAGCCAAGCAGCTTTGAACAGCACTTCCATACCCCAAGAGAGCCACTCTCTCACCTTCAATCAACACTCGGCCCTTACCAACCTACAGAAGTACACAAACATGGCCCGATTCTAATTAAACGAGAGCCCGTTTGCATTTTCAAAGTTAGTGAGGTTGAGAAGATGAGTACCTCAAGAGGAATGCCTTTGTTCCCCGGTGGTAGCTCGACACCTATCCCATTACCTCTAGGGTAACGGAAACAGCTCGGCCTGTCATCTATAGCAGCGGCGGTCGCAACCATGTGGAATAGTTCGGTCTCGTCTGAAGGTGCCATCACCACCATGTTAGGAAGGCATGCCATGAAAGTAACATCGAAAGCCCCACAATGAGTCGGCCCATCTGCTCCAACCAATCCGGCCCGATCCATTGCAAACCTCACGGGCAGTTTCTGCAAATCAACATCATGAACTACCTGTATACAAAGTACAAACCAACAACATTCTGTTAAGAAAAATTATGAATGATGTTCACCAGGGTTAATTGCAGATAAAATCACAACCTCTTAGTAAATTTTCATTTTAACTAAACCTTTCGATATTGCAAATATAACACGACCTTATACATATAAGTGTTTGAAAACTGACTGATGTTAAAATTACACCTATAAATGTTGTGATTTTATCGACAATTAACCCTATTTTTACTGAGATTTAAAAAAGACTTTGCCTGATCATAAGCCCTTTGCATGAAAGATGAGTAGATTGCACAGAAGGGTTTGATGCCTTCACATGCCAAACCAGCCGCGAAAGTTACGGCGTGCTGTTCGGCTATCCCAACATCAAAACATCTAGTAGGAAAACGACGTAGGAAGAGGTTTAAGCCGGTCCCACCACCCATGGCAGCATGGATAGCAACGATGTTCTTGTCTGCTTCGGCTTCTGCTATAAGAGCTTCTGCAAAGTAGGTTGTGTAAGATTGTGTTGGAGAACTCGACTTAAACTGCTTCCCAGTTGCTGGATCGAATGTGGTCACACCTACAAACAGCAAGCTTATCAAATCGAGACATTCTTTTTAACATAAAAAAACAAAAACTCGCCATTTTCTAAAGTAACAACCAACCATGATACTTGTCTGCAGCTTTTTCTGCATAAGGATACCCCCTGCCTTTCTCAGTGACAACATGGATTAACACTGGACCAGTTATTTCAGTGTTCTTAACCTCTTTGAGAATGGCTGTTAGATCGTCGATATTGTGACCATCAACCGGGCCGATATAGTAAAGTCCAAGCTCTTCAAAAAGCGTAGAACCCGATCCACTAATAAGGCCACGAGCATACTCGTCCACTTTGGCTGCCAGCTCATGCATAGGCCCTCCGATCTGCTTAGTAACTCCCTGCAACAGTTCCAACGAGAATTAAACGAAAGGTTCATGAAAAAATCGTAGAAAATCAAGAATTAGTTTCTTTTGGATTCTTGGTTCATGATAATAACCTTGGCAACTTCTCTTAGCTCTCGGAGTGGACGATTGGACTGTAACCTGCTTAAAGCACTACTCAAGGCTCCAACAGGTGGAATAGGCCCGTCTAAATTAGCAGTGGGTAAAGAGACTTGTTTGTTGTCATTAAGAATAACGATCATATCCGAATCTAAATAACCAGCATTGTTCATTGCTTCGTATGCTTGGCCAGCTGTCATGGCACCGTCACCTATCACTGCCACGACATTGTTTTTCCTTCCTTTTAAATCCCTTCCAACGGCCATCCCTATTCAGACAAGAAATTATCGAAGGATTCAAAACCTAGAAAAGACACCGTTTCCAAGATTGTGTCTATATTATTACCACTTTCCTTTTGCATGTATGAAATTATATGAGTCATTATTGCCGATCATTTCTAACACATTTCACCACACGATTTCTTTTCTTAAGAAGGAAACACAATAAAAGCTATTCACTTCTCATAATTCTTTGTTCTATTACGCGTCTTAAGTTCGTACCTAAACCAGCAGAGATAGTTGTGGAACTGTGGCCAGCACCAAAGCAATCATACTCACTCTCAGACCGTTTGGTAAAACCAGAAAGGCCTTCTGTTTGTCTCAAAGTCGGCATTTTGTGTCTTCTTCCAGTTAAAATTTTGTGAGGATAAGACTGAAACATACATAACCATAAAGACAATAACTAAAGCAATCCTCAAAACACAGATTCATAACAAAAATATCGTAGAAAGACAAAAAACCTGGTGGCCAACATCCCACAGAATTCTATCTTGAGGAGCATCGAAGACGTAGTGAAGAGCCACAGTGAGCTCAACCACACCAAGGCTCGAACCAAGATGGCCCCCAGTCTTAGAGACATTGAAGATAACATCGGATCGAAGTTCATCTGCAAGTTGTTTCAATTCCTGCATAAATACACAGAATCCCTCTTCTTCAGATACCACATAAAAAAAAAATCTTAGTTCATTATGTTACACTAACTGCATTACATACCTTAACTGAGAGATTTTTCATGTGAATTGGGTAGTTAATAGTGTCTAAAAGAGGAGTTGGAGGCTTCTTTGAGAAATACTCCTCTCTTTCAGACAATGATGCACAAATTCCAACTGCTCTTTTCTTTGCCTTCAAATCCAAAACCAAGAACAGAACAAAACAGCCATTTCAATCAACTAAATGATACTAAATAACAATCTCAAACAACACCTAAAGACAAATGTTAAAGAATACAAGATATAATAACCAAAGCATTCTTAGTGCACAAATCCCAAAAGTACTAAAACAACTATATAATTAATTCAAGAATTCTTAAATTATATGGGCCAGATTTCAAACCTTATAATTCTTGCAGAAAATTTGACAGTGTAGATCCACCCCATGTAGCCACTGAGAGCAAAAGGTGGGACCCCTTTGAGCATCTGCACCCACTCCATTGCTCAAATTTCCAGAAAATGAAAATGTACTCGAAGCCATATTCATAAATTTCCACAAACAATAACAGGAAGCGAACAGATATTAACTACTCCAAAAATAAAAAATAAAAAAAAGAAATCAACTTTTTCTTTGTAATCTTCTCAAAAAGAATAAAACTTTAACATGAACTCATACAAGAAAAGTTGTTCAATCTTTTTATTTTATATGGCGTGCACTCAATGCTGATTTCTGATTGTGTGTGTAGAGAGAGAAAGCAGAAGACTTTGAAGAGAGAGAAAAATTCTTGAAAGAATGAAGAAATTGGAGTGACTCTTTCTCTTCTAAAGGCCCTTTTTTCAGAGAGCTCCAAAGTTGATAACGCAGAAATCAGAATTTATAGTAGGGGTTGAAACAATGCAAGAGAAACGGCCACGTCAGCAGAAATCACAAAATATATGATAATGTATCTATATTTGCATTGGAGTGGACATGAGTGTCTGAAACATAATAGCTACAACGTATTTGGACAACGATTGAATTGTTATTTAGGGGTGTGTTTTTCGCTTTTAGTCAGAGAAAGTGTGATTAATGGTAAACTCTATTTATTATAGTGTGTTTCTTGCTTAACCAATGACATTTATGTAGTTTTCCATGTGAATGCTTTTTCGAATTTTTATTTATTTATTTATTTTTGGTGGAAATAGTTTTTGGAAAGTACTTGTGATCATTCATGGTGATTTTTAAAATTTATGAATTAAGTAAATTTATGAATTAAGTTGAAATATTTATTTAACATATTCTAAAGAAATATATCTAATCTAAAATAGTATATATATTTTAGTAAATTGATGTTTGAAGTCTTGTGAGTTTAAATACATCAAATCAACTCATAATTAATAAAATAAAAATTGACTTATGAAAATAAATTTTGATTCTATATATTATTTAAGTTACTATAAATTTCATTTCCATGTACCAACGATTTTATTTTATAAACATACCAAACTCAAGGAAACTCTTTTTATGATTTCAATAACCCAATTAGCCAATGAGAAAAATATATAAAAATTGCGTTCAAAATTATACTCAATTATTACTAATCACAAAAATGGTTTTATAAATATTATGTATAATATTTGTTAATCACGCAATCATGTAGATATAAAAATAGAAGGTAAATATTATGTTTGTTAAAATTAACCAAATAGTATAGTTAATAATTGACAAAAATATTGGACCACATAATATTATTATACAAAAAAATGGATAGTGGATAATGATATATTTTATATTAAATAAAAAGCTGAAACTTTTATCACAACTAGTGGTAACGAATAGGCCACTTGGATTTTTCTTTCCCCCATTTATAGTGGGGGAAATAAAACCCAAAATCCAAATTGTTTTGTCAACTACTAATAGTCCTAGTACATTGGAGGAAGTCCAAATGTTAATTTATATTGTACAGTTTTAAATATGTTAAAATAATAAAATCATCTTACTTTGTCCTAATGTGCGTATTATAATATAAAATTTTAAAGTTATTTTTCTTTATCACAAACTAAATAATGCTCAAATGTCTATTATGAACAACTCTTAATATCAACTTTAGATCTCAAATGGTAGAATAATTTGAGATTTTGGTTTGAAAAATCCGAGAATTGTTGTAGGTAGGAGCATAAATTAAATACATTCTGAAGCTACAAAGATAGTTATTAAAAACATGTTTGAATTGAGAGACTCATACAAGTTCTTTCCTTTCAATCTTTATTGCAGCCCGTGTTACTGAATCAACTACTTTAAAATCAATTTTTTTCCAAATGATAATAATTTAATCTAATTTAATCAACTACACATAATAATAATAATAATAATAATAATAATAATAATAATAATAATAATAATAATAATAATAATAATATTGGGTATTTTTTTCCAAATTTTGTTCAAATAGAAAGAGATATATATTTAATCTATTTTTTTTATTGGGTTGCAATAGAAAATTGTTTAAGAAATTTGAAATTATTTTAAATAAAATTTTAAAGTTTAAAATTTATTTAAAAATAAATTGAATATGTTATAAATTTTTAAATATTAGTTCAAATATAGAGTAACTATAATTTTATTAACAAATAGATTAAAAAGAGTAAAACTAAATTATACCATTATATTATATTATTATACCATGAATATATTGTTATAATATTTTATTATAAATCATGAATATACCATTATATTATATTATTAAAAGCTAAAATTATTTGATGTAATATAATAAACCGTGCAACGAATGGGAGAAAATACTGGTATAAAAATAAAATCACTAGACATGTCACATGTGGCAAATCCACGATGTCTCACATTTAATGTTATTTTCTTTATTTTTATTTCTATTATAGATTGAAAAAAAAAAGTTTAGAAAATGTAATGATTAAGAAATGACTTTTAATATAAGAAATATAAAAAAATATATTAGACTTTCAATATGAAATATTTTAAAATCTTAGATAAATTAAAAAAATACTAATAAAAGTATAAACTGAATATATGGTGAAACTATTTAAAATAATTTATAGTTACTCTTCTCTAAAAATCAACAATAAAATATACGACTTAATTATTATTATTAAGGTTACGATATTAAATTTAAAATTCTAAAATCAAAAAATAAATTTAATTTTTTTAATATGTATGATATATTATGTACTCACAGATATTAATTTTTTTTTACTTCAATAATTAAATAATATATTCATAAAAAATACATTGTACTTAAGTATGATGACATCTATAACACAAAATTATCAATAAATAAATAAAAATTCAATATAAATAATTTAAAGTTTTTAATTTTACTAGATTCAATTTATTTAAATTCGTGTAATACGCAGTCCTTATGCAAGTAAAAAGATAAAAGTAAGTCTAAAAATATTAAACTACTTGATTTTATTCAACTTGTTAAAACTCATTTAAACTGGAATTGATTAATTATGGCTAATTACATTAAATAAAACATGCACTTATGGTTTATTTTCACTCACAACATGAATTTTTCATGTTAACATCAAAAATCACAAATTTATCATTCATGTCAAATTGACACATAATTGGGGGCTCCAATTATTGATGTGATGATCGAAATATATACCCATATCTCAATCTTCAATCCATGTGTAACTTTATATTTCGGATGATATCCATGTATAACTTTATATTTCGTGTTGTACCTCTAACTCGAGTCGAATAAAATCAAATATAAGAAGGCTAGAAATGGTCGAGCTGACTCGGAAGGCCAGAAATGGCCGAGCAGACCAGAAGGCCAGAAGTGGTAAGGAGGTCGGCTAGAAATGGACGGGCCGACCAAAAGAGCTCGATTCGGACTCTTAGCTGGGTAAGGAGGCCGGCCAGAAATGGACGATGTTAGACATCTGATCCGAGCTACCTGTTATATTACATCTAGATAGCCCAGTAAAAGCCATCAGTTCACTTGACCGGCCAGGATGACACATTGGACGTCCAACCCGATAGACCGTCCAGGATGGCTGGCCCGAGCTGATCTTGCTGCCCAGGTTATAGCTAACCACCAAGAGATCGTGAGTGACAAAACCACCAATTGCCACGTAAATAGGCGAAAATCAAGGAGAAAGTGGGCTCAACTTCCACAACCTCCACGATTATTTTTCAACTATAAATAGATGTAATTTCAACTTGTAAGAGCCCCACACTTTTGTATAAAAGCACGAGATAGCTACTTTCTCTCACATAAATTACATAAGATTCTGACCGGCCACAATAAACCGTCCAGGATCAGCCGAGCTAAATTGCCCGAGTAGGCTGCGGGCCAGTCTTTTTGCATACTTCACATTTTATTTTACATACATTTGGGTGTTAGATTAGGAATTAACCAATTACAAATTTCAACGTCAACATTTCGGACATCACTCATATTGAATTTTTTTTTTGAATTTTTTTTTTAAGGAGAAACTAAAATATTGATTAAATATTCATTCGAATTTCATATGAGATATTCTATTTCACTTGATGTTATATTTTATATTTTAAAATAATCACTCTACATAATATATATTAAATAATATTATTAATTAATATGTGACGTATATTAAATTTAATGAAAAAAAAATGTAACACTAGATGGAATGAGAATCTGAATCATACAAATTAGATTGTCAAAATTTTGTTCATACAAAAAACTCTCATTTGAGGCCGTAGAAAAAATAAAAACCAATATAGAGCAGAAAAAATAGGTTTTGCTTTTACTTATATGCTAAATTGTCAAAAAATAAAACTCGTATTTTCACATTTCTGTTTTCTGCAATTTTAGCCTTTTTTTCAAGATGCATAATTTAAATTTGGAAAAATGATTAGCACATTTATTGAATAAATATATGAAAATTAGTTAGATAAATATAAAGATTATAATCAGTATGTTAATAATTATTTGATAAAAATGAAAATAACTATATTTAAGAATCCAAATTAAAATAGGTTAATAATTTAATAAAAAATAAAATTTAGAAACATTGAAATAGAATGAAAATATGTGAAATAACATTTGATATTTATTTAGATAAAACTAAACACCGTATTTAAAATTTTAAAAATATTTGATACACCTAAAATATTCTAATGATTTAAAAAAAAAAAAAATCAAGTAATTTTTTTGAATTGAAGTGCGTAGGGTAGGTTATGCATGTCCCACCCCTGATGCTCCATTAGCCCATTCCCATCGCTCCATCAATACTATACTATAATTGTTAGGATAAATCAATAAATCGGTGTTTGATATATATTTATAATATAATTGGAGATGTAATACATGATATAGATTTATTATTGAATTTGTACATATCATATATAGATTTATTTAGATATGAGTAAATTAAGGATAAATTAATATTGGGTGTAGCATTTAAAAAAGCCAAAGGAGTCGTGGACGAAATCGCCATTGACTTATACATATATTGTGTATTTGGAAAAAAAGAATTTGTGCTTAAAAAGTGAAAAGACAATACAAATTGAAAATATATGAAGACATGTTATAATGTTGGATGCCACACAAACCACATATTAATTGCTTTGTTTGGCCACTTGTCCCTTTCACTTCGCAATTCTGCACTTAGATGTCCACATTTTCACTTCATTCAATGCATATATATATATATATAAAATAATAATAATAATAATAATAATAATAATAATAATAATAATAAAAAAAAGAACCCACCGTTGGGTTCTTTATAGAGCCAAATCTACTGATTTCTTTTAAATACTGCTATATTCTTTTCTTATTTAGTTTCTTTTCTTCTCTATCTCCATTTTTCACTAGATAAATCTCAATTTCTTTTCTTATTTATCTTAATTTTTATTCTATTTTATAAAATTCTTTCTTATTTTATCTCATTTTTAAATAATTTTTTTCTTATTCATGTAAATTTCTTTCTTACTCTATATAAATTTCTTTAAATATTTTTTAATTATAGATAAGTTTTATCATCTAAAATAAGATTTATGTACTACTATTATTATCGAGTAATTAATCTCAACCATCTATTTGTTAATAGTAGATAAGTTTCAATGCAGTAAAATATTTTTTAAGTTGTTTTTATTTTCCCCTTTTCTTAGGCACCATATTCATATATTTTTTATTACAAGTATCAATTTTTCATATTCACGATCATTCTTTTCACCACTATCAAACTTTCTTTTTGACCCATCACGAATTGAATTATCTCCTTTTTATCAATAATCTATCTAATTAATCGGTAAAGTTTTCACTTGTTTTTATTATCTATTTTTTGACTTTTTTTTTAATTTCATAGGTAAGTAATTTACTTCTTTTATAAATTCATGACCGAATAATTTGACTTAAATGTACAAGATGATTCAATTTGTTCCATATTAATGAATATCCAACTAATTTGTTTTTAAAAATATTCAGTTCATAATGATAAGAAAGTGGATGTGAAAGTGGACTTCATGCACAATCTCATGACGGAGCAATTGCGCAAAACTACATGGTATTCATTAATTTTTTACTTATTTAATATTCTTCTTAACTCAAAAAATTATTTTATACATATATATTGAATGTAGGTTTATTATAAAACTCTAACTATGAGGATCATGTTAGTGAAGATAGAGATGACTATATTCTGTTGGATGATGTTAATGGAGATGGTATAACTTTGCAAGGTAATGTTTTCCTAATGATTTTTTCTACTATAAAAATTCTTCTTTTTTAGGATTACATTTGTGTTTGATGTTAGTGGAGATGGGAATAACTTTGCAAGTTTTCCTAATTCTTCTTTTTACTAAGTGATGAATGTGTTGTAATTTTTTTTTTTTTGTTATAATATTTTTTTAATAATTAATTTTCATGATTTTTTACAGGTTCTAACAACATTGCACAAGTAAGAGGTATTTACTAATTTTTAAATAGACAAGTTTTAAGTATCTACACTTTTATTAGATAATTTCTAGACGAGTTTTAAACGTATGTATAATTAAAGAAAAATGTCTTAGCAAATACTTTTTTCAAGTAATATTGATATTAATGATAACTAAGAGAGAAGAAAAGAAATCGACTGAAAAAGAAAAATTGTCATTGTAGAAAAATCATTACGAAAACATTATCTAAGAAAAGAAAAAATAATTTAAGAAATATTTCATTACATTGAAACTTATCTACAATTAAAAAATAGATGATTGGGATTAATTACATTATCATGGTGATAAAATAAGAAAGGATGTTATAGAATAAAAAAATATTAAGATTTATTTACTGAAAAATGGAGATAAAGAAGAAAAGAAAAAAAAAAGAAATTGAATAAGAATATAACGGTACTTAAAAAAAACTTAAAGAAATATATGTGTATTACCAGATCAATAGATTTGGTACTTAAAAAAAACTTAAACAAATATATGTGTATTGCCAGATCAATAGATTTGGCTCCATAAGGAACCCAACGACTGGTTACTATAACTCTACCACCCTACCCACCGTTGATGTGTCAAAAATCTAGAATTTTTATTAATTTCACCTTCCATATAATTACACGTTATCAATGGACTTATTAAATGTTGTCCACAGTGAACATTTTGATATATTCTTATATATATATATTATTTGTTGTTATTTTTAAAATGTGATACTTTCGTTAAGCTTGTGTTTAAAATATATATACACACACATGCATGTTAGAGATAAACATTTCATGTATAGCAAACTGAAAAGTGTGTATGAATGTATGATTCTTGTAATAGATAAAAGATTTATATGCAAATATATGCAATATTATGAAACATGAATATTGTTCTAACCTTTTGAATTCTTACTAACTTAAATACAAGTTGATTTTAAATGACTGAGTATCATTTAATTTCCTTAAAAAAACTTATCCAATTATGTTGACATTTAAAAAAAAAATGATATGACATCGACAACTATAAGAATGATTTATTTTGTACTGATAACAACACAACATAGAATCATCTCACATCATCCAAAAATATGTTGTCATCTATTTAATTTATTTATAATCGCATATATATCAGGGAGTTTTAAGACGAAATTGTCATTCATTTCCAGTTCTTTATGGTTGTATTGTTTTATTTGAGGTCACGTCCATTTTAATGAAAACCATAATTTTAAGCATTAAATATAACAAAAAAATTTCAAACTATTTATTTGAGCTTATAACATCCTTATAATAGAACAGAATAAAATTCATATTCCATGTTTTAACTATAAATCAGAAAATTTCAAGTAAATTTTTTATTGAAAGTGAAACTGCAACATATAATTTTGTTCTTATTGGAAATTTTATAAACAATGACTAGAATCTAGAAAATAGGAAATAACGATAAGTTAAATATTTAATCAACATCTTTTTCAAATATGAATTAGACAATAACAATGACTAGTATTTAGAAACTCTATAATTTTTGTCAATAATTAAATATTTATCCTTTTATTGTCTATGTTGGTTTCAAGTGTTGTCAGGTTTAGAGGAAGGTGAATAAACCTTTTCGAATAATTAAACTTTTCACTCCAAAATATGTGAATTCTTTATTGCTTGCAGTAAGCTAGATAACTTACTTATGTTGTATGCATGGTGATAAAATACAGAGCTTCAGAGCTTTGATGTATGCTAAAAGAAAAAGACTTTTAAAGAGATTTATGCAGCAGAATAAATGATTTATTTAAAAATATTTCTTATGAAGTTTTAGCAAGTTTAAATGTTATATGCTCAATGATGTTATGACATAAATAAGTACATGTTGTAAGCAGATGACAATAGATTTATAGTGGTAATTTCTCTATGCCTATTTTACTCCTTTACACAATTATTTTTGTTTGTTAAGATAAGTTTGTTTTACACAGCTTAGCTATTACAAACTCAACCTTAACAAGACAATAGCTAGCTTGAGTTAATTTCAATCAAGATCCACATATGATTTTCACCTTACAAAAGATGAATAAAACTTAGTAGGAAACCCCGTTCCCTTCTAACTAAGTCTTACTAAAATAATCTACACACATAATATAGAGGTTAAAGTATATAAAATGTGTCTTCAACTAGTGTTGAACAAGTCTTTAGATTTTTTAAGATGAAGTTGATAACTTGGTTTGACTGAAATTTTTAAGTACTTTAAAACTTTAAGAGTTTTTCCTTGCTTAGATTCAAATCTTGGGAGTTTCCGTAGCTGTTTCAGTTACACTATTCCTCTATTTATAGTGAAAGAGTTTTTGCTTGTTGAAAATAGACAAAACTAAGCATTTAATGCATGATCCTTTCTGTATAATCTTTTATTTAATGGGTATTGGACTTTAATTATGGTACCACTCTTTCTTGTCTGTGTAAACTGCAGCGTGTTAGATAGGTGTCTTCATTTGGTTGGCTCTTCTTCCTAGTATTACAATTTGTCTCTATCGATAATATTCTAGTTGTAATAAAACTTAAACTTGATGTTATAGTATACTTGAAATTCATACTGGGTGAGCTGCCAATAGCCTTTATGTAGTAACTTTAGCTTCTGCAATAACCTCTACTTCTATTGTATCCTCTAGGTCACAGTGGCCTTCAAATCTTGCTACATTCTTCGAGACTTGTGTTTTCTTTTACTTAACTTTAGTGTATTCTTCTTCTTCATATCACTTACAACAAAATACTTCTTTCAAGCTTTCTTTCTTCACACATATTTCTTGAAAACTATTTATATCTCACTTAAACATTGTAAGAAAAAAAGGTACTCTAAAATCATATTACAAATATATTTTATCTCATCAAAATTTAAACAATCAATTCCTAATAGTTCGAGATTAAATGATTGTGAAGACATTGATTAATTCTCAGCATATTTTATATTGTTTTCCCCTGGATTTCCAATCAATACATTAGCAAAAACGCAATCATCAAAGGTCTCATTTAGCATTTGTTTTTTTTCTTTAGTTCTTTATTTTGCATTTCCAAATCTTCAACAATGTTTCATTTCATCGTTTAATTTTTTTCTATATAAAATTATTTCAAATAAGATCTTACATACTGTTTTATATGATATTGATTAACCATGTTAAATAAATTGACCCATTTTTATTAATTTATATAAATTTTATTTTAAATAAAAATTTACGTGCTGTCGTCTCACATATATATTTTTTTACAATTGATCTACCAATATTCTTTTTACTGTATCGATTGAATTATTTCATCTACCAATATTTTATGATGGAAAAGAGAAAAGAAATTGGGACAAAAAATAACAGAAGAAAATGAAAGAAAATGACAAAAGATAAACAGAATTTGATCCTTATTCAATCAATTATTCCAAAGACTCTATGCTTGGAATGGATTTCGCATGTAAGGATTTTGAACTTCAAAATTCCAATATCTATTTGTTTCTATATTTAAATTTGAATTACAAAATTCGGACATAATCATTAATACCTATATTACAATCATCAATCATTATCAAATATATTTTTTCATAAAAATATATCACATCAACCCACTTTTTCACAATAAAATATTATATCAACCCACTTTTTCCAACATTAATTTGACATCTACAATATAATCTTATTCTACTAAATTCTCAAATAAACGTACATTTTTACTATTTATATTTATTACAAAATCCAAATTTCAAAGTTAGGATTTCCCCAAATCTACTAAAATCCGTTCCACACATACCCTTAACAAAAACCATGACGCAGACTTCTCCCCCACCCACTCCCACCCCACCCCACCCCACCCCCACCCCAACCTGGCGTCTTCTTGTCGCCACCTAACGCCACCCACCCCACCCCCACTCCCCCCCCGAAGTCCGACTCTTGCATATTGTGAGAGAGAGAGAGAGAGAGAATTTCGTAACCCCTAACTCAGTCATTCTCCCATTTGTCTCCCAAAATCTCCATTAATGCAGCAAAACCCATCTCCCTCTACCCCTAATCCAGTCAACGATACCACTTCTCCCCCAATTCCCTCCGATGACCCCACCCCTTCCTCCGTCTTCGATTGGTCCGAGTTTCTTGACTTCAACCTCGATGAAAGCCTAACCATATCCTTCCCCCAGGCCGAGCCCGACCTGCCCGAGCCTGACCCCAACCACCACCTGGAGAGTTCGGGCGGGGAGAAGCCTGGTCGGCTGAGGAAGAGAGACCCAAGATTGGTCTGCTCCAATTTCTTGGCGGGTCGGATCCCATGTGCGTGCCCTGAGTTGGATGAGAAGCTGGAGGAGGAGGAGTTGGGCCTCCCGGGTAAGAAGAGGACCCGGTTGGTGAGGACTCCGGGCGGGGCTCCGGCGAAGTGCCAGGTGGCGGGATGTGAGGTTGACATTAGTGAGCTTAAAGGGTATCATCGCCGGCATCGAGTTTGTTTGCAGTGTGCAAATGCGAGTGCTGTTGTTATTGATGGGGAGAGCAAGAGATATTGTCAGCAGTGTGGAAAGTATGATCATCCCCTCTTATCTCTTATTTTATGAATTGTTTGATGTTTTGTTGATGCATATTTACTGCTCGTTAATGATGGAAAATGCGAGTCGAATCCTAGAAGAAATTGGCATTTCAAGTTCTAATGAACCCATTTTATTGTCATTAAGTTCTGAGATACTGAATGAATGTCCTTGCTCATGCATTCGGAAGCCATCGATACTCTGTGTGGCTTTTCTTAATCTGAACTCTCTTTAAATGATGTAGTCAAATGATGATCTCTTTTATTTAGTTTTCGTTTGTTTATATGTTTGTTTGTTTGATATTTACATCCATGTGCAGACATATATCCTAATAATGGGAGTTGGTCATTACTTAATGTCAGTTCTTTGAGCAGCATTAATCAAGTTTCTTGCTTACTGTGGTCATAAATGCCAGACCATAAATTGTGATGGACCATATTTGTCCCATTCAAAGAAATATTTGGAAATGTTATTTAAAATTGGTATTTTTGCGTGATACTCAAATATATCGCAGTTTTTCTTTGGGTTCCTAAAGCTTGGATACATGTAACGAAGGACACAATCTGATATTTGCTCGGCCTATTTACTTTTTGCACATTGAAATGAAGATGTTTATTTATGAATATATAGCAATGGCTTATGGTGAAGCCTTGATGTTAGGATACTATTTATGCTGTTTGTCTTTTTGCGGGAATTTGCAGTCTCTCGACTTTCTGCCTCTCTGCTTAAAGTTAGATCTATGCCTATTTCATCCTTTCAAATAAGGGAAAAATGTACATCTTGGATTACACCAGGGGCATTTGCTTCTGCTTTGGCAACATTGTATATGGTTTCTTGTCATGGCGAATAAACCAGAAGACATTCCATCCTCACCTATTATGTTGTCTCTCTTTGGGTGTGTGTGTGTGTAGAATAAGCTTTAGTTTTATGGCTGGAGTAGTGTTGAGCACTTTATTTCTCCTTTAATATCACGCTAATACATCTAAAACTTTTGCAGGTTCCATATCTTGTCAGATTTTGATGAGGATAAACGTAGTTGTCGGCGGAAATTAGAACGCCACAATAACAGGCGAAGAAGAAAACCAAATGATTCTAAAGAAGGCATGGAAAAGGAATCGCAACAGATTAATTTGGTTGACGATCTTAGTGGCGATGATGATACTGGAAAAGGTATAGTCATTATACATCAAGATGTTGCATTCTTCCCTTCTTCCAAATGCTTTATTCGCTTCACTTAGAGTGTTGTGACTCTGTAACCTTTCTTAATGCTTGGATGTAAATTTAGCTAGGTTATGAAAACAACTCTTTCTAGTTGTCAGAGAGATAGTAGAAAATATATTATTGGGTGTATTAACAGGTAAAGAAATACCCATATATATATAGGGAATAGAACCTAAGTTAGAATCTAATAAGGAACCTAGATATACAAGAAATCCTAGATATACAAGGAGATATACATACACAAGGAAATAGATATCAAATCTACAACACTCCCCCTCAAGCTGGAGCATATATATCAATCATCAATCATATCCAGCTTGTCACGAAGTTCCGAAAAACGTTTATCTCCTCTCAGTTTAGTAAAGACATCAGCAACCTGGTTGAACGAAGAAGTAAATGGAGTTGTTTTGAGAACAATATTGAATTTATCAAATGAAGTTCTAGAACTTTGTTTGAGACCATAAATAGCTTTCTTAAGTCGACAGACCTTAGTAGCAGCATTCTCCCCCTAAGCAACATACCCTGGAGGTTGCTCCATAAAAACAATCAAGGTCAAATCGCCATAGAGAAAGACGTTCTTCACATCAATATTAGCCAACGGGGATGCAGACACAAGCTCCAAAGTGACACCAGAATCAACATCCAAGACTTATCAAGAGATACAGCAAACGCACCTATGGTGGTAGAGACAACAGTAGAGGAAGTGCCCAAAGAATGTGGCAGATTGTCATTAGAGTACATCTCTCGTAAGGTAGGAGAGGCAACTGTAGAGACAGAGAGAATATAGGCAACAGTAGGGGCAGAAAGAACACAATCTTGTTTCCTCTGAGATCCCAAAAATAATAGGAAGGCATGAGACCATAACAGATAGTTAGAAAAATTCAGATCAGCTGAATAGGAAATATTAGGGCAAATCTTAAGTTAGTTACCCAGAATATATCAGCAGAGGGATATCAGTTACCTAGAACAGATATGGCTGAGGTAGAAAAATAGTTACCTAGAACAGATGTAGAGGCAGAACCCATAACAGATCAGTCAGTAGAGGGCAGGGAGGCAGGGAAAATTATCCCGCTCTGATATCATGTCAGAGAGATAGTAGACATTATATTATTGTGTGTATTAACAGGTAAAGAGACCCCCATATATATAGGGAGTAGAACCTAAGTTAGAATCTAATAAGGAAACCTATATATACACGGAGATATACATATACAAGGAAATAGATATCAAATCTACAACACTAGTCTTTAACAATTAGGGGAACTTTATTGATCTTTGTTGTAGTTTCACTTTATCCGACCCTTCAATTGTGTATACCCTAATCAATTTTTGATGGTCCAGGTGGAATATCTGTGAGCGGTCAGATTGAAGAAAGGGAGATTCTGTTGGAGTCAGATGGAAAGGTCTCTACCCTATGCTCATCTCCTGGTTCGCAGAATCTTCAAAGTGATAGTTTCATATCTTTTACCGCGTCTGGTGAAGCTCACATCCAAGGGGATAAACAAAATCAAAAACTCAAATATTCTCCATCCTATGGTGACAATAAGAGTAGTTTTTCCTCTGCGGTATGCTCAATCTCTTATTGCTGCGTTCTGTCTTTATTTCTTTTCCTTCATGAGTCAATCTTATATTAATCTGCAGGGCCTTCATATTTCTTGCAGTGCCCTGCTGGTCGGATCTCTTTTAAGCTATATGATTGGAATCCAGCGGAGTTTCCTCGACGACTTCGACTTCAAGTATTCTTAATGCAGTTTAGTTTAATGTATTATATATAAAATTTCTTCATGTTAAATATGTGATGGTTTCTAACTCGTATGCTGATATTGATTTTTGTAGATATTCCAATGGTTGGCTAGCATGCCCGTTGAGTTGGAGGGGTATATCCGTCCTGGTTGTACAATTTTGACAGCTTTTATTGCAATGCCAAAGCCACTGTGGGATAAGGTATTATGCATGTTATTCTTTTATTTTTGGTACCGTTAATAAATTAGCATCATGCCCTTAATAAATTATTGGTTATTGTTCATCGTTATTTATCCAGTAACTCTTTAACATTATATTAAATATGTAATGCACAAATGAGCCTGTAGACAATGTTAATTGAAAAATAGAAGTTCTTCCGTCAGTGAATGTACTTGTCTATAATGATGCTATTCTCAGTAAGGAGAATCAAATAGTTGCCACCTTATATTTCGTTTTCAGAAATTTTAAAAGTTGTATGAACTATCTGTTTAATAGCATTATTCATAATGGTGATTTGATTTATTTTATCTCCAATTATAGTTTTGTATTCATTCCGCATGGGTTTTTTGATAGGCTTTGTAAATTCTTTATTGGCCTGATTATTAATATACCTACAATGAGCAGTTATTGGAGGAACCAGCTCTATGCATTAAAGATCTTGTTGTCTCGCCAGAGAGCCTGTTGTCTGGAAGATGCACAATGCATGTCTATCTAAATAACATGATTTTTCGTGTCACAAAAGGTCAGCCAGCAGGATTACCAAACAGCCTTTCTCTATGTATATGTTTTTAAATTTTTTACTTATTTATTTTGGATCCTTGTTGAAGCAGATGCAACTTCGGTACTGAAAGTCAAAGTAAAAGATCAAGCTCCGAAGCTTCATTACATATACCCAAATTGCTTTGAGGCTGGCAGGCCAATGGAATTTGTGGCCTGTGGAAGTTATCTACTTCAACCAAACTTTCGGTATGAAATGATGCATTTGGAAAAAAGGATTATGTTAAATTTTTGTATGCAGATTTATTTATTTACACATTATATTCTAGTCTTTAAGTTTAGCATCCTATTATATTCCCTGTTTAATTTGAGAACTTATATTTTCTGAATTCTTCCATGATTTGTTGTTTACACATTGTAATTCCCTGATATGTAACCGTTATAAGGGAGGTGCTCGGGAACGTCCATGCAATTTGTGTTGATCATGAAGATGGATGTTATTATCTCCTTTTTTGTTCCTCATGGAAACATTTTCCTTTCTCGAGCTCCCTTCCAACCAAGTGTTGAAAGCCTAGCATGGGATGAAGAGTTTGGAGAATGGATGATGCACAACTAGAATTAATGGGTTAACATTTTACATAAGCAAGTATAGGTAGAGTGCTATAACTAAGTTAAAAGAATGGATGGCATATCTAATGAAATATGTTGATTCTGATGGAACTGAAATATGAAGAGGTAGTGTTCCTAATCATCTAGCAAATGTAGATGAAAATGTTAGTCTTTTGGGGTATACCTGTTTCATACCAAAAACAATTTTTTAGTGGGGAATTGTTTGCCCTGAAACTTGAAAATGTGCATTTTTGCAGGCACTAGATGGCCAAATTAGGAATATTAGTTTCTTAATTGTTGTTAATTGTATAGCAAGTTTACAAAAAATGTCATTGTGGATGTGTTATGTATGTGTTATCTTATAGTTAACATTGACAATTTCTCCTCTTCTTCTTAATATTCTATTATTTAATGCTCTTTGACAGGTTTCTTATTTCATTTGCTGGACGATACCTAGAATACAATATTAGTATTTCATCTTCGTGCCGGGAGAAAGGAGGTGCCAACAGCGCCGACCATCAATTGTTGAAGATATATGTCCCTCAAGTTGATACGTCTCTTTCTGGTCCTGCTTTTATCGAGGCGAGTCTGTATTTTGCTCACTACTTTTTTACCCTTTCGCACTAAGCTGTTATGTGCTCTTTCTTTGTTAGCCTGAGGTTGATTCAGAGGATAGGAGCCAACATTTTAGCTATGTTATGAGGGGGATTGCTAAAATTGAATCATTTATAACTACCATGTTCTCTTAGGTGTTATAAACCAAATGCTTTCTTGTTGACATCAAAAGTGATTTAACATTGTGAAATCTGCTGGCAACCGCAGTTTCAATCCATCTTATATCCTTAATCATTTTTTGGTGAAATTGATTCTTGAGTTGCTACTAGTAGAATCAACTAATGGACTTATCATTGCATTTCTTACATAGATGGGCTTTCTCTGCAGGTTGAGAACCAGTCTGGCTTATCCAACTTCATCCCGATTCTTGTAGGAGACATTAAAACTTGTGCAGAAATAGAGGTCTTGCAACAAATATCGTCTCAAGAACAAAAATCTTGTCCTCCACACCCTGCATGTGAGGTTTTTGCTTCAAAACAAGCGGAGATGTCAGATCTTGTTTTAGATGTAGCATGGTTGCTTAAGAAATCTGTATCGACACAACAATTGACATCTTCCCATGTACAAAGATCGATCTATTTATTAGAGTATTTGATAGAGAAGAAGTCTTCCATCATTCTGGAGAGACTATTGTCCTCGCTGAGATCCGCAATAGATAATGATTTGGTCGTTGGCATTTCTGATTCCGAGATGAGGTTGCTACAGAGTAACATGGACACCGCACACAGAAGGCTTTCTCAGAAATCATCGGAAAAAGAATCTTTAGTGAAGCTTGAACCAGATGGAAATAGATGCAGTCACAGCTCTCAAAATGTCGTTTCAGCTTCTAATCAGGTACATCAAGTGTTGACATATTTTATAATTTGCCATGAATGCTCTATCACTTAATCGTATTCTGGTTTCTTGGTGATAAAGTTCATATGATAACTGAAAATTTCAATAGTTATCATCAAACATCTTCTTGTATGCATGAATTTCCCAAGAAAAAAAAAATGGTTTTATTTGACATTGGCTCGGTTACTTTCCAAGAAATGCTTAGTCTAATAACTCACTCTTATTGATGAACTAAGACAGAACCGTTGGAATCTGAAAACCAAATCACTTTCAATCCTGTGTCTTCAATTGATTAAAGATAAATCATAGATTAGTACTTTTATACGAAAGTTGAGTTAATTACATGTCCAATCACCACCTTTAATGTATTTTCATTAACATGACCTTTTTACTCTATCACCACAAACCATCACCTTCCATTTTGAGTTCCAATTGCTGAAGTGGAGCCCGAAATTTGAAAATTATTCTCGTTATCTGATCATGTGGCTCTGAATTTTGTGCTTTAAGTCAGTAATTGGAGCCCAAAAGCCCAATCATATACCGAATTGTTAAAAAATTGAAGGTGTTGATTTGTAGTGATAAAGTTGAATGGTCATATTGTAAATGAAAAAGCGTTACAAGTTAGTGATTATCTTTTGGATTTCCCTCTTTGAATTGTTTGCATGAACTCATACTATGGCTCAAGTTTCCATTCTCGTGTCTTTCCACTTCGTCTCAATACGTGCAGAACACTGTTCTGATAGATGACGATGTTAATCTATATATACCAGGGTCTACGTAGAATGGTGAAGAGTATGCTGGGGCTCAGTACACCCTCACTGTCTCCAGCAGAAGATCCAACGGTCCCTCTTTTAAATAGAGAGGTGATCATGACCATTAATCTTCAAGAAAGGTCTAGAAACTCTCGCAAGCGGTCATTCATGACACTTTTCACTTCACGGCCCCTAATCACAGCAATCCTTGCCGTTGGTGTTTGTTTTGGAGTATGTGGAGTCGTCTTCCACCCTCAAGGGATCGGCCACATTGCCACGACTATCCACAGGTGTTTCTTCGACAAACCTGCTTGAGAGGTATGCATTGTCTTTCATCTGTATATATTCCGGTGGTACACATTTTATTGCATTCTGTACTTTAGAATATTTCCGGGGAAGGTAGGTCTAATTGATGCTTCTTTTCATCACGACGATCATAAGATTTTTGAGAATCATATAATTTGGTTTTTTTTTTTTTTTTTTTTTGTAATTTCATAGGTTTTCACTTAATGAATCAATGATGTATCAGTGAAGTTATAAATTTGTTTGTATTTAGGATGATGTTTGGGATCTTAAGATTTTATGATTGCAAGCACCCAAAAGTGTTTGATCTATATTCAATAATGCAGGCATTCACAATTTTCTATTTGCTTCGATTTTCAGAATTACAATGTGAAGTTTGTTTTATAATATTTCACAGAGATTAAGGAGTCTTATAAAATGACTGATATGTCCTTTCGGAGAGGACTAATATATTCTTATTTAAATTGAATTATTATTGACTTTACTGCCATTACCTGTTTTGGAAAATTTGAGATATTTAGTCTAAGTATAGTGAATATGGGCAATTTTGAAAGATTAAGGTTAAATTATAGTCTAATTGCAAAAAAGAAAAAAGAAAAAGCAACTTACCACATTTTCAAAAATTGTAATTTTACACACATTTTGAAATATAGATAACAAATTATCAATTGTTTAAAAATTACAATTTGATCATGACTTTTTGAACTTGAGATAACATAAATAACGATCTACCCTAATATTGTTATTTTGGTTTTTTTATCCCATATTGTAGGGTGGATCTCGAAAGATATGAGAGATCTCCCTCCAAGCCATATATACGACTTTTATTGAATTATGGCTTTCTGCAGAATTCTATATGTACCTATGAGATCGAGTATGGAATTCTGTTTACTCACTTTGAATTGAGTATCCGTTTCCCTCATTTTCCTGCTAGGATTGGAAATTCTGTATTTTACATATCCATATAATTGAATTCTTGGATTTCCGAAATATTGTTGAAAAAAGCCACAAAAAGCAACACATATTTCCCTCCTACAAATATACCTTGTCCATTTGTTCCGACAAAATTTTAATAAGTAAATTTTAATAAGTTGAAGGATTGGTGAAGTACCACTTCAATTATATTCCGAAATAATTCATTAAACATAGGAATTGCGGCCACAATCTGTTGTTCCACAAAGATTAAGGAATGTCATAAAATGACTGATAATTCTTTCTGAAAAGACTGGTTTTTATTTTATTTTATTTCAGTTAAATGCAATTACTATCTCTTTTTTATTCCCATTACCCGTTTTGAAACTACTGAGTCATCTATATTATATATAAAATGAAAAAAGTTGACAAATATTATTCATTTGTTACTTTTCCTTCTAAAAATGTCACATCAAATTGCTGATTGTATAAATATTTTATTTTTGATTTCTTTTTGTAGACTCTAAAAAAATAATATTTTATATGTAATCATATAATTTTTTTTGTCATTTACAAAAAGATGTTATGATTATAATATTTAAAAATTCAATTGTGGGCCCTAATATTTTCAATATAATTCACTTCCTTACAACCTAATTTTGAATTTACTCAATATCTTTTTTAGAAAATAAAAAAGAGCAAGAAGAGTACTAAACAAGATTTGTCCACATCTATAAATTGTGGAGAAGTTTAGCACCATACACCAATATAAATCTCTTAACAAAAGAAAATCCTATTAATTGGGTATTTAGGTTTAATTAAGATATATAATATCACCGTAGAGTTATGTTCATTTATAAAATTACATTCCTTAACTCAACTGTTGGTCCCAAGTGGTGTCCGAGGTTCAGAAGGGGGGTGAATAAACCTTGGTCGATTTTTCAGAATCTTTAAAACAACCGTTCTGCACTGCAAGTTACTTGAGCTTGCAGCGATAGATGGTTACTGCTTGCAGCGCTAGGATGCAGTGCTGCACGCTGTAACCTGGAGTTTTGTACGCAGCAGAAATATACTTTTAAACACAAGGCTGTTTTACACAAGAATGTTTCTTTCAAACGTTTTATGATGAGAAGAGATTGATATATGCATAAAATAAGCACAGATAAATAAAGCGATAAAAACACTTATGGCTTATAGTGGTTCGAAGGTGGTGTAACCCTTCTACGTCCACTCTACTGCTCCTCGAGCAGGAACTTTGTTAAGCAAGATTGATTTACAGGACTCTCCTAACAATCTATCAACTTACAAAGCAAACCACCTACTGAAGTCCAGCGTACACACAGCAACTGCAAACTTCAAAGGCTAACCCACACAGGGTTCTATACTCCCACACAGGGAAGCTGCCTAACTCTAGACAACTAACACAAACAGCAAGGATCTCTCCTATCAACTGCTTGACACCACTAAAACAACCTAAGCACACAGCAACAAGGTTAAAAGGATAAAAAAGTTTTCTTCAACTTGTGCTTCGAAGTGAGCTTCTGAATCCGTAAGGAATCTTTCAGCTTGAACTCTGCTTCACTTCGATAGGTTGAGTGACTGAAACTGTTGGCTTGAAATTTTGTAAGCTTGAAACTTTTTCGCGTAGATGCTTTAGTAATAGTGACAGTATCAGTTTTCAGTAACCAGCTTCAGTTCTCCTCGACCTCTATTTATACTTGTAGGAGAAGATGTCCGTTGAAGGAGACATCCCTCTTTTGAATTTGAAATAGCCTGGCCAAAGTATGGTTCGCATTTAATGCGACTGACCTTTCTTTTCGGAGCATTTAATGCGGCAGTTGCGGCTCGCAGCTTTCTGCGGCGCGTCAGTCCATGTGGCATCTTCTTATTGGCTCCGTGTCTGCTACTTTGACTTTTTCTTGAACGGCTCTTTTGTTCCTGCTTGGATCTCCGTTCCTCGTACTACATTTATCCTTCCTGGGATTTGCAGGATACTTAGTCTTGTAGTTGGCGCTGTATTTACTTAACTGTCCTGTATTTCTGCGCTGTATCCTTGGTCTTGGTGCAGCTGATGCATTCTTTCAGTGCTGCTGTATTTTAGACCTGCTTGCAGTATCATTTGGTAGTGCTGTTGTAATCATCTTTCTAGCAGTACTCCTGTATCCTTTTTCATGCAGCGATGCTGCACGCCGTTCTTCCTTGCTTTGCTGTATTGAAGTACAGCCTTATATATGCTTTGCTGTTCCTTTCTTCTTCCAGCAATGCTGTATCTTGCCTTCTTGCAGTGATATCTTCTTTTAAAGCTTAGATGCAGCTTTATCCTCTTTTAACCTTCATTTCAATCCTTGACTCAAGACACAATTCTAGTCTATTTATTCACTTAAACAATGTGAAAATGGGGTACTCAAAACTTCCTATTACATGGTTGGTTTGTCTCATCAAAATCTAAATAATGAAATCCCAACATCAACCGACAAATGATTTTGGTAATCATATATTTAAATGATATGATTATATCTTAATGATGTGACTAAAATTCAAAAATAATCAAATTTAAACATTATATGGAAAATTAAAAATTTGGAAAATTAATTTATAATTTTAATATATAAATGTGGAAAATAGTTTTAAAATATAAATTAATATTACTGTATTATAAAATTTTTAAAAGTTTAAAAACTATTATAAAATCAAAATAATAATAATAAATTTTAAAATTAATAATAATAACAAGGTTTAACAATTTAAAATCAAAAATATATGTGTAATATTAATTGTCAAAGATATAAATTGAAATAAAAATTGTTTAATAAAATAATAAAAATATTTGGTAATTTATTCGAAACTATTTTAAATAGATATAATTAATCTAAAAGTTGTTTTCAAAAAAACCTAAAATTTGTTCTAAAATAATTCGAAACATGGTTTAAAAAATCAAAAAAAATATTATTTTAAAATGTAAAAGTAATTTGGAAGCTAAATTTTATAAACATAAACTAAATTTTGGAATAAATTTAATTTTTTTTGAACGAATCCATCTAAAAACAATGTAGAAAATTATCTACACATTTTAAAAATAATTCTAAAATATAAAAGAACAAAAATATGAACAAAACATGTTAGCAAGTTTAGTAAATGATTTCTTAATTATTCAGAAATTAAAATCCACAAACACAAAACTATTATTATTATTATTATTATTATTATTATTATTATTATTATTATTATTATTATTATTATTATTATTATTATTATTATTATTTTATAATGTGTTCAATTTTATTTTCAGATTGAATTGTTGAATATTGATTGTATATTTATTATTTTTTAATATTGATGTTCAATTTATTATTTTATTATTCAAATTTTATTATTTTATATTGTATTGTGTGATATTTATGAATTAATTATATTCGTAATTTGATTTAGATTTCCATTTTAATACATGTTATATCAAATTCATATCTATTTTAAAATTCGTAATCTACTATGTATATGCATATATAATTATATCAAATTTAAAATGTTGAGTTTCAAAAGTATTTGCATTCAAAATTTCTAATTATATCAAATATAATTATTTAAAATAACATAATTTTAAAGTTGAAATATTAATATTTTTAATTAATATAAATATTAAAAGTAATATATATATTTATATATTACATTTAAATGATATATCATTATATTATGTCATCAATATTAAAAAATATAGATTTTATATCACAAACCGCGCATCGCGCTGGTGTAGTGCTAGTTTAGTGTAAAAAAGAGTAAGCAACTAGTGTAAAAAAGAGTAAGCAAGGGCAATTATGACAGATTAAGGTTAGATTAATGTCTAGTTGCACAAAAAAACCACATTGTCAAAAATTGTAATTTACTCACCGTATTTTTTGATACAAATTTTTTTAATCATTTTAAAAAAATTACAGTTTAATCTTGACGTTTTTAGTTTACCAAAAAAATAAATAAATTATTATTTTTACATTTTATTGTAATTTAAAACATAATTGTATTGTACTAGCTTCAATGATCCAATTCATGTATCAAGCAAAATAGTGAGAAGTTATGATTTTTTTGTGTAAATATTAAATTTTGATCTCAGAATTGTGATTGAATTCTAATAGTGTGTTAAAATTCATAATTTTTTTTTTATAATAAAAAACAAAACAATGATAACGATGAAGTTGCAATTTATGAAAACATAATGATTTTTTTCTAAATTTTAAAAGTCAGAATTTAATTGTAATTTTTTAAATGTTTAAATTTAGAGAAGCACTTATGTGCCCCTGGGGCACCGTGCTCCCACCCATATATATATAATTTTTTTTTTATGTTTATTCTTCCTTTTTTTCTTTTTCTTTTTTCTCTCTCTTTTTCTTTCCTTCTTTTTCCCTTTTTTTTTTCTCACTCCTTTCTTTTTTTCTTTTTTCTCTCTCTTTTTCTTTCCTTCTTTTTTCCTTTTTTTTCTTTCTTTTCAATTTCTTCTCACATCTCTTAAGATCAATAATTTTTTTTCAATTTTTTCTCAATTTCTACACTTAATCAACAATACTATAAATTTTGGATTTTTATAATTCTAAAATCTAGGATTCTTTATGTCAACAATAGAGAAAGATTTTAACAAGGTAAAGTATTTGGCTGAAAACAAGAACTTATATGTAAGTAATACTTTTGAGGTATTAATGATTTGTTCTTTAGGTATTACAAAATTACATAATTGAATAATATGTAAGTTATACCTTCAAAATATTATGAAAATACTTTTGAGGTATTACGATTTGTAATACCTGAAAAAACATATGTAATACCTATAATGTATTTATGTAATATTTGAAAGGAATATATCTAATGCCTATAAAGTACTTATGTAATACTTGAAATGAACATGTGTAATACCTGTAAGGTATTTCTATAATACTTGAAATGAACATGTGTAACACCTATAAGGTACTTATGTAGTACTTGAAATGAACATATGTAATACTTATAAGGTACTTATGCAATACTTCAAAGGAACTTGTGTAATATCTATGAGGTACTTATGTAATACCTGAAATGAAAATATGTAATACTTAAAGTGAAAATGTGTAATATCTGTAAGGTACTTATGTAATACTTGAAATGAACATGTGTAAACCTGTAAATTATGAAATTTCAAATGTTTCATCTTCTTCTTCAAAATCAGCAAATCATGATTTCATATTATTTGAAATAATTGATTTTTAATGTTTTATAATTATTGTAATAAATTGTGATTTGAAATCAATTATCTAAATCTATGAAAATGAGCAAAAGAGAAGAAGAAGAAGAAGAAGAAGAAGAAGAAGAAGAAGAAGAAAAAAACTTCATAAATGACTCTATGAAGATTTGAAGAAGAATAAGAACAAGAAGATAGAGAAGAAGAATAATGTATAAAACAAATAAGAAGAATAAAAAATTGATAAGAAAAGAGATTAAGAAGAAGAATGAGAGAGAAGGAAAAAAAAAGAGGAAAAAGAAGAAAGCAGCGCTGTTTTTACACTAATACCTGAAGGTTACAATGTGATACCTTAATAGTAAATGTGTGATACCTTAAGAGTAAATGAGTGATACCTGAAAGTATAAAATTCAGATGGTGCGCGACGCACACCAGCTATGGTGTGGCCGCGCGTGGGGGCGCATGGACGCGCGTAAAAGCACCCCACGCGCTTGTTCGGGTTGGGGACACGGATCTAAGATCCATGCCCCTGGTATATATAAGTTTTAGCCTTAAATTTAGTGTTTGTTTTTTCCCTCTCTTCGCAATTAGGCAATCATTTGACCTTAATCTTTCAAAATTGTGTTTGTTTACTCTGTCTAAAAGTGTGGTGATGTGTTAAAAGTCGTTTTTTTTTTTTTAAACTTTTTTGCTAAATAATTAGTAGTATATTGCAATATTTTTTAAGTAAAGGTTTTTTATGGAATGAGGTAATAGTTTGTATGATGAAACATAGGCAACAAAAAAAGACCATAAACCTCAAAAGATTCATCAACCTTAAATACATCAAAATGTTAAAAATAGCCACAAAAGCAAGACAAGTTTCATCACAAGCACCACTTCAACTAATACACCTTATTGCATTTGCTCAACAAAACTCATTCAACATAGGAATTGTTCCACCAGCTGCCACAATCTGTTGTTCCAACTGCAAAATAAACATTTTTTCGTTTCCTTCATTTGTAACATATGTATTTCCTTAAAAAAAACACATAGTTAAATTTCAAAACAGAGCAATTAGAAAAATCGTATCCATGATCATCGTTTCAAAAGTTGTTTAAGAAGTTTTCATAGAACAAAAAAGTGAAATACAAACCCATAATAACATTATTTGTAGTGAATGATTTCATTGTCATTTTTGTAACTAATTAATGTGGGATAAATTCATTCCACACTACATTATTTTTTAC
Organism: Scutellaria barbata; assembly: GCA_028654395.1. Lineage (NCBI taxonomy): Eukaryota > Viridiplantae > Streptophyta > Magnoliopsida > Lamiales > Lamiaceae > Scutellaria > Scutellaria barbata. The sequence continues at coordinate 19,676,545 of CM053652.1, read as the reverse complement.
ACAAAAACTTTTATACAACTGGTGTATGGATTTAGGATCCGTACACCTGACCCGACCCGCCCTCCACGCGCGCGCACGTGCCCCCACGCGCCTGGATGGTGCGCTCAAACCCACTAAAAATTCGCTCCAGGTGCTAGACCTTTATGTTATGTTAAGCATATCTTTATGTTATGTTAGTCATACCTTTAAGGCCTTTTATATTATATTAAGCATACCTTTATGCAAACCTTTTACATTATATTAAGCATACTTTTATGCAACGTTAAGCATACCTTTATGCAACGTTAATCATACCATTATATTATGTTAAACATACCTTTATGATTTTATGTTATGTTAAGCATACCTTTAGGGTTATAATGTTATGTTAAACATACCTTTATATTATGTTAAACATACCTTTATGTTATGTTAGTGATACCTTTTAATTATGTTAGTTATACCTTTATGTATTATATAAAAGTATGACTAATATTAATTAAAGGTATGCGTAATATTTAAATAAAGGTATATATGTACAAATTAGGGTTTTTTTATGCTGAAATTATAATTTTTTCCTCAAAATTAGGGTTTTTTTGCCAAAATTAGGGTTTTTTTTTTTAAAGTTAAACTGTTACATAAATGTGTGCTTAACATAATATAAATGTATGACTAACATAACATAAAGGTCAGGATAAAAAAAAAAAAGCACGGATCTGGATCGGATTCAGCCCGACCCGACCCGACCCGCATTGCATGGATCTTAGATCCATGCAATAGTTACACACAACTCTTACTCTATTTTTTATAGTGCATAACTTCTATCTCATATTAGTTTGTTAACAAATGTCAGACAAGTTCATACACAATCTCCTCTACTTTATTTGGACTTTTTTCCATGTGAGATAACTTATAAATTTCCTTTAATTTTGGATAAATATATTTTCTTTAAATATTTTCTTTAATTTCATCTAATCGGTCGAACCATTAGTTGAACCGATGCGACTGATTGAACCTTGAACTGATAATCGGACCAATTTGATCACGGGTCGGATTATGAAAAACATTGTATTGAATACCTAGAGCTATACTGCCTTTGAGCTGGTGAACTATCTTCTTGAAATCCACATTTTGCTGATCTCTGCATTCAAAACAACACCAATTATTAATTCACAATTTTATCCATTTTTCCACAACATTTTTTGCCATATATTCTCTCTCTCTCTCTCTCAATTATCAATTGAACAATTGTCGACATTTATCAATAAAAAAGCAAATTCAAAGATGCCCATTATTGTATTGCAGCATCTCAATGTTATATTTTCACTTACTATAAAAATATACCTTTTCCATTTATATTTGTTCTGTATTATCTGTCAAAAGGTATTGATTCTCCTTTTATAGTGTGCCCAATTTTAATCAATATTTTCTTTTAAAGCCAATACGTTTTTTAATTTTATCTATTTTTTTTAATATTTATTTTTCCATATGACAATTGAATGCGATTTCAGACAGTTTGTTGGACTACATGGAAAATAACATAAGAGATATAAATCTTCCACAAAACCCGACCTGACCCAATTAAAGTGGATTAATTTTAGATGTCCTCCATAAAACAAATTCATCAAATTAACAAAATATCACAAAACTTTAAATATTTTTGTTAATTATGCTATTAATAAAAAGAAAAGATCAATATAATTTTTCTATAATCGCATGTGACAAGAATATCGATCAAAGAAGAACATGTACGGAGACGAATAATCAACGAAACACGTTTTATTAATCACCTCACAATCTTCATGTTGGTTTATAAGACAACATGGTATCACATTCCAGCTCCACGTTGCAGTGCTGATGTGGCAAGGCCATGATCGGGGTGTGGTCTCGTTTCACGGTTCTTCCAACATGCCGTTGGAATATTCATGGCCCGCCTTAGCAGAACTTCCATTTGATAAACGGCTCGAGCTGGATGGATTCGAGTAGTTGGAAAGAGGCGCCCCACGTGAGTACCGGTTCAGTGAAGCACTTGTACTTCTAGTCGACTTGAGACGAGCCTTTCTACCCTGTAGCCGGGCAATTGAAACCAGTCACAAAATACAGTATCAAAAAAATGCTTGTAATTATATTATAAGGCTGTGATTTTCGTATTTAGAACAAATGAAATCACCTTGCCCATGCACTTCTCCAAGTGAGGAGCAAATCGTCCGGCCATAATGGATCGGCTACAGTTCATGCACTCAAATATCTCGTTGGCAATGGCAGGATGAGTTTGTCCGAAAATGTCGACGACATATTTGCCGTTGGATTCGCCGCTATGGCCGGGATCAGATGCCCTTGCTCGTGCTTCAGCAGACAACCTCAACTCCTCTTCCTCTTCATCCAAATGACGGTCGAGCCCTAGCCTTGCAATTCGGTGCGACTCTGATGCAACATCAACTATAATAGAATCGAGAAGCTCCCCAAAAATGTCTGATAAGATCTGCAAATCAAACCCGAGAACAGGCAAATCTCAATCAACTTTATCACAACACTTTCCAATGCTCACTCACCACACCATCATGACTCTAGTTAGTGTTGTATCATAAATAAATAGGTTGGTTACATACAAAATACATCAAGTTTAGGTTGATTTTCATTTATCACATGAATTTGCCACACTAATGCCACAAATCACCAACTTTAAAATCATGTCAATTCGATACATAATTGGACATTTCGGCTTTAATTGTCGAAGTGCATCACAAAAACAAATATTAGGCTCCAATAGGATGAGATACACATTTTAGGCTCCACGTCGGCAAATGGAGCCCAAAATGTCCAACAAATATGATTTGAGAGTTGGTGATTTGTTGTAAGGTCTAATGATCATGTTTTAAATGAAAACTGACCTAAAGATGATGTCATTTTATGCAATTAACCCTAAACAAATCAAACTATATATTTAACGAGCGAATCAAGGGGCACGAAACTGTAAGAAGGGAAGCACAATAAGAAAAAGAGGATCGCCCAAACAAAGTTTACGGTAAAATCCAGTTCAAGTGGACCTCAATCAGCATAAGCTTAATAAGCAAAAAATACATACAACTTCACAACTCTCTCTGAGAAAAAGGAATCAACAACCATTGAGCGCTTGTAAATTATGCAAAATGAAACCAGTAAAAGGCCTAAAATGATGATATAGTGAAAAACTCTAGATCAGTTAAAGCACATGAAACAATTGGATCATAGTAATTACCTGGGAATTAAAAGGCACATCATCCTCTTTCGACATTGACATCAGTAAAAAACGAACCCACAACGCTTATCAAGCCAACATGCACTCCTAGAAATCAATCAACGGAGGCAAAAGTCACAATACAAATTCTCAAAACCAACATTCATTCCCTGTTCTTGAAGAATATGAGTTAAATTTTCAATTAAAGCAGAATAACATTCAAGCAATTGAAAAGATGAACATACAAAGAATCTAACCTTAGGGTATGTTTGCTTTAACATTCACACCAATCTGAAAACCATATTTGTTTCAAAACTCAAATGTATCATTTCACCATTCATAAAGATTTAACTATCTAAGGATTTCCCAACCCACTTAAGTACAAACCAAACATAATCTTAATTTCTTCAAATTAAACCAGCTGTTACAAACTCTAGTACATAAACGGTCAAAAATGTAACAATAACAATGAACTTTTTTATCCATAACTATTGTTCAGCAGTGAAAATTTCAAATAATTATATAAACGAAAAAGGAACAGAGAATGGCATGATCAAAATTTAAAGAGAATAATATCAACAAAATTAACAAATAAATACACCCTCTTATTCACAACCAAAAAAAATCACATTAAAGACTATAAAAAGCAAATTAGGGTAAAAAAGATCGATTCTTGAAACTTGCTGAAGCAGTAAAATCGGTAATAAGAATGAGAGGCCCATCAAGTGCTTTAATCAAATTAATATTCTCAATAAACGAAAATTGCAAAATAAAAATCCCAAAATTTTGAAAATCAAAACATTAATTTGAAAAAGAAACCTGAAGCTGTGAACAAGTGTGTTTCGTCGATCAGCGAAGAACAGTGAAAATCACCACTTCTCTTTAGTGCGCTTTATCCGTCTGAGAATAGCGATGCGCTTTAAGGCATACCTCTTATTTCTTTAGAGAGAAGGTGAAATTATAAAGGAGTTTATTACTATAATTTCTTGTAAACTTATAATTATGATGTCTTATTATTGTAAAATAATGTTGAATATATGTAAAAAGAAATATATTATATAATATTACCATACACACATTTATTAGTTGCATAAAAATCACAATAAATTAAATTTAACCTACAAAAAATTCGAAAAAATCATAATAAATTAAAATAAATCTAAAAAAACATTTATCGTATCAATGTATCACACAATATCTAACTTTTACATATCAAAATCAACTTGACTTTTGGTAATTATATCATCCTAAATCTAATAAAATTATATCAACTCATCAAATATCTCTAAATTATTTGCTATTTAATATTCAAAATTATTACAAACCTTCTTATTTGGAAATCATAATTTTCATATGTTTTGTACCTTTAGTAAGATCTAATCCTTATTCCATATATAGAGTAGATAAATGTTTCTTTCTCTAGATCAAAATTTATAAATAGAACTTAATTATTAAAAATATTGCATATTAAATATAAACAATTATGGAAAAAAAATTTGGCCCAATTTATTTTAATATAATATTGATGTAAATCTACAAAGTAAAGAAATTGATAAAACTTTTGAGAACATTTTAATATAGTCTTTACAATTTTATTTTTTCGTTAAAAATCACAATCATATAAGTTGGTCCCAATAAAAAAATTACCAAATAAACTACAATAATATCAAGATGATTTAAAAAACAAATAAAATAGAATTTTTTTTTTTTTTAGATAAATCACCAAAATCTTATAATAATGTTAAGATGACTTTAACAAAATACACTTAAGAAGAATATATATTCGTAAAATTTTCTTAATTAATATAAAGTGATGAGTTAGAAACTCAGACATTGAAATTTTTTTAAATCTTTAAAAACATCCTTGAAACGAAAAGAACTCAAGATAATAAACTTAACAATTCCCAAATAATTTAAAAGCTGAACAATTAACAATATGTTAAGTAAGATTCACATAAGTTATAGAGTAAATTTTAAAAATTAAAGGAAAATCCAACAGAATTCGAATAAATAATTATTGCAAGTGTTCATAACAATGGAAGAAAAATTAAATTGAAGTGAATTATCATTCTATATTCACCAGAAAATAATATTAACTAAAAAAATGGGAAACTTGAAAAAAAAAAAATTCAAAAGAAAAAAAGAGCAATGAACTAATCGTGAAACACAATTACCTGCCAAATTACATTTATATCCCTGTTCAGATCTTTACCTTTAAGCATCCTCTTCATTCCTTCCTGCACCAATAAGGAATTTTCAACTGCTTTTATTGAAAATGAGCAGTTTTTTATAGAATGCAACAATTTCAATAAGCAGAAAAAGAAACGGTTTTTAATCAATTTTTTTAAGTGTGAAATTACAGTTTTATCCACACTTTCTTATTATTATTATTACATAAGTATAGATTTAGACATCAATAAAAGTTCGCAAATTCTCCATACACTAGTTGTATTGAATCTATATCCATGCAACTGTGTTGATATGATTTCAATCCGTGCATTTTTTAATTTTTTTTAAATTCATATGTTACCTTTTTGTTATATTAGTATGATCAATATTTATAAATATTATAACCTTAATGTACTGGAGCTTAGGAAAAAAATGGAAAAATTTCAACGTATTTTTAGTTTTTTTTTTTTTTAATAAATAAAGCACCCATTACGGGTGGGGGATTAAGGCACCATCCCCAACCTGTATAAAAACAAAAGGAACGAGAGTTTACAAAACTAAACAAACAATACTAGGGTCACGTACATAAGACCATAATAGGAAAAATCGAGAAAAGACAACTACAAAAGCAAAAGCCTATCAGAATCCCCGATTTGGGAACCCAAACTATTTGAATCTGAAGTTTGGGTACTTAAGCTGGTCCATACGCACCAAGGAAAGCAAAATATGGAGGGCATTATGCGAATGGAGGATTTGAAGGTTGTGGGATCGTCTGCCCGATAGAGCAAGGAAGTCTGCAGGGCGATTGCCCTCACGAAAGATGTAGTAGATCTGAGTCTAAATCTATGAGAGGAGGTCCCGAATCTGAATGAGAGAGTGCTAAACCTGCCAAGGACCAAGGCGGTCTGAACAGAGAAAGGGAACAACAACCTCGACATCCAACTCAATGCAAAGAGCGGTCTCGAACTGAAGAGCCAGCCTAAGACCATGAAGAAGAGCCTGAATCTTAGCATCGAAGCTGGAAGATGCCTGAAAGGAGTTTGAAATGCAAGGAGGATATCACCATGATGATCTCGAAAGATGCCACCACCACTAGCAGTGTCAGATGCTCGATCAAAGGACCCGCCTGTATTCAGCTTGATCCAAGGTTCTTGAGGAAGTAACCAACGAACCAGTTGGGGCGCAATCGGATGGGAAACGGGCATCGGTGCCGGCATGAAATCAACTGTCGGATGGGAGCCACGCCAGTGAATAGGAAGGAGCCTTCGAACTGTCACAAGTAAGAGAAGATGATGATTAACTTGTCAAATAACATGAGGGGGCGAAAGGAACACCACGATGCTTGTGGCTATTCCTCTCCATCCAAGTAAACCATAGAATTAAGTAAGGAATAATAAAGCAGATATGTGATTATGTGCTTGTGGAACAACATGTCTTCAGAAACTCAAGACCTGTGTGATTTTAGTGGTGTCAGGTAGTGTGCAGTGAAACCAAGAGGTAAAAAAGACCCAAACAGATCGCACAACATCACATAAAAGAAAAAGATGAGGGATAGACTCCAAGAGAGATGAGGATGAAGGGTAATAATGACATCTTGAAGCCAGATGAACACCGCAAGATTGTAACTTAGAATCTAGAGGTAACCTATTACAAAGGAGGCGTCAGAGAAAGATGGAAATAGTGAGTTTCAAGAGGTTACACCAGATAACTCCATAAAGGTGCCGAATTGGTCGTCTCGCTCGGACAACCTCCCAAGCAAAGACCAATGTGAAATCACCGTGAGAAGTCAACCGCCATCTCATAATATCTTCACCCTCAAGTCTAATCAGCACATGTGTCATCTTGTCAATAGAATCTTCAGGGAACCTCATATTCTGAGACAAGATCTATCTCCACCAATCTAAGTCCCACTGTCGACCCTGCCAGAAAAAGCTAACACACTATTGACCCAACTGACTATTCGAAACCAAAGCAGGAAGGGGACCATCCCCCAACCAAGTATCATCCCAAAAACTGCACTCGCCCGAACCTAGAGCACAAAAAATGTGCTCTTGTGCAAAAGAGCCAACTTTGACAAGTCTACGCCAAGGGTGGCTTGCATACCAGGACATCCTTGTACGAGTAGGAAACAGAGGGCCATATTTAACCCATGAACCGAGCCCATAGAGATCCCTTTGCTCGAAATCTCCACCAAAGTTTGAAGCCAAAGGCCTGAGAAAGATCACAAAGTCGTCGAAGGTCCAAGCCACCTTCAGTCGGAGGTAGACAAATATCCACCCAAATGACTCAATGGACCTTCTTTTGGACAGCAAAGGAACCCCAGAAGAAACGGGCCAAGATTTGTTCAATCTCAAGTAAAATGAACTTCGGCAGTTCCATAACCTGCAAATAATGGAGATAGAGGGTCATGAGAGTGCATTATAATCACAGTATTGATGAGCACATTATAATCATTATAGTAACCACAATAGAGTTTGATTTAAATTTTATATTTCAATGATATAAATAGAAAAATCATAATTATAATCGATTTAAATATTATTTTGATCTCTATGTGCATGTAGGTTATGATCTTTAATAAGGATAGCACGTCAAATCTTAGAGTATGTCTCCTGTACACTTGGTGTACATACAACTCGGGTCGACCCCAATCCGTGTACTTTTAATTTTTTTATTTTTTTTAGCTTTCAGGCCAAAACCTTTATATACAAATTCTGTGACCTTTATATTCAATAACTTAGAAAAAAATGAAGAATTTTAACAAAATTTGTACATAGATACCTTCATGTTATATTCATATAACCCTTATATATATTCATGTGACTTTTATGTACAAATATTCATATCTTTATATATTGCATAAAGGTCTAGATATTTGTACATAAAGGTTACATGAATATATATAAGAATCACATGAATATCATATAAAGGTATTTATGTACAAATTTTGCTGAAATTCTCCATTTTTTTTCTAAATTATAATGCATAAAGGTCACAACATTTATATATAAAGGTCACAACATTTATACATAAAGGTCACTATATTTATACATAAAAGTCACCAAATTTATACATAAAAATCAAGACATAAAATTGAAAAAAAAAAAGAAAAAGAAATTCACTGATCCGTTGCACCAGGTGCACAGAAAAATTTGTGAAATCGTTTCTTTCTCTGCTTATTCAAATAGTTGCATTTGGTAAAAAAAAAAAAAAAAAAGCTGCTCAATTTCAATGAAAGCAGTTTGGTAAGAAAAAAAAATGTTTTTATCCATTTCTTTAACTGCTCATTTCCAATTCTGTATATAAAATAATGATTTCATTTAAAATAGATGATGTTTGTTTATGATAGGAGGAGAAAATTTTCCAGGTAAAATAAAGGAGAGACTGTAGGGTCCGTCTTTCTACCAAAATCATTTTTGTGGGCACAATTTATTTTGTAAAATCAATTTATACAACATGTTAAATTTGAAAAGTTTATTACATGAGAATCGTTTCTTTTACAAAAACTTTGTATTGTGAAATAGAACACGGTTTTCTTGAAAACTATTTCATTTACAGAACCTTTATTTGAAATGGTGAAATTAAATTTGTCCAACCTACTTAAGAAAATTACAATTTTGCCAATTTTGTCAAATTTTCTTATTACTATATAAGTATATATAATACTTTATGATCATACTTCCTCCAATTTTTATGTTTCTTGAGTTTTCATAAGTTAATAAACTTAAATATGTCTTTAGACAATATGACATTTATGTCTCTCATTCTTATTTATTTCATGAGATAAAATAATATAAAAGTAAAAAATAAGGAAAAATTGAGATAAAAAAAGATTGTTGAATGTTGAGTAAATAAATTCTAAAGAGATTAATATATAGTTACGTTGAAAATTAAAAAAATGTTTTAGGGTTCATTTGGATGGGTAGAATTAAGAAGGGATTTGAAATTCATAATAGCAAATTCATCGATAGTGTTTGAATGAACGTGGATTTCAAATCCACCATTTTCATTTTGAACTAATTTTGAAGTCATTTTGATAGATTTCGAATTCACTCAAACTTAAGTGAATTTGAATTCAATTCATTTCAAATCCTAAATTTCAAATCACTCTATCCAAACAAATCTTAAAGGACTTGAGATTGAAGGTGTATTTGAAAAGGTGGGTAAAATAAGTAAACCGACACTTAAAATTGAAACAAATTTTGACTTCCAAAATGACACTTGTTATGAATGGAATGTAGTATAATGTATTACAAATTAATATTTATTATTTGCACTTTTCTCATGTCTAAATTTTATTTTTATATATAATATAATTACTATTTAAAAATATTTAGAATAAATTGAAAATTCATATTGTTATAATAATTCTATTTTTTTGATTTCTAAAACATTATTTCATTTAATATATTAATCATAAATTTGTTCCATTTGTATTGTCTACTTTTGCAAACATTCAAATTCCCTCAATTTTTTTTTTCACATATCACACAAATGTTCAAATTCACAAAATATAAATTAAATTTTTTTTTTACTTTTACCACTATATTGCTATTTTATATATATATATATATATACATATATATAGATTTTTAAAACGTATTTTTCATATTTCATTTTTTTATATGGCAGACGATATAATAAGTTGCTTGGTTGCACTATTATTATTATGAATCACTGTATTATATACAGTGTTCTTAACATCATAAACAACATTGTATCTGTATTATCTGTATTGTATTTTATTTACATAAGAGCATCGGGACACTTTCAAGTTTCTTTTTTTATATCCATTCAGGATGGAGGAGAAAAATGTGCAATTCTCACCACCTAAGATACAAAGATACACACAATTAAAGGTAAGACCTAGCTTTTCATTTTGCAATTGTTGAGTTGAACATCATCTTCTAGAGAAGATACACAGAATTAAAGGTAAGCCCTAACTTTTCATTTTCCAATTGTTGAGTTGAACATCACCTTCTAAAGGTATTTATATCTTTTCTCATCTCGATTTTGGAGTTCGGTAACAATAATCTATACATTTTAATATTCTAAATTATTAGATGAGTCTTACATAGTCAACATTTGAAAGTTGATTTTATTTTGTTCATATATACTAGATACTCATTTAAATTTATATTTGACTTCAAATTTCTCTCTCTTAGGAGGAAAACACTAGAAAGAGAAAGAGTGAAGAAGGTGAAAGCCAAGGTCAAGTAAAAGGCAAGAAGAAGAAGGTTGATGAAAGAGTGCAGGTGAAGACAATGTCAAGTCAAAGACAAGAAGAAGAAGGTTGATGAATGTGAAGAAGGGAAAGGGAAAGGGAAACATGCTTGAATACTAATATGAATAAAAATGATGGTTAAATTATGGATTAAAAAAAATTGTTGGTCAAATACTAATATGAATAAAAATGATGATTAATATTTTGAACAAATATTGATGAATTTAAAAATAAATTACATTAAATATTTTCAATATCAATAGTTATAAAATTTAAAATATTGAAATTTTTGAACATCATATATTGAATATCAAATATTTTGAACAAATATCGACGAACTTAAAAAAAAATTACACTCATATATCGAATGAGTCAAATATTAATATGAATAAAAATGATGATTAGATTGTGGATTAAAAAAAACATATCAAATACTAATATATTTGATTCAAATACTAATATGAATAAAAATGATGATTAGATTGTGAATTAAAAAAATTGTTGATCAAATACTAATATGAATAATATATTTGATTCAAATACTAATACGAATAAAAATGATGATTAGATTGTGGATTAAAAAAAATTGTTGATCAAATAGAATAAAAATGATGATTAATATTTTGAACAAATATAGATGAATTTAAACATAAATTACATTAAATATTTTCAATATCAATAGTTATAAAATTTAAAATATTGAAATTTTTGAACATCAAATATTTTGAACAAATATCGACGAATTTAAAAATAAATTACATTAAATATTTTCAATATCAATTGTTATAAAATTTAAAATATTGAAATTTTTGAACATCATATATTGAACCTCAAATATTTTGAACAAATATCGAGGAATTTAAAAATAAATTACACTCATATATCGAATGAGTCCAATACTAATATGAATAAAAATGATAATAATAAAAAATTAATTACATCAGTAACTACACTCAAAATCAAAATGATACTGTGATCCTAAAAATTAAGTAGTATCAATATAAATCAAAAAAATGAATTTTGCATAAGCGAGATTCTTATCTCTTGCGTGTTTTTTTCATTGCTCTGTACACGGATCTAAGATCCGTGCAATCCAGGTCAACCTGACCTAAACCCAGCGAATTTTTTTTTTAATATAAATTTTATGTCTTGACTTTTATGTACAAATTTGGTGACCTTTATATACAAATGTTGTGATCTTTATGTATAAATTGTGTGACCTTTATGTATTATAACTTAGAAAAAAAATGCATAACTTAGAAAAAAAAAAGGAAGAATTTCAGCAAAATTTGTATATAAATACCTTTATATAATATTCATGTGACCCTTATATATATTCATATGACATTTATGTACAAATATTCATATCTTTATGTAATATATAAAGGTATATAAATGTATAAATATTTATATATAAAAGTCACATAAACATACATAAGGATCATATGAATTTAACATAAAAATATCTATGTACAAATTTTGTTGAAATTCTTCATTTTTTTCTAAGTTATTTAACATAAAGGTCATAGAATTTATATATAAAGGTCACAAAATTTGTATATAAAAGTGACCAACTTTGTATATAAAGGTTTTAACGTGGAACAAAAAAATCAAAAAAAATAAAATAAAATAAAAAATTCGCAGATCGGATAGACTGGGGTCGACCCGAATTGCATGTACACTTGGTGTACATGAGACATATTCTTGAAGGAAGTATCGGTAATGTTTATGTTGGGATAATCCTTTGTATGTCAAGTTTTTTGTTACTACATTAATTATAAATTCATCAATGAAATTTTATTAATACTTTGCCCTTATGCCATCTTAATTCTTAGCAATCCTATCAATTTTCTAAGAGTATGTCTCCTGTACATTTGGTGTACATACAATTCGGGTCGATCCGAATCCGCACACTTTTAATTTTTTTTTTAAAGTTTTCAGGCCAAAACCTTTATATACAAATTTTATGACATTTATATACATATTTTGTGACCTTTATGTATAAATTTTGTGACCTTTATATTCAGTAACTTAGAAAAAAATGAAGAATTTTAACAAAATTTGTACATAGATACCTTCATGTTATATTCATATGACTCATATATATATATTCATGTGACCTTTATGTACAAATATCCATACCTTTATATACCTTTATATATTGCATAAAAGTATGAATATTTGTACATAAAGATCACATGAATATCGCATAAAGGTATCTATGTACAAATTTTGCTAAAATTCTTCATTTTTTTTCTAAGTTATAATGCATAAAGGTCACAACATTTATACATAAAGGTCACCGAATTTGTACATAAAAGTCAAGACATAAAATAGAACAAAAAAAAAAAAGAAATTAGCAGATTTGGATCGGGTCGATCCGTGCACCAGGTGCACAGTAGAATTTGTGCAAATATTATGGTTAAATTTTTTCTCACCTACATTTAATTTAAGGGTCCGGCTATACACACCCCGAGCCCTTCTAAACACACCCCACTAAAAAAATGAAAAAAGAAATAGAATGTGTAATGTCCAAAATGTCCTTATCCATTTAATAAAATAAAAATCAGAAAAAGAATTATCCAAACACACCCACCTAATTTGTATTTGCTAAACACACCCCATTGTTCTACCTCTTCTCAAGCTCAACTTTGCACACAAAACCCTACCAAAAACCCTAGTCATATTTGTTCAAAAACTATCATGGATGAAGATAGAGCACGGGATATGGACAATGTAAGTCATTTAACATAATTTTACCGATTTATTTTGTAGTATGGTAGAAAAAAAATTGCGCAGTTCCCGTTCGGCCAATACAGGCCGAACATTGTGAAGTGTGTTCGACCTATATTGGCCGAACATATAGTAACATGTTCGCTCGTCACTGGTTGAACGTGTAGTGTAAAGTTCGGCCAGTGATCGAACGTATTATTAAGTGTTCGGCCTATGTTCGAACTTCAACCCTATGTTCGGCCCTTGATCGAACACTCATCAAAACGTTCGACCAACCAGGGCCGAACCCTACCCGTCGCGCAACACCACTTTCGAACACACCCCATTGCAAAAATAATGCATTCTCAACAAATTATTCATCATTTTCCATTAACAAACGTTCTAAACAACAATCATAAGCACTTAAATTGTATTTCAATTTGGAATGTCACTTTCTTGGTATGGATCCATGATAGATTTTTTCGTGTTAGATCGAACTTGCAAAAAAATGTTCGGTTGAAGATCGAACACTCCTCAAATAATGGATTCTCAAAGCTTGAAGGTGGGAGATGTCTTGGTGTGTGGAGGTGGGAGATGTGTTGGTGTATCTGTGTTTGGGATGTGGGATATTTAGGGGTGTGTTTAGTAAAGTAATTTTTTTTTTCATTTTCTTTTATTAATTTTATTAGTAAGGATATTTTGGTAATGTTGTGGGGTGTGTTTAGTATTATATTGATTGTTTTTTTTATTATGTGGGGTGTGTTTAGAATTTAGGGTGTGTATAATCGGACCCTTAATTTAATCATAACCATACAATCATCTCTAATTTATCTATTTATTATATTTACAATTATACTAACTTAACTCTTAATTAAATGAAAATTCCTCATTCCAAAACACACCCTCTCATTTATTACTTTACAGTAGTGATAATAATTGGAAATTGAAATCTATAGATACATACATCAATATAATATAAATACATTTATTGATGAATTTCGTATATCAACTCCATATATAAGTATTTTATTCTACTTAAAAATATATCGATTTTACTTATTAATTTTTATCATTGAAATTAATCATGAGAATTTTACTTAAAAAACAAATTCTATATTCATTTAGTTTATATTATATACATTTTGAAAATTTATTATTTTGGTAAATTTTATGAAATATACGGTTACTAACCTTATTAATATATCAACTCATATTAAATGTAAATATTAAATGCGATTGCACTTTTTTTTTTTACTAATTCTTATTATTATATGCATATCCTCACCAGGAATATGCGCAGAAAAAAGAACCTTATTTACTAAATCTATAAAATTTATTTCGATTTTTTTTTTATAAATCTTGTGTATCACACATATTCTATACTAATTATGATTTAAAACTGGTCCAATCATCCTAACCAAATTAGAGTGGGCTGCAAACTTTAATATCAAGAAGAGCAGACTAAACTAAGGCCCAATATAACTCAAGCAAATAAAAAATGATTTAACAAAAACCATACTCTCTTTTCATGGTTTATAATTTATAAAGTAATTGAAAAAAAAAATATAGGCAAGTAAAATATTTTTCTTTATAGCAAATGATTTAAAAAGAAAGTTGATCTATACACACCCATAACCAAGGAAGAAAATATTAGGAAATATCTTCGATATATCTCCGATATTTTCATTTTTTTATATAATCGATATAATAACCGCTTGCAACTATATATCTACAATGTTTTCATTTTTTCTAGTAATTGATAAATATTTTCATTTTTTCACGTAACTGATAAGAAAAAGATAAATTTTATCAAAATATGATAAATATCGGTATCGATTTCGATATTAGTGGCTCTATAATATAAATGTTGGGAAAATAGATAAAATATCGATAAATATTGGTAAAATATCGACGATATTAGTGGCTCTATAATATAAATGTTGGGAAAATAGATAAAATATCGATAAATATTGGTAAAATATCGATATATATATATTGGTAAAGATTTTGTTTTATAATATAAATTATAGAAAAATCGATGAAATATTAAGAAATATCGATAAATATCAGTGGAATATCGATAAATATTAGAAAAAATATATATATATAATGTATCGATATTTCCATAATATTAATATTTTCATGATATTTTCATAAAATTGAAATACCAATATTTTCATGGAAATTGAAATTTTTATCGTTGCCCATCACATACTAAACACACCCTAAATTTTAAAAAATTACAGCTATAAAAATTCAATTTTTTGGAGTATGTTTAATATTTAGAAAAAAAGAAAAAAAAAAAGATTTAAGTGCGAACAACAAACGCGGTAGCAATCAATTAGTGGTGGGCCCCAGAATTTTGTTTTATTATTATTATTTTTTTTAGACCAAAAAATAGTGGTGGGCCCCCTTCCACATTCAGTTGACTGAGCCTAGTCACCTGGAAAATCTAGTCAAACTTGGGCGATTCGTTGACTGTATTCCTTTTTTTTTTTTTTAATTCATTTAAAAAAGAATTTCCTTTTGTAAGAGTAAAATCGCTAAACGCGTTCACCACGCTGAAGTAGAAGTCGCACTTCTTTCTCTCTCCTAGTCATTTCTGATATAGATAAGGATGCAAGTTGCTTCTCACCATTTCCGATCTATATAAATTAACTTTCTCCTCCTTAGTCAGGGGGAGTTTCAGATCTATTCCATTAACGATTTCAACAAACCCTAATTTTTATCTTGGGTTTCATTTCAGTCTTGATATATCTGCTTTTTATCTTTGAGATTATAAATGGCGACAAAGGTGTTACATCCACAAGATTGCTTGGCTGGGCGACAGATGCCGTCTCCCCGCCGGAGACACGACAAGAAGAGATCCAGCCACGGCAAGCCCGTACTCACCGCCGCCGGAGGACTGGTGATCGGGAAGGTGAGGCTACTGAGAAGGGGCGAGTCGCTGAATTCCAAAATTCCTAAACCATCAGAGGATTCGCTGGAAATTACACCGAGTGCGCCGACGGTGGAGATCTACGCCGGAACGGCGTCGTTTAACTGGTCGCCGTCCCCAAGATCTGTCCCTGTGCCTACGTTCTTCAACAAGAAAGATGAGGCGAACTCGTTCGAAGATGGAGCTACGATTTTTCTGAGGCGTGTTCTTCATTTGGAATGATACAGAAATATCGGTGGATTCGCTTTTCTCTGAATTTTTTGGATCTCCATTTCAATCCGTAGATATTTTTATTTATTTAGGGCTTTAAAGATTACTCGAATAATTGTATTTTAATCTATGTAGTCTGTAACTGTTGGTGTAAATTGTCAGTATTAATTACCCACTTGTAGTAATATAGTAATATAGTTTTAGATTTCTATAACCTTTTGTTTATTTTTAATTAATTAAATAATTACATGATGTTTATTGATATTCTTTTTCGCATATTTATTAATTAATATTGTCTATTATGAAAAAATTAGTGGTGTAGATGTAAAAGTGAATTACATTTAATTTGGCTGGGTTTAGACCTCTCTGGTTGACTCTCTGCTTGAAGATAAGGACTCTAGTTGAGGATTTAATAATGGGCTTTTTTTTGAATGTTAACTTAAACCATAATTTTATTTTTGGGCTTTTTAGACATTAATAATTGGGCCTAATTTTATTTAGATTACACGATTGATAATACTTAATACTTGATAGTATTTCTCATCCACCTGATATTTCTCAACTGTTGCCATATTCAAATTGGATGGAATTCTTGTATCTAAGCTTTTCTACCTTGAGAATCTCTGATATGAGTTGAGTTGGGTCAAACATAATATCTAAGCTTTTCTACCTTGAGAATCTCTGATATGAGTTGAGTTGGGTCAAACATAATAAGTTATAAGCTATGCATCGGACATAAGATATGTGTCGGGTTGGATCGGACATAATAAGTTATAAATTATGTAATATTATGTCGGGTTGGATCGAACATAATAAGTTATAAGTTATGTAATATTTGTGTGTATTAAATAATATTTTTGTATATATCAAATAATATTTTTGTATAATAAATGTGAACATTCGATATATTCAAAATTGAGATAGAAAAAGAAATCAAAGAAAATTTCCACTAATTAAAGTAGAACTCCCGATTTCAAAAAGGTTCTCTCCTAAAATTAATTAATTACTCTTGAATCTAAATAATAAAATAGTTAAAATAGTTTCTGAATTTTGTTTTTAAAATTCAATCATATTTGATACTTTTGATTTTATACATATTTCAATTATAATTTGTGAATTATGGTACTATTCAGGTGCAAAATACAATTCTTTTTAGAAGTGGGGGTTATTCTTTATAAAATTTATGACAAAATAAACCATTTTAATTAATTAATACAATAATAATAATAATAATAATAATAATAATATATTATTATTATTATTATTACTATTAGATTTTAATATTTAAGTTTCATACAAAAGAAAAAATAATAAAAAAGTTAGAAAAATGATGAGAGGGTTAACATTTTTCATATAATAGTTAAATATTATTTCTTTTCTTTAGAAATGCAGCATACGTAATTAAATAGAATACAATCGAACTCTATTATCATTAATACTAAATTAGATAATATGTTAACTCAAAATCATAATTACTATTTTAATATAAATTATATTTAAAAAAATCTAAATTTACAACAATCAATTTAATTTTCTTTTAATTAAATCCGTGTTTCACACAAACCATAAATTAGTTAATTGACTCATGCAAAAATGCATATGAAAATATAAAGTTTATATATGGAACATGTCCTCAATACATGATCTTGAATCTATTAGTGTGTTTTTAATGAGCTAATTAGTGTTGTGATTAAAATGAAAATTCATATAAAGATGGCCAATTCATTAACTTAAAACTAGAAATTCACATCAAATATATGAAGATAAGACAATTCATTGTTATAAAATCAAACATTCACATAAAACAATAGGTGTCAAGACTAAGGGACGTGCTGTGGCAGATTCTGCCATGGCAGAAATTAAAAAAAATTAAATAGAAATGTTATTAATATTATTAAATGACTATTCTATCCTTAATATAATTTGGCTCCATCATAATGGAGATGTCGCCTATTTTCTGCTCATTCCCCCTGAACTGTTAAAACAACAGCTAAATTAAGAAAAAAAAACTTGCTCTTTATTTTAATTATTATTTGCATACTTTAATTAAGTTAGTATTTATTTAATTATTATTTACATTTTCAATTAAATTGATGTTTATTTCATTATTATTGCATACCTTTCAAAGTGTTACTCCTCCAATAATTTTAGAATAATTATGAAATTTTGATTAAAAAAAATTATTAAAATTTTTTAGAACAATTTTGAAATTCAAATATGGGTTAACAAAAAAATTATGGAAAAACTTTTAAAATAAGAATAATTATGAAATTTTGATAAGAAAAATTATAAAAATCTTTTAGAACAATTTTGAAATTCAGATATGGGTTAGCAAAAAAATTATGGAAAAACTTTTAAAATTAGAATACATATGCATTAACAGATATATTATAATGGTTAACAGAAAGATCATCGCTTGCATTTCTTCTCCTAACACTTTTATTTTTTATTTTAATGAAAATCTCTATTTATTTAAAAAAAAAAAAACACAAAGATTATAGAAATTTTTTTATGGTTAACATAAATATTATAGAAAAATTTTGGAGTGGAGAAAAAATATGAGTTAATATAGTTGAAATGAAAGGTTTATTTATAAGATAAAAAAATCAAATTGAATAGAAATATTAAACATAAATATAAAAATAAGTTTTTAAAAAGGAAATATATAGTGTAATGAAAATATGGACAAGTTCTAAAAAAAAAATTAAACATTAATATATAGATTAATTTCATTAATATGGACCAATTCTAAAAAAATTAAATATTGATATGATTCATGTCATTAATATTCTAAAAAATGTAAATATTGATATGATTAATGTCCTTAATATCAATAAGTTCTAAAAAAATTAAATATTAATATATAAATATTTCAATAATATATATGATTTATGTCGATAATATCGACAAGTTATAAAAAAGTTAAATATTGAGTCGCTAATATCGATAAGTTTTAAAAAAATAGTTAAATACTGATATGATTAATGTCGTTAATATCGACAAGTTCTACAAAAGTTAAATATTAATATATAAATATTTCAATAATATATATGATTGATTTCGCTAATATCGACATACTCTAAAAAATTAAATATTGATATGATTGATGTTTGTAATATCGACAAAGTTTTAAAAAAATTTAAATATTGATATGATTAATATTGTTAATATCGACAAGTTCTAAATAAGTTAAATATTGATATATATAGATATTTCAATTGATATTATTAATGTCATATATTCGACAAGTTCTATATGAATTGTTCATATTGAATTGATATGAATATTGAAAGGTATGCAAATAATAATTAAATAAAGACATTTTTTAGAACATATTAATGACATCAATCATATTAATATTTAACTTTTTTAAAACTAGTCCATATTATTGAAATCAATCTATATATTAATATTAAAATTTTTTTTTTAGAACTTGTCCATATTTTCATTTCACCATATATATCCTTTTTAATTAAGTTGATCTTTATTTTAATTTACTTTAATTAAGTTGGTATTTATTTAATTATTATTTACATCTTCAATTAAGTTGGTCTTTATTTAATTATTATTTGCATACCTTTTCAAAGTGTTGCTCCTTAAATAACCTCTAGAATAATTATGAAATTTTGATAAGAAAAATTATGAAAAAAGATGTGTAAGAAAAATTATAAAAAAAACTTTTAGAACAATTTTAAAATTCAGATATGGTTAACAATTTTAGGGTTAACATAAATAGAGGAGAAAAATGAGTTAATATAGTTGAAATGACAAGTTTATTTATAAGGTAAAAAAATCAAATTGAATAGAAATATTACAAATAAATATAAAAATAAGTTTTTAAAAAGGAAATATATGGTGAAATGATTTAAGTAAACCCATAAAATTATTATATATTTTAATAAAAGGATATTGTAATTTAAAAATATTTGTAAGTTAATTAATAATTTTAAAATATTTATCAATTCGAATCTTTGCCTTATCAAATAAATATTTGTAAGATAATCAATAATTTAAAAAAATATTTGTAAGTTAATTAATAATTTTAAAATATTTATCAATTCGAATCTTTTCCTTATCAAACAAATATTTATAAAATAATCAATAATTTTAAAATATTTATCAAGTCAAATCTTCCTCTTCATAATTCAAAAATATTTGTAAGTTAATCAATAATTTTAAAATATTTATCAACTCGAATCTTCATACATTAAACGAATATTGGTAAGATAATTAATAATTTAAAATATTTTTCAAGTCAAATCTTCATCATCATCAAACAAATATTTGTACAATAATCAATAATTTTAAAATATTTATCAAGTCAAATTTTATATCTCCTCAAATAAACTACTTAGTTTTTTTTAATGTAATTTATGACAATAAATCATGAATTAGTGGAGAAAATATTGTTTCATTAATGAGTGGAGAGACAAATATTGTTTGGGTTTTAATTTGAAAATTTGGTTGAATATATTTTCATTAAGGGTATAATTGTCATTTAACACACCATTTTAATTTTCAATTAATGCGCTGCCCTTTTCTGCTTGGGCAGAATCTGCCCACGTAAAATTACCGCAAGAATAATTATGTGAAGTTGAAGGGGCTAAAAGAATTATCCCAATTCCCAAAGATGCACTTTTGACTTAATTGCACTTCCTAATCCTAAGTGGATGAGGATTTCTCCCTTCAAATCTCTATATAATGAACCCATCTTCTATAGATTTTCATAGCAAGAAAAATCAATTCTAGAAAAGGTTTTACATTAAGAGATATTATTAGTGCCGGAGACCTTAAGATTTTCATAGCAAGAAAAATCAATTCTAGAAAAGGTTTTACATTAAGAGATATTATTAGTGCCGGAGACCTTAGTTCTACGATGGCTGTGGAGGCGAAGAGTGGTGGAGGTATGATGGCCGTGGATGGCTGTGGAGGCGAAGAGTGGTGGAGGTATGATGGCCGTGGAGGTATGATGGCCGTGGATGGCTGTGGAGGCGAAGAGTGGTGGAGGTATGATGGCCGTGGATGGCTGTGGAGGCGAAGAGTGGTGGAGGTGTGGAGGCGAAGAGTGGTGGAGGTATGATGGCCGTGGATGGCTGTGGAGGCGAAGAGTGGTGGAGGTATGATGGCCGTGGAGACAAAAAGATCAAGCCACGACAATGGTGGTGGAGGTATGATGGCCGTGGAGACGAAAAGATCAAGCCACGACAATGGTGGTGGAGGACTAGTATATGGGGAGGTGAGGATATTGAAAAAAGGCGACCTTCCACACGCCACCAGAGAAGGTGGGATGGAAGACGATGTTTGATTGCTCGCCACCTCCTAATTCGCTTCCGATACCTTGGAGTCTTCTTCTCCCCCAATGATGCACAAATAATTGTTTCCGAATTTTGAACAGTATACATACCAAGAATTTATTACAATTTATCATACATGTATCTATATATAAACCTCTTTGCAATTGAACATATAACATGTGGATCTTGGCATAACATGTGGATCTTGGCATGTCTAGTATTCGTAGATAATTGATTAAAATTATGGACAATAAATACTTTTTTTTTTCCATATCTTATGATCATCTCTTATTTTGTTATTTTTGGAGACTATTTAATTTATTCTTTTCTCTTATTAAACAACTTGTATTGATATTCGTCTACCAATTCTTTTTTTGCAGTGTCTTCCTCAGATTTTGGTGCAAGATACTTGAATGAATGAATAAAATTTTGTCAACCTAAAAATATTACAATTTTTGTAATATATTTAACTATTTTTGATAGGTTGAATTATGATCTTGATGATTGAATGCAACAGTACAAAATTCCATCACAACAAACTTTCAAATAAATTCTCTTGTGAAATCAAATCATAAGAAAAAATAATTAACATTAAAACAAGAACCCTAAATCCCCAATTCCACCCAAAATTCCCAATGAATAATCACATAACAGCCATTTATTTGCTCCCATCCCTTCTTCTTCTACATGCTCTCTCAGTCTCTGCCCACCTTCTTAGACATCTTCATAGATTCGATGTTCCCATCCCTTCTTCTTCTACATGCTCTCTCAGTCTCTGCCCACCTTCTTAGACATCTTCATAGATTCGATGTTGTTATACTTATGTATTCTTCAAGTAGGATTAAGACTCATTCTCATATACTTGTGATCTGGGTTCTCTTTCAATTGTTTTTTTTTTTAATTCAATTACTTTTTGATTTGGGATCAATTTGTTTGTTTGTTTTTTTTTTTAAAGAGATGGTAGATGATTTTGACATTTTAATTAGAAAAATAATATAAAAATAAGGAAAAATTTGTAAAAATAATCTTTAAGTTTGCCAACTTTAAAAAAATAATACGTAAATATTGATATTCCTATTTATTTTCTCTTTGTAACATGTGATTTCCTCTTTGTAATGGGACAAAATTTGTGTACTTTGTACTATTCTTCTCCTACATAAAGAAGCACAGACTACTTTTGTGTAATTTGTACTATTCTTCTTTGTACTATTTTTCTCCTATATAAAGAAGCATGTGCTTCTGTTGTGTCGGATGGAGAAAATCACATGTTATGAAGGAAAAAAAAAACAGGAATTATAAGATGAAAGTGAAGATGAATAATGAAGAGTGGTTAATCATGTCCTATTACATAATCATTCATTTACTACAACTGAATGAACCATCTACCCCATTCGCAGAGAAGTGGCACCAATTAAAAATGTAAAACCAGAACTAGCATCAATTAAAAATGTAAAACCTTGACAATATGAGGTTCCACCATTCGGAGAGAAATAGCACTAATTAAAACGATAAAATCATTGAAAACATGATCTTGATAAGAATAACTGCAACAAACTATTTTCATAGCATCAATTAAAAAGGTAAAACCATTGAGAACATGATTTTGGTGAGAATGACTGCAACAAATTAAAGGTAAAACCATTGAAAACATGATCTTTATGAGAATGACTGCAACAAACTATTTTCGTTATGTGATTTGATATAGGTGTAGAGATGTGTACTTAATTATATATATATATTATCTTGAATCTATTAGTATATTTGTAATGAGCCAATTAGTGTTTTGATCAAAATGAAATTAGAGTGTATCGTATGGACGTGTACTTAATTATATATATTATCTTGGAATCTATTAGTATATTTGTAAAAAGCCCATTAGTGTTTTGATCAAAATGAAATTAATTGTTTCATAATAAAAAGCAATCAAAATCCATATAAAGATAGCCAAATCATTAATATAAAATCAGAATTTCACTTCAAATATACAAAGAATAAGTTTTATATGAATATATTTGACAATTCGTATAACATCTACACTTTTATATAGATAATAGATAATACACTTTTATATAGGTAGTAGATAATAGATATTTTGAATTTTCTTATTTCTACTTCTTTTTAATCTTGCTATTAATTAAAAACGCAATCAATTTATTTGGATAACTTCACGACATAATTAGTATGGTTAGGAACTCATAATTAAACTGAATTAAGATTTTCTCTCTAATCGTAATTGTATTAAGATTTCCCTAAATTCACTAGTAATTAATCTTACATGAAATAATATTTCTTCATTCTTCTCCTAAATTAACTAGTAATCCTACATCAATAAATATTCCTCCTTAATTCCTTCGACAAATTTGGTCATTCTAAATCCAAAAGCTTACACACAATTCCTCTATACTCAAACAAATTTGATCATTCTAAATCGAAAAAGCTTACACACAACAATCCAATTTTAATAATGGCAATGGTCCACGATGATGAGAAATACTACCGGCCGCCGTCGTATCGACGCCGTGAGCAGGAGGAAATTCGGAGACGAAACGGTGCGACGGCGAGCAAGAAGATAGAGTCATCAGATCTGTACACGGAACCCTCGAACAAATTTGGTCATTCCAAATCCAAAAAACTCACACACGACAATCCAATTTTAATAATGGCAATGGCCCACGTTGAGAAATACTACCGACCGCCGTCGATACGACGGCGTGAGCAGGAGGGGATTTGGAAACGAAACGGTGCGGCGGCGAGCAAGAAGATAGAGTCATCAGATGGGTACGCAGGACCCTCCTTCACCGCAGATCCCTCGCCGTCGCCCAGAACCATACCAACACCGTCTTTTTTGTTATCGTGCATGGTCGCCGCCGGAATGAGTACCGATACCATCTTTCTTAGCCGGCAAGTCAAGAATTGAAGTTGCCTTTTATTCAAGAAATTCAATAATCTTAATTACGATTATTGTAGATGGTTGTATAACCACCATGCTTATGGACTGGTTTTGGTCCTATAAATGATATGATATGACGAGACTTGAAATTGTATGTTTTGATCTGTCAAATATAAGGTTTTTTTTTTTGTTTGAAATTAATTGATTTTAAAAGGGTAACATAGATCTAAACATGTAATAGTAATCTTGAATCATGGCTACATAAATTGACATAAAGCCTCATTATGAAGGATGATGAGGGTAAAGAGTGAATAACTAAATGAAACTTCGTAGTTGTCATATGATGAAGATGCTGATGGATTCAATATTTGGAACTTAAGAGAGATGCATGCATGTCAGTGTGTCACAATAATGTATCTATTTCTATTTTGATTAATCGACCATTGTAAAGCATTGATCTTCTTTGTTTTTATTGATTAATTAATCACAGGGTAAAACGTGTTATTCATTCGCCTATTCGGTTATTAAATCATGCATGCATGTGTTAAAACATACTATTGATCAGTTTTTTATACAGGATATTAAAGTCACTTCTACCAATAATTTTTATAGAGGAAAATATTTTTCTATGAACCGGGTGTATGGATCCAAACCATGTAATTGGACAAGCAGGGTCGGGTCATGTCCAGTCTAATCCAACCCAAATAAAGTTTTTGTTTAATTTATGCGGTAATCATATAACACGTAAAAGTTTAAAAGGTATTAAATGTTTGTAATACTTTGTAAAAAAGGTAACTAACAGAAACATAAAGGTTATACGAACATACTAACTAAAAAATATAAAAATTATGCGAATATAACTAAAATATTAGGTTCATCTAACTAAGTTTGGTTAGACGTGTGGAACAAGGGTTTAAACCCATACTTCAACTTATATTTAATTTTTAAAAGATTTTAAATTATTTTAAGATTTTTCAAATAAATTTAACATTTAAAATTATGTTTAGATTCTTCAAAACCATTTTCAAATTTAAAAAAAGTAAATTAGAGAATTTTTAGACAATTTTCAAATTAATTATTTCTTTCTTTTTTCAACTATTATTTAAGTAATCATAATTTTAACATTATTTTTATATTTTTAAACACTACAATTTTAATTTTAGTTATTTAGAAATTATTTTTTTGATTTCTTATAATTAATATTTTTTACTTTTATATATTTTTATATTGATTTAATGAGTTATTTTCATCTTTATATTTTCCCAAAGTCATTTTATATGTCTATGTGGAATATATAATGGTTTTAGCATTTAATTTCTTCAAAAAAGGAACAAAAATTCAAATTATATGACACATAAACTGGCAACCGGAACGATTACTTGTTGAAGCCAGTCAAAGGATATTTTTACCTACTTTTTTTCAATATGAGTTAATTTTAAAAAATGCCAATATTTAGATATTATTTTTCTAAAATTGGCAATTTTAAAGGTTATTTTTACCAATTTTCCCTTATTTTTGTACTATTTTCCTAACTAAAATGACAAAATCATCCGTCATCTCATTACCAAAAAAAAAAAAAAAAAAAACAAACAAATTGATCCCAAATCGAAAAGTAATTGAATTTAAAAAAAAAAAATTGAAAGAGAACCCTGATCACAAGTATATGAGAATGAGTCTTAATCCCTACTTGAAGAATACATAAGTATGAGAGAGAACAACATCGAATCTATGAAGATGTCTAAGAAGGTGGGCAGAGACTGAGAGAGCATGTAGAAGAAGAAGGGACGGGAGCAAATAAATGGCTGTTATGTGATTATTCATTGGGAATTTTGGGTGGAATTGGGGATTTAGGGTTCTTGTTTGAATGTTAATTATTTTTTCTTATGATTTGATTTCGTAAGAGAATTTATTTGAAAGTTTGTTGTGATGGAATTTTGTACTGTTGCATTCAATCATCAAGATCAGAATTCAACCTATCAAAAATAGTTAAATATATTACAAAAATTGTAATATTTTTAGGTTGACAAAATTTTATTCATTCATTCAAGCATCTTGCACCAAAAGGAAGACATAGCAAAAAAAAAAAAAAAAAAAGAATTGGTAGACGAATATCAATACAAGTTGTTTAATAAGAAAAAAGGATAAATTAAATAGTCTCCAAAAATAACAAAATAAGAGATGATCATAAGATATGGAAAAAAAAAATAAAATAAGTCTTTATTGTCCATAATTTTATCAATTATCTACGAATACCAGACATGTCAAGATCCACCATTATATGCATGTTATATGTTCAATTACAAAAAGGTTTATATATAGATACATGTATGATAAATTGTAATAAATTCTTGGTATGTATACTGTTCAAAATTCGGAAACAATTATTTGTGCATCATTGGGGGAGAAGAAGACTCCAAGGTATCGGAAGCGAATTAGGAGGTGGCGAGCAATCAAACATCGTCTTCCATCCCACCTTCTCCGGTGGCGTGTGGAAGGTGTAGCGATTCAACGACTCGCCTTTTTTCAATATCCTCACCTCCCCATATACTAGTCCTCCACCACCATTGCCGTGGCTTGATCTCTTCGTCTCCACGGCCATCGTACCTCCACCACCACTGTCGTGGCTCGGTCTCTTCGCCTCCACAGCCATCGTAGAACTAAGGTCTCCGGCACTGATAATATCTCTCAATGTAAAACTGTAACACCTAGGAAATTTTTTTTTTAATTATATGATATACATTATATAGTATTAATAGCTATAAAACATAAGATAAACTATGTAATATAATTATAAAATGTAAATTATGCCATCTTAATGTAATACTAGCTTAAGTGTGATTAAGAAAAGTCCACCCTTCTAGAAGGTTTGATGTGATTCAAAAAGGTGGATGTTAGGATAAGGTTTCATAACTTTTCATACTTCTTTTTCTTCAAAAATTGGAAATCCCTTTTCTCTTCTCAAACTCTCCAACAACCGATCACTCCTTGCTTCTCCACCGGCGGCCGGCGATCTATTTTCCGGCGAGGTAATCGGCCTAGAAGAACAACCCATTGAGCTAGTTGTAAAGATGATTTTGAAATTGAAAGTATTAGGCTTGAAACCCTTCATTTCTTTCTCCCCTGTTGCTGGCCTGGACCGTCTCTGCTGCCGCCGTTCTATGTTGTTGTCGGTGGGGTCTAGCCGGCGCTGGAAGGCGCCGGCGAGTTGTGGTCGAAAGCCGCCGCTTGCAGCGGCGGCGAGTCCCCTGTTTCTTCTTGTGTGCGTGAGTATGTTGGCTGCGTTTTGGTCTGTGGTTGAGGGTTGGGTCGAGTCTGTTGGTGGTCGGGTTGGCCGGCGCTGAAGTCGCGCCGGCAGGGAGTCGGAGTCGGGGTCGGAGTCGGGTGCCGCCGTGAACAGCGGCGCCGGCTGCGGGTGTGCGTTTGTTGGGTGGTTGGGAAAGTCGACCGTGAATCTATCGTGGTCAGTTGTGAGTTGGTCGTGGCCGGGGGTGGTCATGCGTGAGTGTGGCCGGCGACTGGGAGTCGCCGGCAGCGTCGGGGCAGCGGCGGCGGACCGGCAGTGCAGAGGGGAGGAGACGGGGCTGCTGGAATTTGGGGGGGAAATATGAATGACATGCTTTTGTAAATTTGAGGAAGATTAGGGGTAATTTTGTCAAGATATATGTATTGCTATAATTGGAAAGCTTAAACCTTATAATTGCTGAAAATTCATAATGAAATTTTAGATAATTAAAGCATGTTTAAGATCTAATTTAGGTATAATTATCAATAGACATTGGAAAATATTTAATTTACATAGTTTTATTTAATGAGTGATGATAATATGCATGTTTTGTCTAATAAATCATGGAATTATGATAACATATTTGAAATTTAAACTATAATGGACTTATGTATATTATCTTATAATTCATAAAGTATGATATATGAAATTTGAGTTTTAATTAATCGATAAAGCTAAAGTAAATTAATTAAGCTATGCTTTCAATATTATAAAAAGGTAAATAAATATCGGACTTTGAATTTAATAAAATGATATAGATATTTTCTTAGAATTTGATGATATTATAAATCACTTATTATAAGTATTGAATTCAAGAAAAGAATAATATTTCGAACTTTTGAATATATATATATTGGAATTATAGATTATTACTTAAGCTATGATAAATAAGACAAGTTTAATTAAATAATAAGGAAAGGCTATATAGATTAATATATGTTAAATTAGATCTAGTTACATAATTAATTAGGGACTAAAGCCCTAAGTTTTATCCAATTGATTAAGAAATTATAATTAAACTCGATTTTGAAAATCAAAGTGTTAATACATTATTATTTATAAATATTAACCAAAGAATTATTTGGAATAATAAAGTAAACCAATGTTTCACAAAATTGCTTTTGAGACTAAAATATCGGCCTAAAAACATTATGCTAATTAATTTATTTTATTTTACGATTTAGTTATTAATTCTAAATCTAAGGTTTATTAACCTTAGAACCACATTTGATTAAAGCCGAAATAGTAAGTTCGTTTTGGACTTTCTATTTTAAGAAATTAGGCATATTTCACTATGAAATAGAGTTATATTTTTTAAAAAATTAGTTTCTAAATAAATGATAGTTCGATTAGTTTCTAAGTCAAATCTTTATGATTTTAGGCGATACGCAGGAGTTCGTTCCGTAGATATCCTTGGCCCTACAGAGTTTGATCGTCTACCTTAAGGTGGGGAAAATTGCTAAAGCGGTATTTATAATTCTTTCGAAATATTTTAAATTACGGATTTTATTATGATTATATGAAATGTGTTGGGTTTACGTGCTGAATGCATGCAATGTGATTATATGATGAAGATGACTCTGATTTTATAAGAAATGTGACATGTTTCATTATATACATGATGAATGCGTACTGAAAGATGATGAATGGCAAAATAAATGTTTATGTGATGCAATGAGCATGAATTTATGTGAATTACTTGAATTATCTATGGCAGCTAAGAACTGCATCTATGGTGGCTAAGAACCACATCTATGGTGGCTAAGAACCACATCTATGGCAGCTAAGAACTGCATCTATGGTGGCTAAGAACCACATCTATGGCAGCTAAGAACTGCATCTATGGTGGCTAAGAACCACATCTATGGCGGCTAAGAACCGTAAATTTTTGAACATGCAATTGATATGAATCATTATGAAATTTATATGTTTGCATATGAAATAATTGAATATTGATTATCTTATGTGATTTATGAGCTGATTCCCCTATTTTACAACGTGATCCCACTGAGTGTATTTATACGCTCACCCCCTTTTTCCATGTTTTTCTATGTTTAGATCCGGATGAGGATGGGCGAAGCTGAAGAAAGAATGCTTATAATTATTTTGCTATATATATAAATATGTTATGCTACGTTCATAAATGGGGCTTGAACATCTTTTTTATTTTTGAAGAAATGTAAAGTTAAGCCGATGGCTTGTATATATATATTTCGCGGCTAATTTCTGATAATTTATAGTTTTATGTAAATTAATTTGGTGTATTTTAAAACCTTAGTGAAATTGGATTGTTGTGTTTTTGCTGGACGCCCGATTTTAGAAAATCGTATATTTTATATTTATTTATTTAGAAAAATTGGGCCGTGACAAAAACCTTTTCTAGAATTGATTTTTCTTGCTATGAAAATCTATACAAGATGGGTTCATTATATAGAGATTTGCAGGGAGAAATCCTCATTCACGTAGGATTAGGAAGTGCAACTAAGTCAAAAGTGCATCTTTGGGAATTGGGATAATTCTTTTAGCCCCTTCAACTTTACATAATTACTCTTGACATCTATTGTTTTATGTGAACGTTTGATTTTATAAATCTACACCACTAATTTTTTTCATATATAAATTCTAATCACATTTGATATAAAATACACCAAACTAAGCAATTCGTCTCACAATATATACAATATTAATTAATAAATATGCGAAAAAGAATATACATAAACATTAAGTTATTATTATATTGAAAGGTTATTGGTAACATCTTTTATTATTTTAAAGTTATATTTTTCATATTTCTATTCATTTTTATAATTCTATTTTATTAGTTTAGAAAATCTTTATATAAAGTAGTGTTTTGACCAAAAAGAGTAGACTTTGATTCAATTTTCAGCCTTATTCTTTCTCACTCTCTTGCGTGTTTTTTTTTGAACTTCCTTTTGCATTCGTTATAGGACGTCATGTTATTTCCTAAAAATATTGAAATAAAATTAATGATAGGGACTTTTAAAAATATGGTTGAAAATTCAAAATAAAAAAAAAAATCAACTAAAGAATATTTAAGTTAACCGATTTCATCAGGCACGCAATTGTGCCACTTGTTTAAGATTTCATTTTTTTAATTTTTAATATTTCATATTATATATAGAATTCTTTTTTCATGATAATACTTCACATATATACTTTATAATTTATTATCATTTCAGATATAAACTTAACCCTTCATCAAGGTCTTCACATATGAATTTTCTTATCAATTCAACCCCTCATCAACACTTTTTTATCAATTCTCATCTCAGATATAAACCTAAAACTCATCAACATCTTTACATATTGACCTTCTTATTAATTCACATCCTAAACCTAACCCTTCATCAACATACATTTCTTAACAATTTGCATCTACAACATGAAAATTTGGTTATTCATTTGTTAAAATGTATAAAAATCAGAATTGGGTAACAAATAGGATAAATTCTCAATCAATCCTCAACAAATCCTCAAAATCAGTCGTATTGTAGCCCATAATAAAAAAAAAAAATAAAATAACAATGAAACATAGTTAATTAATCATTAAAATCAATAATCAAAACTATTCAATTAATCAATCTCAAGAAATCTTAAATCCTAATCAATTGTTCAAGAAATCTTCAAAATGAATCATAAAATTAACTAGTAATCCTACATCAATAAATATTCCTCCTTAATTCCTTCGACAAATTTGGTCATTCTAAATCCAAAAGCTTACACACAATTCCTCTATACTCAAACAAATTTGATCATTCTAAATCGAAAAAGCTTACACACAACAATCCAATTTTAATAATGGCAATGGTCCACGATGATGAGAAATACTACCGGCCGCCGTCGTATCGACGCCGTGAGCAGGAGGAAATTCGGAGACGAAACGGTGCGACGGCGAGCAAGAAGATAGAGTCATCAGATCTGTACACGGAACCCTCGAACAAATTTGGTCATTCCAAATCCAAAAAACTCACACACGACAATCCAATTTTAATAATGGCAATGGCCCACGTTGAGAAATACTACCGACCGCCGTCGATACGACGGCGTGAGCAGGAGGGGATTTGGAAACGAAACGGTGCGGCGGCGAGCAAGAAGATAGAGTCATCAGATGGGTACGCAGGACCCTCCTTCACCGCAGATCCCTCGCCGTCGCCCAGAACCATACCAACACCGTCTTTTTTGTTATCGTGCATGGTCGCCGCCGGAATGAGTACCGATACCATCTTTCTTAGCCGGCAAGTCAAGAATTGAAGTTGCCTTTTATTCAAGAAATTCAATAATCTTAATTACGATTATTGTAGATGGTTGTATAACCACCATGCTTATGGACTGGTTTTGGTCCTATAAATGATATGATATGACGAGACTTGAAATTGTATGTTTTGATCTGTCAAATATAAGGTTTTTTTTTTTGTTTGAAATTAATTGATTTTAAAAGGGTAACATAGATCTAAACATGTAATAGTAATCTTGAATCATGGCTACATAAATTGACATAAAGCCTCATTATGAAGGATGATGAGGGTAAAGAGTGAATAACTAAATGAAACTTCGTAGTTGTCATATGATGAAGATGCTGATGGATTCAATATTTGGAACTTAAGAGAGATGCATGCATGTCAGTGTGTCACAATAATGTATCTATTTCTATTTTGATTAATCGACCATTGTAAAGCATTGATCTTCTTTGTTTTTATTGATTAATTAATCACAGGGTAAAACGTGTTATTCATTCGCCTATTCGGTTATTAAATCATGCATGCATGTGTTAAAACATACTATTGATCAGTTTTTTATACAGGATATTAAAGTCACTTCTACCAATAATTTTTATAGGGGAAAATATTTTTCTATGAACCGGGTGTATGGATCCAAACCATGTAATTGGACAAGCAGGGTCGGGTCATGTCCAGTCTAATCCAACCCAAATAAAGTTTTTGTTTAATTTATGCGGTAATCATATAACACGTAAAAATTTAAAAGGTATTAAATGTTTGTAATACTTTGTAAAAAAGGTAACTAACAGAAACATAAAGGTTATACGAACATACTAACTAAAAAATATAAAAATTATGCGAATATAACTAAAATATTAGGTTCATCTAACTAAGTTTGGTTAGACGTGTGGAACAAGGGTTTAAACCCATACTTCAACTTATATTTAATTTTTAAAAGATTTTAAATTATTTTAAGATTTTTCAAATAAATTTAACATTTAAAATTATGTTTAGATTCTTCAAAACCATTTTCAAATTTAAAAAAAGTAAATTAGAGAATTTTTAGACAATTTTCAAATTAATTATTTCTTTCTTTTTTCAACTATTATTTAAGTAATCATAATTTTAACATTATTTTTATATTTTTAAACACTACAATTTTAATTTTAGTTATTTAGAAATTATTTTTTTGATTTCTTATAATTAATATTTTTTACTTTTATATATTTTTATATTGATTTAATGAGTTATTTTCATCTTTATATTTTCCCAAAGTCATTTTATATGTCTATGTGGAATATATAATGGTTTTAGCATTTAATTTCTTCAAAAAAGGAACAAAAATTCAAATTATATGACACATAAACTGGCAACCGGAACGATTACTTGTTGAAGCCAGTCAAAGGATATTTTTACCTACTTTTTTTCAATATGAGTTAATTTTAAAAAATGCCAATATTTAGATATTATTTTTCTAAAATTGGCAATTTTAAAGGTTATTTTTACCAATTTTCCCTTATTTTTGTACTATTTTCCTAACTAAAATGACAAAATCATCCGTCATCTCATTACCAAAAAAAAAAAAAAAACAAACAAACAAACAAATTGATCCCAAATCAAAAAGTAACTGAATTAAAAAAAAAAAAATTGAAAGAGAACCCAGATCACAAGTATATGAGAATGAGTCTTAATCCCTACTTGAAGAATACATAAGTATGAGAGAGAACAACATCGAATCTATGAAGATGTCTAAGAAGGTGGGCAGAGACTGAGAGAGCATGTAGAAGAAGAAGGGACGGGAGCAAATAAATGGCTGTTATGTGATTATTCATTGGGAATTTTGGGTGGAATTGGGGATTTAGGGTTCTTGTTTGAATGTTAATTATTTTTTCTTATGATTTGATTTCGCAAGAGAATTTATTTGAAAGTTTGTTGTGATGGAATTTTGTACTGTTGCATTCAATCATCAAGATCAGAATTCAACCTATCAAAAATAGTTAAATATATTACAAAAATTGTAATATTTTTAGGTTGACAAAATTTTATTCATTCATTCAAGCATCTTGCACCAAAAGGAAGACATAGCAAAAAAAAAAAAAAAGAATTGGTAGACGAATATCAATACAAGTTGTTTAATAAGAAAAAAGGATAAATTAAATAGTCTCCAAAAATAACAAAATAAGAGATGATCATAAGATATGGAAAAAAAAAATAGGTCTTTATTGTCCATAATTTTATCAATTATCTACGAATATCTGACATGTCAAGATCCACCATTATATGCATGTTATATGTTCAATTACAAAAAGGTTTATATATAGATAAATTGTAATAAATTCTTGGTATGTATACTGTTCAAAATTCGGAAACAATTATTTGTGCATCATTGGGGGAGAAGAAGACTCCAAGGTATCGGAAGCGAATTAGGAGGTGGCGAGCAATCAAACATCGTCTTCCATCCCACCTTCTCCGGTGGCGTGTGGAAGGTGAAGCGATTCAACGACTCGCCTTTTTTCAATATCCTCACATCCCCATATACTAGTCCTCCACCACCATTGTCGTGGCTTGATCTCTTCGTCTCCACGGCCATCGTACCTCCACCACCACTGTCGTGGCTCGATCTCTTCGCCTCCACAGCCATCGTAGAACTAAGTGTTAGAAAGTGGGATCTGGTATCGAACTAGAACAAGTGTACTGTGGCAGATGTTACTCCAGATGCTGCCACAACACTTAGGCCGACACTTGATTCTGAAGAGTTTTGCAGCGGAAAATAAAAGATACAAGGAAGTAACTTTTCAAGATATATAAATATATATCTTGAGGTGCCTTAGGCAAAATTTTATTCACAAATAAAAGTGAATACAAGTGAATTCCAAAATAGGTAAAAACCTACAAGAAAAGAAACTCACAAAAGATCCTATTGATCAAAAAGAAAGCTTTCTTTGTGTATACAATGATCGCTCAGCTTACAAAAATCTATCTTGGAAGTACTCTAGGATATATGACCATTTAAGCTCCAAGGAGTGAGTTACAATGAAAAGTAACCAATCTATTTATAGACATATACCAAGATAGAAACCTAACAAACTAACCTAAATCTCAGCCACTAAAAACCGTGGCTAATGCTTTGTAAGTTACTGAGACATGCGTGAGGGAATTTCTCCAGGTTGTTGGACAATAGGCTTCAGCACAGTTGACTTGGTCCATTCCAATCCTTGAAGAGGATTTCTCTCAAAATTGGTTGCATTAGGGTTACATCTTCTTTGACACGTTCACCACTCTTGTTTATACAATCTAACACCTGCAAAATAGTATAACAAGACACAAATGCAAAATAATCGAGATATTTGTGAAGAAGACAAAACAGAGATGAATGTTGCCACAGATGTTATGGCAACATCTCAGGCAACATTTGTTTCTGGGCAAAGAATAAAATTAACAAAAATTGTTAATAAAAAGCCCTTCAACAATCTCCCCATTTTTGTCTTTCTTCACAAAACCAAAAAGCAATTGTTAGTCTAACATATACTCAGCATAAGTAAAGATAAACAAGAAGAGATATCAAAATCAAGAAAATGCAGTCAAAGTAAGCTAGCTCCCCCTGAAACATTGCAAGACTGAAAACACTGAAATTAATGTCAAGGTGTCAAACAAAAATAATGAAATCATCAAATTTGAAACTGAGAAAAGTTTGAACACAAAGCATAGTTCAGAAAAAATAAAAATCAGTAGCAATGTGCAGCAACAACAATGAGAGCAGTAACTATCAGCAACTATCTTTCTCTTTCCAGTCCACATCAAGCTCCAGAACCAGACGTGCTTGGCATATTCCTCAACCCAGCTAACAAATCAGCAGCACCAGCAACCTCCTCTTCATCATCATCCTCCCCCTCACTATCACCTCTACTTTGACCTTGATCTTCTCCCCCTTTTTGTGAAGGAAGAAGATTCTGAAGAGCATCCCGAAGAGTAGTCAGTTCCTGAATCTGACTATTCAACCTCTGAATCTGATCACGTAAGAAGGAAGAAGAGACTGATATGTTAGAGTCAGCTGGAATGTTGCCAACATTGTGGGCAACATTCGGACTCCATGGAAGATCAACCACCCTGTCACCAAACAGCAGGCTTTTGCTTACAGAAAAAGGGTCAGGAGTCGGGCCTAAATGATCAGATCTTGAGGGAGTAAACCCTTGATGTGTGAGCAGCAAGTATATCAAGGAAGAATATGGGAGACATCATTTATGAATCCTCTCAACCTCTTTAGATGCATGATCAAACACTAATTGACCAAAATTAAGGGGAACCTTGGTGCCTAATTTGTAGAGCATCACAGCATGATCCAAGGTGACAACATTTTCATTTCTTGATGGCAACCAATTATGAATGACCAATTTGTGCAATACAGTATAGAGGGAAGATAAAGATGAAGCAAGCAATTTTTGTGGGTGAGGTGGCCAACTACACAACTTCCCTTGAGTGATGACTGTAACCATTTCATGCCTATTTTCAACAGATTCATCTTCTACCTCATTATTCAAATTCAGCACAATATTGATTAAAGCAGGAGAGAATTCATACACCTTTGACCTAAGATATACTTTCCCAAATTTTTTAGATAAGGGATCAAATAATTTCTTAGACAAATTAGCATAAAATTCCTTCACAACTACCGTTGAAAATGCAGTAGGAAACATCACAGTACCAAGAAGATTTCTATCCTCCAAAAACTGATACATCCCATACTTTTGCAAGTTAACCACATCAATTCTCTTCTCACTACGACAATACCGATTAACCACATGCGCCCACATATTTTTATTGTCCTTAGTGAAGAATTTTGCAGAATAGGGTTTTACCTCATAATCCGAACCCTCAGACATAATGTCCTCATCCTCGGCTGCAGCAGTTTCTTCTTCATCGACTGTATGATCCTCATCCTCGGCAGCAACTGGAGAAGATAGGATCTCAGGTTCAACGGGTTCAGGCTCGATTGGGGCAGCTTGTGCGTCCTCAAACAAATCAGCAAACATTTCGTCTATTTGAGCCTCGGTATCTGCACAGGGGGGACTTCGCTGCCCTCCTATTTCATCAGCCCCAAAATCTTGATCCTGCACCTCCTCATTTGCAGCAGATTCAACTGGCTCATTCTGAACAGATGTTGCTCCAACATCTTCCGCAACATCCGTTGCAGCAGCACACGCATCGGTACTTTTTCTTTTTCTTTTCAATGTCGCCCTTCGCCCAGCAAGAAATTGACCCAAGATCTCATCATCAGAAAATTTAGCAATAGAAGAGTCGGGTGATACCTTTTCACCGGAGGGAGGTTCATCCTCGAGAGATTCCCCAGAAGAATCAGTCTCCTCGGTGGCCTGAAAATCTTCATCTCCAGAGTCATCTGGCTCAACAACTCCATCTTCGATTTTGTCCTCCAACACAGAGGATGCAGAACGGGGTCGCTTGGATAAGACTGTTCTTCGATAAACCCGTGTGGAAGTGCGACGGGGAGAAGATATGTCTTCATTACGGGCAAGCTTTGTGACATCAATATCTCGTTCAAGATCGATTGGGTTCTCAGCTTTGCCGGGAAACATCATCAGTAGTGGCTCAGGTTGGACATCCATCGAAAGTGCGAGAGGTGCCACTGTAGCGGTTTCTGCAGAGCTGGATGTTGCCGGAGATGATGCCGCAACATTTGCAGAAGATGTTCCTGAAGACGCCATTTCGGAGAGGAATGTTGAAAGCTAGGGCTTCGGGAGATTGGGGAAATTTCAATTGCGAGTGACACCATGGGAAATTTGGGAGATTTGGGAATTTTTAGGCCTTGGGAACCGTATAAGGAGAGTGGGTATTTTTGCTTCCTTGATGAGAGAAATTATGAAGGCACGATTTGGGGGATCTGTAGCACATTCAAATATATAGCCAATATACCAAATCTTTTTAAGGATGAAATTTGAAAAAGATATGGTTTTGAATAATTCCAACCTGGATAAAATACAATCCCCTAGCATATCTAAACAAGACTCAACAAACTCCCCCTAAATCTATGCAATAAAATAACAACCAAATCACACAAAATATGGGACACAAAACAAATTTAGCACGTTCCAAAAATGATGTAATCTATAAAAGTCAGCCAAATCATACGCAATATTAATTTTCAGTCCTTTTTATAAATAATTAGCCCATGAAAAATTCCTCAACCAAAAAACTTTTTAGAGATAGGTACAGACACACTAAACACAACATGGTAGCGAACCCTATGTGTTCCAGCTTTCCCATCTTAAATTCGATTATATAGATAGATACAGCACACCTGAATATCACATGGTTGTAAGCCCTGTGAACCCCAGCTTCTCTATCCTTAAGCACGGTGAAATTTTTAAGACGAGTACAGTCACAACTGAGTACAATGTGGTAACGAGCCCCATGTACCCCAGCTTTCTCATCCTATCTCATTAAGCAAACGAGTACAGCACACTAAATGTATCGTGGTAGCGAACCCCATACACCTCAACTTTCCCGTCATTTATGGACAAGTAGGTCACACTAAATACATCGTGGTCGCGAACCCCGTGTACCTCAGCTTTCTTGTCCTTAAAGAGTAAAAGAGGAATAAAAGGCTTTCGTATGATTAAGAGCTATCACATTAATATATAGTATAAAATAGCTGAAAGAGATTACATCACGAAATCACGTGTCAGTGCAGAAATGAAAAAACAGACACAATGCAGACTCACATGCAGACTCGAACAGACGGATGTTGCCAGAAATGTTGCGGCAACATCCTCGACAACATCTCTATATGATACACAAACCGAGGGACTTTTTGAGACTGAGAAATCTCTAATTGTTTAGAGCTTTCGTAAAGATATCAGCAAGCTGATTGTTAGTTTCCACATACTCTAAACAAATAAGTTCTTTCTCAACCATGTCCCTAAGAAAATGATGCCTAATATCAATATGTTTTGTTCTAGAATGCTGAACTGGATTTTTAGAAATGTTAATGGCACTCAAATTATCACAAAACATGACCAACGTGTTCGTGTGCAGACCATAGTCATCAAGCATATGTTTTAACCAAATTAATTGAGCACAACAACTCGCGGCCGCTACATATTCAGATTCGGCGGTTGAGAGTGACACACAGTTTTGCTTACGACTATACCATGAAACCATATTGTTACCCAAGTAAAAACACCCTCCACTAGTACTTTTTCTGTCATCAAGATCTCCGGCCCAGTCAAAATCACTAAAACCAACAAGATTGGTGTTAGTATCCTTTGTATACCAAAGACCTAAATCTGGTGTACCAGCTATATATTTAAGTATGCGTTTAACGGCTTTTAAATGGGCTTCTTTAGGGTTAGCTTGGTAACGAGCACACACACACACTGAACATAATATCAGGACGGCTAGACGAAAGATAAAGCAAACTACCAATCATGGACCTGTATAGAGTTGGATCAACATCTTCTCCTAAGGTGTCCGAGCATATCTTTTGAGAAGAACCCATAGGAGTCTTCATATGCTTTGTATTTTCCAATCCATACTTCTTGATTATGTTTCTTGCATATTTGTTTTGGTTGATAAATATTCCATCGTCCTTTTGTTTCACCTGCAATCCCAAAAAGAAGGTCAATTCACCTATCATACTCATCTCAAAAGTAGAGGACATAGCTTCAACAAAATCATCTAACATTGTTTTCGATGTAGCACCGAAAACAATATCATCAACGTAAATTTGAGCTATACAAGTATCAGTCCCCGACCTTTTAATAAAAAGAGTACGATCCACCTCACCTCTAATGAAACCAAATTGAATAAGAAAATCAGTTAACCTTGCATACCATGCTCTAGGAGCTTGTTTCAAGCCATAGAGAGCTTTATCAAGCTTGTAGACATGATTAGGGCTAAAAGGATCTTCGAACCCTTTTGGTTGTTCAACATAGATCTCTTCATTCAAGTAACCATTCAAGAATGCTGCCTTAACATCCATTTGATGCAAGGTAATTTTCATATAACATGCAATAGCAAGTAAAAGTCTTATAAACTCAAGTCTAGCTACAGGTGCAAAGGTTTCATCGAAGTCGATACCTTCAACCTGTGTATAGCCTTGAGCTACAAGTCTAGCTTTGTTTCGAACAATAATGCTATTTTCATCAGTTTTGTTCTTAAAAATCCACTTAGTTCCTATTACATTTGTATTTGAAAGTCTAGGAACAAGGGACCACACATTATTTTTGGCAAATTGTTCTAACTCTTCTTGCATAGCCATTATCCAAAAATTATCTTGTAAAGCTTCCTTAGCATTCTTGAGCTCAAAAGTAGACACAAAGCAAGTAAATTTTACCTCGGAGAATATCGTTGACATACAGACATGACTTACCATCTCTCGATAATTTCTTCTTTTACCTTGGGTTCTTATACCTTCATTTACTTGTCCTATGACTTGTGTACTTGGATGAACATTCCTTATCCTTGAGGGAGGATCCCTTCTTACTGGATCGAGCACAATCTGCTATTGTTCAGTTTCTTGATTGCTGGTTTCTTCTGGAATTGCAGAGACAGATGTTGGATCAGATGTTGCCCCAACATTTTGGACAACATCTGTCTCAGTCGTTTCTTCAGTTGTCTCAACAATTTCCTGTACTCGGCAATCATCTTCCTTGCCTGCAATATCACGTAAATCATCAAAAACCACATTTACAGTTTCTTGGACAGTCCTCAATCTCAAGTTATACACTCTATAAGCATGACTGTTTTGAGAATAACCAAGAAACACTCCTTTATCACTTTTGGAATCAACTTTACTCAGCTGATCTCTGTCATTTAAGATATAACAAATACACCCAAATATGTGAAAATAAGCTAAGTTAGGTTTCTTCCCATTTAGGATTTCATATGGAGTCATTGAGGTTCCTGGCCTTAAATATACTCTATTTGAAATGTGACATGCAGTGTTTAATGCTTCGGCCCAAAATCTTTTAGAAAGATTCTTTGAACTTAGCATTACTCTTGCCATTTCTTGCAAGGTCCTATTTTTCCGCTCAGCTACTCCGTTTTGCTGTGGAGTTTTGGGGGCCGAAAATTCTTGAAAAATTCCTTTCTTTTCACAAACGATAGTGAAGGAATTATTCTCGAATTCTCTACCATGGTCAGACCTAATGCGGAAAATAGGTGAGGAAAATAAATTCCTAATCCTAGCATGCAACATTTTAAACATGTCAAAAGTTTCAGATTTTTCTTTCAAAAAATATATCCATGTATACCTAGAAAAATCATCTACAATGACATATGAGTATCTCTTACCTCCCAAGCTATCTACCTCAATTGGACCCATTAGATCCATGTGTAACAATTGAAAGCAATGCGTTGTACCTGATTTTTCATCGGGATGCGTTGCATTGTGTGAAACACGAGTTTGCTTACCTTTGAGACAATCTTCACACACAATTGTACCTGCCTTGTTTAACTTAGGAAGTCCTCTAACTGCTCCATACTTGATCAGCCTTTCAAGATTCCTATAGTTCACATGTCCTAATTTCTTGTGCCACAAAGAGGTGTCATCCACTCTTGATTGTAGACAAGTCATTTGTTCTTCAACCAAGTAGCAATTGTCTTTTGATCTTGTTCCTGTCATGACACAAACACCATCATTAGCAAAGACCTCACATGAACTCTTATTAAATCTCACCTATAGATCATCATCGCATAATTGGCTTATGCTAATCAAATTAGCCGTAAGACCATTCACATGTAAAACATTATTCAAGGAAGGGAATCCAGGTACATTGAGCCTTCCTTTTCCTACAATTTTTCCTTGAGAGCCCCCTCCATATGTAACCATTCCACCATTCAAAAGAACATAATCTTTCAAAAAATTCTTTGTTCCTGTCATGTGACGTGAACACCCACTATCAAAATACCACGAACCTGAAACGTTAGTTTTTAAAGCAGTGTATACCACAAAACAGGTTTCATCAGATTTTGAAGCACAAGATTCTTTGTAAACATCCTCAGTTCTGTCCAGATTCGAGATGTTGTTCGAAGTGTTGGGCAACACTTTGGGCAACATCTGTTTCTGTAACAGTTTTCTTTTATATCTAAAGCAGTGAGGCTTAATGTGACCAAGTTTAGAACAAAAATCACAAATAAATTCATTTTTCAAAGATTCTTTAGAACATTCAATATCTTTTGAAGTGCAAGAATCCAAAGCTTTATCCTCAATTGGCACAAAATTTTTTGCAAAGTTTTGATAACCCAAACCAAAAGTACCAGTTTGATTCAAGTTAAGAACTTCATTCAACTTAGTCGTTCCTTTGTTTAATTTTGAAAAAGTGGCTTCGGCCGATTCTACCTTAGACATGAGATTAGAAATTTCAATATCTTTCTTAGTGAGCATTACCTCAAGTCTGGTAAGAGAGTCCTTGAGTTCATCATTCTCCTTGGATAGTTTCTCTACACTCCTCTTCTCCTTCTTCCATTCTTTTAGCAAGGATGTGTAGAGTTCTTGTAATTCTCCAAGTAGAACGTCATTATTCAAGTCTTCCTCATCTTGAACAGCTGCATGAACACCAATAGCCCCATGAAAGCAGTTTACATCTGGATAATCAAACAATACATACCTTTTAGTTTCAGCAGAGGCAGATGTTGGAGAAGATGTTGTCTCAACATTTCGACCAACATCTAAACTGTTCGGCAGGGGCTGCTCATGTATTGTGGCCATCATTGCAGTTGTACTCTTTTCAACCTCTTCATCATCTGAT
Source organism: Scutellaria barbata (assembly GCA_028654395.1). Classification (NCBI taxonomy): domain Eukaryota; kingdom Viridiplantae; phylum Streptophyta; class Magnoliopsida; order Lamiales; family Lamiaceae; genus Scutellaria; species Scutellaria barbata. The sequence goes on along the minus strand of CM053652.1, from coordinate 19,633,625 downwards.
TCATCATCACTTAAAGAAACCCAGAAATTCTTACCATGTTTCCTTAGAGTATTAGCACATTCATTTGCGTAATGACCCCAATCGGAACATGCTCAACATTGAATTTTTTCAAGATGTTTAGGATCAAATTTAGAAACTTCTGAATTTCTTCTTGTGTTACCTTCCTTTTGAGATTGAAAAGTTTTCTTTTGATTTTGGAAAGTATTTTTGATATACTGTTCGTTAGGCTTAATTACCTTTTTTTCTTTATTGAATTTTCTTACCATGACATTGTACTTGCGGGTAATCAAGGCTACACTTGCACCTTCTCCAATTTCTTCCAATTCCTCATCATCTTCTTCGTGATCTTCTTCTGAGGTTTGAGCCTGAAGAGCTATACTTTTGCCTTTCGACTTATCCTTTTGAGACAACATGTTAACCTCATAATTTTTTAAAATATTCATAAGCGTATTAAGATCCATGGAAGCAAGATGATGAGCTTCTTCTATAGCAGAGACTTTAAGATTGTACCTTTCGGGTAATGTGCGAATGACTTTGTACAACAAATGCTTGTTGTTTATGGGCTCACCAAGCATTTGACATTCATTAGCAATGTCTATTACCTTTTCGAAGTACGATGTGATGTCCTCATTGTCGTCCATTCGAAGCTTTTCAAATTGACTGGAGAGTATCCGCAACCTCGTCTCCTTGACACTTGCATCACCCTCACAATGTCTTTGTAAGATGTCCCAAGCTTGTTTGGAAGTAGCACAATTTTGAATCAGCTTGAACATATGCATGTCAACCCATGAGAAAATGGCGTTGAGAGCTTTTTCATTGCTACTTGCCTCATTGAGTTCGGCTTGAGTCCACTCCGATTCCGGTTTGTCTACGACATCACCATCTTCATCTCGTGTAGTCTTTGGAACAACATAACCATTAACAACCGTCTTCCATGCACGATAATCAAGTGACTTGATATGTGCACGTAGGCGGATCATCCAAAATGCATAGTTAGTACCATCAAGAACGGGAAGTCTTCCAAGATTTGGATTTACCGGATCCATGACCAAGCTGACCAGACCCAACCACTCAGTGTATCGAGTGTTGGCTCTGATACCACTTGTTAGAAAGTGGGATTTGGTATCGAACTAGAACAAGTGTACTGTGGCAGATGTTACTCCAGATGTTGCCACAACACTTAGGCCGACACTTGATTCTGAAGAGTTTTGCAGCGGAAAATAAAAGACACAAGGAAGTAACTTTTCAAGATATATAAATATATATCTTGAGGTGCCTTAGGCAAAATTTTATTCACAAATAAAAGTGAATACAAGTGAATTCCAAAATAGGTAAAAACCTACAAGAAAAGAAACTCACAAAAGATCCTATTGATCAAAAAGAAAGCTCTCTTTGTGTATACAATGATCGCTCAGCTTACAAAAATCTATCTTGGAAGTACTCTAGGATATATGACCATTTAAGCTCCAAGGAGTGAGTTACAATGAAAAGTAACCAATCTATTTATAGACATATACCAAGATAGAAACCTAACAAACTAACCTAAATCTCAGTCACTCAAAAACGTGGCTAATGCTTTGTAAGTTGCTGAGACATGCGTGAAGGAATTTCTCCAGGTTGTTAGACAATAGGCTTCAGCACAGTTGACTTGGTCCATTCCAATCCTTGAAGAGGATTTCTCTCAAAATTGGTTGCATTAGGGTTACACCTTCTTTGACACGTTCACCACTCTTGTTTATACAATCTAACACCTGCAAAATAGTATAACAAGACACAAATGCAAAATAATCGAGATATTTGTGAAAAAGACAAAACAGAGATAAATGTTGCCACAGATGTTATGGCAACATCTCAGGCAACATTTGTTTCTGGGCAAAGAATAAAATTAACAAAAATTGTTAATAAAAAGCCCTTCAACACTAAGGTCTCCGGCACTGATAATATCTCTCAATGTAAAACCTTTTCTAGAATTGATTTTTCTTGCTATGAAAATCTATACAAGATGGGTTCATTATATAGAGATTTGCAGGGAGAAATCCTCATTCACGTAGGATTAGGAAGTGCAACTAAGTCAAAAGTGCATCTTTGGGAATTGGTATAATTCTTTTAGCCCCTTCAACTTTACATAATTACTCTTGACATCTATTGTTTTATGTGAACGTTTGATTTTATAAATCTACACCACTAATTTTTTTCATATATAAATTCTAATCACATTTGATATAAAATACACCAAACTAAGCAATTCGTCTCACAATATATACAATATTAATTAATAAATATGCGAAAAAGAATATACATAAACATTAAGTTATTATTATATTGAAAGGTTATTGGTAACATCTTTTATTATTTTAAAGTTATATTTTTCATATTTCTATTCATTTTTATAATTCTATTTTATTAGTTTAGAAAATCTTTATATAAAGTAGTGTTTTGACCAAAAAGAGTAGACTTTGATTCAATTTTTAGCCTTATTCTTTCTCACTCTCTTGTGTGTTTTTTTTTTTAACTTCCTTTTGCATTCGTTATAGGACGTCATGTTATTTCCTAAAAATATTGAAATAAAATTAATGATAGTGACTTTTAAAAATATGGTTGAAAATTCAAAATTAAAAAAAAAATCAACTAAAGAATATTTAAGTTAACCGATTTCATCAGGCACGCAATTGTGCCACTTGTTTAAGATTTCATTTTTTTAATTTTTAATATTTCATATTATATATAGAATTCTTTTTTCATGATAATACTTCACATATATACTTTATAATTTATTATCATTTCAGATATAAACTTAACCCTTCATCAAGGTTTTCACATATGAATTTTCTTATCAATTCAAGCCCTCATCAACATTTTTTTATCAATTCTCATCTCAGATATAAACCTAAAACTCATCAACATCTTCACATATTGACTTTCTTATTAATTCACATCCTAAACCTAACCCTTCATCAACATACATTTCTTAACAATTTGCATCTACAACATGAAAATTTGGTTATTCATTTGTTAAAATGTATAAAAATCAGAATTGGGTAACAAGTAGGATAAATTCTCAATCAATCCTCAACAAATCCTCAAAATCAGTCGTATTGTAGCCCATAATAAAAAATAAAAAAAAGCAATAACAATGAAACATAATTAATTAATCATTAAAATCAATAATCAAAACTATTCAATTAATCAATCTCAAGAAATCTTAAATCCTAATCAATTGTTCAAGAAATCTTCAAAATGAATCATAAAATTAAAATATGAACTGAGTAATAAAGAGAATAAATTCTTAATAAATCTTTAAAATTAACAAATCATATCCTCAAATTCAATCATCAATTATTAAAAAATTAATCAATACTCAAATCCTCAAAATCAGGCTAATCCACAATTAATGAAAATATTGAAAAACATTCAATAAATGAAGTCAAGAAAACAATGAAAAATATTCAATTAATCAATTAAATGAATCAAAAAAAATTGGAGATTGGTCTCAAATCATTACATGTTATCGATGAACATATTAAAAATTGCCCGCTTATTTGAACATTTTCCTGATAAAGAATTATAAATTCACACTTTACATGATAACGTAAACAATGAAACATAATTTTACAAAGAACAATTTTGATACAAAAAAAGCACGTTTCTAAGATTAAAAGCAAAAAACCAATTACATTTCTTGCCTTAAACCCAATTTCTTTTCATTACTTACAAGCAACCCCAATCCCAAACACCTATATAATACCAAGAAAAACACACTAAATATCCACACTAGAAAAAAAAATGTCTTCAAATCCTAGCAATTCAACAACAAAAACACAATCAACCCTCAATGGCATTGGCAATCTCATCAAACTACTTCCAACAGGCACTGTTTTCATGTTCCAATTCCTCAACCCTCTCCTAACCAACTATGGCCATTGCCACGTCATCAACAAGTACTTATCTGGTGCGTTGATCGCCGTCTGTGGCTTCTCATGCTGCTTCGCCACGTTCACCGATAGCTACGTGGATAGCCAGGGGATCACACACTATGCCATTGCAACCACAAAGGGCCTTTGGCCTACCACCTCTTCCAAACAAGATTTGTCTTCGTATAAACTTCGTTTTGGGGACTTTGTGCACGCGTTTTTCGCGCTGATTGTGTTTTCTGTTGTGGCCCTTTTGGACCCCAACTCTGTCGATTGCTACTACCCGTCCTTTGAGTCGACTCAGAAGGTGTTGCTTATGACGTTGCCCCCTGTTATTGGGGCCGTTTCTGGTGCTGTATTCGTGATGTTCCCTAATAATCGACATGGCATAGGGTACCCTTACAACCAGAGTCCACCTCCACCTTCTACTTCACCTTAAGGTGTTTCTCTTTATTGTGTAAAAACAAGTGTGTATGATATAAAGAAAGTAAGATTCATTTGCAATATTTCTTACAGGTGATCTGATGAAATACTAAAATGGAAAACGTCCAGAATCTCAAGAACTTATATAGCTTGATGAATAATGCCTCTAGAAGAGCAAGATTTAGTTAGTCTCACAACTCTTTGTTTTAGTTTGTTTCTTTTACTCTTTTGACCATCATTTGCTACTTTCACAATATCAACTTTAACTATATGATGATCTGAGGTTCCCTTCGATGAAAACACCGAGTACGATCCAGGGACGAACATGTAATTTAAGCCTCGCGATCCCATTATGTAATCCACCCGAGTCCCATACTTGCACGTCCCTTGTACATCTGCTTCAAACATAGCACTCAAATACGTTAGAAAACGAGCAAAAATCCTCTAGCCATTTCAACACATAATAAGACTAATGTTAGAAGTCGTTCCCTACTTTGGCCTTTGGCAATCATGACTATTGGCTCACATTCCCCTCTGAAATCTTTAGCATCAGTGTACTCTTTTTCCTTCAAGAAGCTTGTCACTTCAACTCTAGGACTCGGTTTTCCTAATTCCTCGTAGTACTGTTAGAACAAGACAATGACAAAAGTTCAAGAACGCGTACAAGTATATAACCCCATCATTGAATGAAGAAGAAAGATAACAAAATATATAGTTACCTTCACAATGTCATTCCACCTTTGCAATGAGTAATCTGAGGCATCGAGAGAGTTGAGCCCACCTGCCAAAATATGAGGCTGATTGTTCATCTGAATCATCGCATTTATTTGCTTCATTCTCCAGTTTTCATCCAAGTGATCAAGCTGTGTGCAGAACACATTCAGCTCCCCTGTCCATGGCACATCAATGGTTGCCTTTATTACATTCCTGGTCCAAATCCAGCCAAACACAGTTCATAATCATGAAAAATTTGCTAAAAAACTACATTCAAGAAAAAGTATAAGAAGCTAGAGAGAAACACCTGAAATCTCTGTCATCGAAGATTTTCTGAACTTTGGAGCTTTTGATAGGCCATTTTGAGAGAACAGCATTGCCATACTCTGGAGCCCAGCTTTCAGCAAATGTGTAGTTCATCCCCAATGCACAAGCTAAATCGGACAAGGGTTTCATGTCTTTTTCTTCATCAGCCTTCACATCTTGTAAGGCCAAGACATCAGCATCAACTTCTTTAAGAACATCAAGAATGGTTCGAGTGTCATACAAGCCAGCATCACTCATCCAGGTGGCAGGGAAGTATATGGGAGACCTCATTGGAGCAATGCTATTGTTGTTGAAACTAAAGGAAGAATCCAATGAAATCTCATTTTCTTGAAGGTTTGTTGAAGCCTTTGGTTTTGATTCTGTGAGCTTCTTCTTATCTTCATCTTCTGATTGGTTCAGAACAGCTGGTGCAAGGGAAAACAAGGCAGCATTGAACGAGGCGAGGCGAATAGGCCTTTGTACAAAGCCACTCTTCATATGACCATTCTGAGAGCAGGTTTTTGAATTCAATCTTTCAAGCCTCTTGATGAGAAGTTTAGGCCTTGGACGACACCGAATCCTCAACCGAAGTCTTTGAAATCTCCTTCTAAGGACATAAAACATGGAGGATAAGTGGTTGCTGTATAACTTTGTTGATTGCATGGGGAAAGAATCAGACACTAACTTAGGAAGAGCTGGTTCTTAGTTGTTGCAAACTGCAAGAAAATATGCAAGAAAAGTTAATTGTGAGGATACATGCGATACATAAGTAGATATATAATAACCAAACAATCACAACTGCTCCAAGAAACTAAGTGATAGGTTGGTGTTGTTCAGCTTCTTTCCTATGACTAAAACACACCAACTCTCACCTGCGAAGCTGGACTTTTAAGGTTCATCTAATAGGAACATGAATTTTATGTAATAAAGTAAAAGAAGTCAATATTAGAAGTTGTGATTGGGCAATCAAGCATATATTTTATTATTTAGGAAGAAAAACATATAATTCTTTTCTGTTCCTTAAGTGCTCTGTTTTAGCACAGACTTTTGTTTAGTCAATGTTTGGTTGAAACACAAATGGAAAAATTACATATTGATATTAGTTAGTAATCACAAATCGATCATATGTTATCTTGCTTTTATATTAAGAGTTTGACTCTGGTAAAAACGTTTCACGAATCTAATTTCTTGAGTCGATCAATCCACAAGGATCTCATAGGAGTTTTTGTGTTATAATAAAAAAGATGAGAAAAACTGAAATTTTTGTTATTGCAATCACTGAGAAAATAGGTACACAAAAAGGTCAAGAAAGTGATGCTTCAGAAAGTACAAAGTCAATGCAAAGTTTACCTAATCAATAACAATTTGATGTAATTAAGGCAATAACTCATGGCAAATTCAGGCATAAATAACGCAAAGAAAAATAAATTATGAACATGCTTTGTTCTATTACAACAACAGCTTTCAACAACAAAAAGTAATAAATAAATAAAAAGAAAAAAGTCATATGCTGAAAATAGTAGCAAGAATTTGATCAACCATTTAAAGTACTGATATATATCATATGCAAAAAGGAAGTATTAATCTTTGCCTCTTACAACGTGAAGATTCTAATCATTATGTTACAACAAATAGTTCTAGGAAATAGGACGGTTGTGATTTCGCTTCGTTATGAATCAAACAACGAATCCAAGAGGCTCGAAGGAGCTTCACTTCTCCCCTTCTCAAAAAACAAATCATTTCCTCCATTTTCCCTATTCAATTTTCGTTCCTCTGCTATGGATTCAGCTGTTTCTGTGCAGAATTTTCTTCTTATCTGGTTAGCAGGTTTTTCAGCCACAATAAACTTGTTACCTTCACGGGTTCTCTCAGAGAATCCTGCCCAAACTGCAAATTCTTCCTAAGGTCAGTGCAAGTAAAATTCCTAGAGAAAGACGAGATCCAATGCTAGGTTCAAAGACTATGGAGTTCTAGAGAGACTACCAGACAATTAACAAAAATCACCATGCATGCAATATCCAGCATTAACATACAACAATTACGTATACTTTCATCTAAAAATTATATAGCATATATAAAAGTGCTGAAACAGAATACTTCTGAAGCTTCAAGAAAAGCCTAGAGATTTAAGACCTCATGAACTTTTTAAATGAAAAAAGGTCAGCATATGCCATATATATGGTCCAAGAAGAAATTCCTTTTGGATGAACGATATATGTGCTATAAACAGAAGTGTCGTGAATTAATGTATGAATGAAGTGGTTCGAATTTGCAATTTGCTCTGCGCCATGCTCATAGAAAGCCAACACCAAGCATTAATAGCATAAAAAAATTAGCAACCTCGACAGAGTTGATCATCATACCTCCAAAATGGTGAAGGACAATCGAAGCTGCTACTGTAACATTCAGAGAAGCTGTGCCGCCACCATATTGTGGAATGTACACAAAAAAGTCACATATCTCACACTCCTTTGCAGATAGCCCTGTTCCCTACAAATCAGATTCCACAAGCGCTATCAAAACAAACAACTCACCCTCAAAAACACAAGCTCAATACAGCAATGTCAAGCTATTGTTAGCAGAACCAGAAGCGAAAAAGTAGTCTTTGATCAAAATTCAGGTCTTCATTTCCTAATCAAGAACATAAATCATAATCAACAAACGAGTGAACCTAACAGCATTTGTAAGATTATGTTCCATGTTTATAATTTCTTTAGCACATCTTCAGCCTGGGTTGATGACAAAATCCTAGATTCAGAGGTGATATTTCAAATGGAAGGAATTGAAATAGCTTGAACCTCATTGCCCAGAAGAAAGGCAGTGCTCTTTCTGAAAGGATGCTCGTTTACTGCCATAGCATTATCTGTAATCTCCACTCCACATATATCACAGTCCCTCTCCTAATCAACATGAACACCATAAGAAACCAATTTAGAACAGTAATCGAATTCTTTCTGCATATTTGTTCCTCAATCGACAATTTACTGCTTTCACCCATTAATCCACATGAATCATGAGCCAATAAAGGTCTAAACAATGAGATAAAACTTCAATATCAAAAAAAGGAATACTCTTTCACAGTGAGTTGTGACCTTGAGAAAAGTACGGGCAAGCGAGAGCGAGTGGAAATGGCGAAAAGGAAGATGCGAGGTGGAGCCATGGCTGCCGAAGGAGTTGAAATCGCGCTTCCCAACCAATATTAACTCCGCCACCCCAAAAGCGGTGGCGCTGCGGGCAAGGGTTCCGACGTTGTGCCTCTTCGCTATGTTGTGAACAACAACGTAGCTCAAGTATTTCTCCTTCTTCTTATCTTCTTCATTCTCCATTTTTCACTACCCGGTGTTGGTTGACGTGGCCGCGCCGGTGGCGGTTATGGTGGCTCTACGACGGAGGTTTTAGGGTTTTAACTTTTAAGGGGATCTTTGATTTCGCCTATGCGACGTCGTTTTGTATCTTTTCAGGCTAATCGCTTAATATTTTCGTTATTTTATTTTTTTAAGAGTTTTATTTAAAAACTAATTATTTGTAATTTAAAAAATGCTTTTCAATGAAATTCCTAAATATTGTTGTTTTTACTAACTACTAATGCATTACTATGATTATTTATTAAATTCATTTTTAAAATTATTTAAATTTTTCTTATATATGTGGTGTATTTTCTAAATCGAGACATCAATATCTTGTGAGCAACTTAATTAATTTACATCCCTAAAAATGAACATATGGTTTTTCTAGATTATACAATATTTTGTTCTTACTATGGTTATTAAATTATGACTAGATTCATCTATAAAATAAAAAGTTGTACAATTTTGATGGAGTATAACTATCGTGAAACTGCCTAACAGATCTAATATTATGATACGAGCCATTTCATAAAATAAATTTGTAAAAATAAATTTTGATTGTGTGTGATAAGATTTTGTCTCACAAATTTACAATCATAAAATCCTTTCATATTAATTTTATGGGAGGGTCTAAACCCACCCCATCATCTTCTTAAGGCACCCCATTTAAAAAAATTGAAATTAAAATGAATAAAAAAAGATCAAAATACCCTTAATAAATGTAATTTCTAAGGGTACCTCATGTAATGTGTTGAAAATTTCTAAGGGCACCCCAAGCATTCAAAACACACAAAATCACCATTGTTGTCTTCTTCACCTACCAAAGCTTTTTTTTCATCCAAGTTTTGCATTTGCTTCCTTGTTTTTGCCCATTTTTCCTCCAAATTTCATCAAATGGCGAACGAAGATTCATTCGGAGCACACAATGTAAGTATTTGCATGCATTTTTCGTAGTTTATGTAGTTGAAATTTCGTTTTTGAAAATATACAAAAATTCCCGCATCTGTTCGCGTTCGGCCAATACAGACCGAACGCGGCTGAAGGATTTCGGCCATGACAGCTGACACGCCTCTGTCCCGTTCGGCCAGGTTGGCCGACTTCTCCCCAGTCCGTTCGGCCAGGTCGGCCGACTCCATTCTTTCCCGTTCGGCCAGCCCTGGCCGACATGCTCTCTTCCCGTTCGGCCAGGGCAACCGACATTTCACCTAGCACTCGATTTTTCTGTTTTTTTTGTATTCTATGTTAATGATTGTATTTGCTTGCGTTGCAGAACGGGGCCTTGTATTCGGACGAAGTCAGTTACATTAACAAATCGGACGATGAACAATTGGTCGAGGAAGAAATTGCTCCTGAGTACATGCAAATAGACTTCACTATCTACTTTACGACAGAAGAAGTATTTGAGTCTCGCTACCTGATGATGCAGTGGGTGAATGCTGTAACGCACGAGCATAATATGGTCATATTAGTTCGTCGGTCTGATAGTGGAAGTAGTGGTCGGCGAGGTCGAGTGTTATTGGGTTGCGAACGAGGTGGCACCTATCGTCGGCATAATAAGGCGAAATCAGAAATGGTGAGTGTTGGTGATGATGAAACGAGTGGTGGGAAGAAACGGGGCAGACGTCCGGCCACCAAAAAATGTGATTGCCCGTTTCTTCTTAAAGCTACTGAATTGAATGATGATGGACAGTGGTCAATAAGTGTTGTATCCGGCGTTCATAACCACCCGATGGGACGACATTTGGAGGGTCACTCCTATACCGATCGACTAACACCGGCTGAAGATCGGTTTGTCGCAGATTTGACAAAGAATAAGGCAAAACCGAAAGACATTCTAAGTACTTTAAAGGAGACCTTCGTTCAGAATGCATCCACTTTGAAGACCATCTACAATGCAAGGCATAAACATAGAGTTGTGGAGCACGGCGGTCGGTCTCAAATGCAATATCTATTGGAGAAGCTGAAGTCACATGACTACTATTTCCTTGTTCGTAGATGTGAGAAAACGAAAAGGGTGAAGGACCTCTTTTATGCCCACCCGATGAGTGTGGACTTGTTGCGTGCCTTTCCGAGAGTCTTGTTGATGGATTGTACATACAAGACTAATAAATACAAGATGCCACTGATGGAAGTGGTTGGCATCACATCTACGGATATCACTTTCTCCGTTGCTTGCATCTACTTGGAGGCCGAGCGTGAGGAGAACTATAGATGGGCTCTCACGACTTTGAAAGGGTTGATGGACCAATTCTTTCAACCAGAAGTCATTGTGACTGATCGTGAGATCGCATTGATGAATGATGTGGAGGTCACATTTCCAAGGGCGAAACACTTGTTGTGTAGATGGCATATTAGCAAAAATGTACTTACCAAGTGCAAGAAAGAATTTCACACCAAGGCGAAATGGGATTCGTTTAATTATTTGTGGAATGCATTGATTCTTACCGAGGATGAAGTGAGCTTCAACGAGCTACTTAGAAGATTGAAGGACGATTTCAGCGACTATCCTGTTGCCGTGGATTATGTTCTGTCAAACTGGCTTAATCCATATAAAGAGAGATTTGTCTCGTGTTGGACGAACAAGATAATGCATTTCGAGAACACCACAACTAGTCGGTACGTATAAGTTGTTTTTTATAGAACGCATTTTATTTGTTGGTTCGTATTTGAACTTGTTGTAATGAAAGACATGCATTAATGTGAACAGGGTCGAGAGTGCACATTCGAAGTTGAAGAAACAACTCGGCACTAGCTTGTCAAATTTTGAAATGTCTTGGGAGAGGATACATGGATTGTTGATCACAAGCCACAGCACAATCAAGGCTTCATTCGAACAATCTCGACATAGAGTGCACCATAAATACAGGTCTCCCCTGTTCAGGAATATACGTGGATTCGTGTCTCATGCGGCTATTCATAAGATTTATCAGGAGATGCAAGGAGTGAATACGGCCGGGGTAGATTCGTTACTTTGTGGTTGTGTGCTGAGAAAGACCTGTGGTCTACCGTGTGCTCATGAGCTTAGTGAATTACTGCGTCTCAACGAACCAATCCAACTAGAAAGTATTGACAGGTTTTGGAGGAAATTGGACAGCGAACCCGTTAAGTCGGATGTCAGTGTAGCCGAAGACCTTGGGTGTCGATGGACCGAGACAGTGAGTGACATCAATGTAATGTTCGATTCGGCCAATGAGTCACAGAGGCTGTTGATGCTCAAGAGACTGCATGAGATCCAGAACGTGTCCACCACCTCACTTATTGAATCGGAAGTTCAAACACGCACACGTGGACGACCAGGGAAGCCAAAACTTCGAATAGACAAGTCTACCAAGCGTGAGAAGAGTGCTTTCGAATACGTGGAGTCCTTTCATGATAGTAATTCCCCCCGAATCGAGGATGCACATGTTAGTGGGGAACCCTCAAGTGCCGAGAAGGTGGTGTCGAAGAAGCGGCCAAAGTAACAGATTGTGCGTCGTTCCGCCCGTACAACATTCGGTGTTCCATTTATTGATCAGCTGCCGAAGTGTTTTCGAGACTTTGTGGCTTCCACAAAGAATGTAAAGGGAGACGGTCATTGCGGCTTCAGGTGTTTAGCCGACGCACTTGGTATGGGCGAGGATTCCTGGCCCCAGATTCGTAGCGATCTAATCCAGGAGTTGCAAAACTTCAGGGCATGTATGCTTCGGTGTGGCATAACTCCACACATACGGTGGACGAGATTCTAGAAACATTGAACTGTTTCCAAACGGAGGTGTGGGACGTGAAGTATTGGTTCGTGTTTCCAGAGATCTATTACTTGGCCGCTTCTGCATACAATATGGCGATAGTTCACATATCGCCCGAGATAAGTGTCTTATTTCTTCCCTTACGGACATAAGTGCCGGTGAACCCTCGGTGCATGACAATGGCATTAGTTGGAAACAATCACTTCATCCGGGTATGGACTATTATCTTTTATCTGAAAACGTAGCCTTCAATTTTTATATTTTGTACATTTGTGACCGATTTTTTCTCATGACACTTTGTAGGTGAACTTAGTAGACGGTGCACCCATTCCTCCAATCATAAATATGTGGTTCGCGTGCAGGTTAGATTGTGCTGCCGGGTGGAGTGTCGTATTCCAACAACAGATCACCAAGTACAGCGAAATGGTTGCTGCGGCTAGATCCTCGTTAGGAGTGGAATCGATTAGCTTAGATGATGATTGATGTATTTCAACTTGTTGTATATATTTGGGGACGACGTACTTGTATACTTCTCGTTTTTATATCGATTTTGTTATTTTCAGGGCCTTTTCTGAGTTTTCCGTGCATCTATAGGTTGCGTTCGATTTTTGGTTACCCTCGTCTGCGGATTTTGCCCCTGTTCGACTAAGTCAGCCGAACGGGTCACAGTATTGTCGACCGAGTCGGCCGATAGTACATAGAGAGTTTTGGCTGAGGCGGCCGAACGGCTGGAGGAGGGTTCGGCCAGGATGGCCGAACGTGTTAACGTAGTTTCGGCCAGTGGTGGCCGACAGTGCGTGGGAGTGTTCGGCCGGTTCGGCCGAATGGGTGTACGTTCGCTTTGATATGTTCGAACTTTGCGTAGCTCATCACATCTATGTGTTAAGTGTATTTTCATGACATTCTATCCAAAACTTCTGCGAAAATCATAACATAATCGCGTGGTAAAAAAAACTGAAGTACTATAACAAAAATAGGAACAACTGTTCAATACAACATACAACAAAAATAACAAAAAGATGAGATAAGAACGTTTTCAACGAACCAATAAGTCAGGTAAATGTACAATGAGATGCCAATGTCAAATACAATCTAAATCGACCACTCTATCACCTACGACGGCTACGAGACCTGCTGGACGAGGCACGAGTGGTGGGCTCAGACGGGGCACTGTCCTCGACCAACAACACCTCGTACGCCCTCTGAACGTAGGGCATGACGTACTCGAGCATCATCGTCGGATCATGCTGCAACCACTGCTCCACGACCGGTGCAATATGACCTCGGGCCGTGTGGATAACATCTCAGGGCTGCTGGGGAACATGGGTAGCACCGCCGGCAGACGACCTGTTCTCCGGGTTCTGAATCATCGGATGGGAGACCGTGAAGTACCAATCCAGATACCCTGGAGAACACTCATATGGAGGATGTGCGATCCGACCCCGAGCCTCGTCGGACAGCACATGGGAGCTCCACATCCGGAAGTATGAGCTCATGAACTCGAACACAACTCTATACTGAGCACCCGTGCTTCCCCGACGAACTTTGACCGGTACCAACGGTGCCTCCGGGATCGTCTGTACATACCCAAACTGTCGAAGGACGCGATCTGGATGATATGGCTCTACCACATCAAAGGCCCGGATGCAGCCGTGGTAGAAAGTCACCTCGTGACGAGGAAACAGATCTCGCATTCCGGCGTAGGGAGTCCACACAACCTGATGGGGCACACATAATAATGAGATAAATAGAAGAATCATTGCTAAATTAAAATATATGAGCTAATCGTCAACAAACTTACATTATTCACCGACATTGCATCGAGCATCTCCCTCCATGCCACCAAACGATCAAGTGAACCACCAGGAGAGGCTTGCTGTGCCCATCGTAAGGTAAGCGGTGCTCCCTCCCTATAGTTCACATTATGCGTGGGTCTGGTCTGTGGAAAGTACTCGTATATCCACGCCTGAGAAACAACACAATTACGTAAGTACGATGACATAAACATAAATAAGCGATATGAAACATTTTAAAATTTAAAAAAAACAATCTTTACCTCCAATAATGTCAGGTAACCAGACATCTGTCTGACCCCATGCCGAGATGCAAGACCCAGCTGTCGGTATAAGTACGTAAGTGTGGCGGCTCCCCACACGTACTTGTGCACTCGTGTAACATTCTCAAGCAGTGGGAGAATGTGTGTGCTCACTCTAGTGCCTGTCTTATCTGAAAACAGGGTACAGCCCAGCACGAACCATAAATAGGCCCGAGCGGCACACACTTTCCTCTCAGGATCATCAGACATCGCATCATCGGCAAATGTGGAGCGTAGCCACTCCAACTTCACTGAGCTACCCCTGAGTCCTCGTACTGCCGTCTCTGTATCCCGGCGGCTCAAACCTAGCAGTCGAGCTATCATAACACTCGGGGCCTCGTCTTAGTCTTCCCGTTGGATAACGGGTCGACCGGTGATAGGAAGCCCAGTGATGCAGTAGACATCATCGAGGGTGATCATCATCTCGCCCCAGGGCATATGGAAGGTATTCATCTCCGGATGCCACCGCTCGACGAATGCACAAATCAGGTTCTTGTTCGGGCTCTTGTATGATATCTCCCGTAAGTCTGCTATCCTAGACCTCCGAAGCAGACGAAACCATTCGCCCAAGTCACTCTCTGTCCTCCACGAATCCATCTTCGTCGTGTGGCAAAGGCATTTCAGAATGCCTCTTTCCTCACCGCACCAAATCATCGCAGCCACGTGCGTCTTGAAACTCGGTATGAGATGGACATCAGTGGGGCCCTCAGGGAATGGCCCGGTCAGTACATCTCCCTCTGTATCAGGGTCAACATGATCTTCGGCATCCTCCTGAATCGGTGCCTCATCCATCTGATGCTCCTGCTCTTCAGCATCCTCCACCTCCTCCTGTTGCTCGTGCTGAACACGAGCTTCACCCCATTCAACATAATCGGGCGCAGGAATGTCATGCCCTCCCATCTCCAACTGAAACACCGGGAGCGGAACTTCGGTCGGGTAATCAGTGCCCGAACATCCAACTCCCGATTCTGCCTCTTCACCCCAACGCCTTCTTGCCGAGGCCGTCGGTCTCACCCTCTCGTACGTCTTACCTGAATTACAAAGAAAAATTATTACGACAAACAAAACAAATTCAAAAAAACAATACACACCCCGTTCGGCCGAGCTGGCCGACAGACCTAAGCCCCGTTCAGCCGAGACGACCGAACACATATACTACCGTTCGGCCAAGCTGGCCGACAGAAACCTGAAGCATTCGGCCGATGCGACCGACACGACGCAATATCGTTCGGCCGAGGCGACCGAACACGCACACTCCCGTTCGGCCGACCAGGGCCGACACTGGGCAGACGGGAACAACGCGATTTTTTCCAAAATTGAACACATTTTCAGCAAATTACATCAAATTTCACTAACCCATTGCTAATACTAAGTGATTCTAACCACACACGAAGGAAAAAACGCAACTATACGATGTAATTTTGAAATCAACTTACCGGTAAAGTTTTGCTCCCTATGTTCATATCCGAAAGCTTTTCTACGTCGATCCATGATAGCAAACGTGTCGGCACGAGGGAACCGAAAGAAATGCAACAGATTATAGCAATGGTATTCGATCAAAACGGCCGAAAACTCAAGAAATTGGTGAAGAAATGGGTATGGCCGAAGCTTGCATAGAGGAATGAGGGAGAAGGGTATTTTGGGAAAGTATTATGGTGCCCTTAGAAAAGAATGTATCAATTTTTTAATTTATTGGGGTGTCCTTAGTTATTGGGGTACTTTTAGTACTTGATGGGGTGGGTTTAGTCCATCCCTAATTTTATAGTTTCATCAGATAATCATCTTTATTTTATATTATGTTTCATTTCATATTTCAATGTATGTGGTCATGAAAAAATATTATTCAAAATAAAAGATTGCATAAAAAAAAACATACTTGGTCCAAAATTTTAAATAGTCGTATAGGCGGTGAAACCTCTTTTTTAATCATAATTTAATTAATTTTAATACAAAATTTTCTAAAATTCTACTAATGAAGTGAGACATTTGAAATTAATATATATATATATATATATATATATATATATATATATATATATATATATATTAGCCACCCCTACCAACCCACCCTCGCAAACTAAAATCCTAATAATTCGTCCTAGCTGCAACAACACCCTTCTCTATGACATCATTAGGGATGGCAATAGTGGAGTATCCTAGTATTTTGGGAATTTCAAATTGTAATTCTATTAATGTTATGAGTGTGTAATTATACATGTAATTTAGATCGATTCGATTTGATTTGGATTCACGTATTTTAATTTTTTAGTTTTTTCTTCAGGTCAAAATTTTTAATGTTGTATTGGTGTGATTTTTATGTTGCATTTTTGTGACATTTATATACAAATTTCGTGACTTTTTATACTGTAACCTAAAAAACCAAAAAAAAATATATATCAACAAAATTTATATATAAATATTTTTATGTAATATTCATGTGACTCTTATGTATATTTTATATAATTTTTATGTACAAATATTCATACTTTTATGTACAAATATTCATACATTATATAAATGTATGAATATTTGTACATAAAGATTTTATACACCAGGGTCACAGAATATCACATAAAGTTATCTATGTATAAATTAATTCTTTTTTTTAAGCTACAGTACATAAAAGTCACAGGATTTGTATATAAATGTTACAACATTTGTACATAAAGGTTACACATTTATAACATAAAAAGGTCAACACATAAAATAAAATAAAAAGACAAAACTCACGAATTTGGTCGGGTCGACCCGGATTGCATGGATTTTTGATCCATGCACTTGGTGTACAAGAAAATTTGTGTAATATTATACTACATGTATCCATCTCAATATCCCTATTTAAAATTATCCGTATCAATCTCATTTTTGATTACCACTACCCATCAAGTACTCGTATTTGTTCAATACTTATTTATCAAATATAAATATTTTAATTTAATTTTTTAAATGAGTATTTCTTATTTAATTTTTTTAATTTCTTGTATTTGATATATTTATATACATTTTAGTGGAACATTTTACCATAAATGATTACCTAGTTTAGTGGTAAATGTTTTTTTAATGAAAAGTGTAGGGCCGATTTCTATATAACACGTAATACACATATATTGTATGAGTTTTACTTTTATTGAGATTCTTTATTTTATATATTGTATGAGCTTTAATGAGTAGGTATCCAGGGATTCTCGAATCCAGTACTCTAATGAGATTTTTTTATTTTATATATTGTATGAGCTTTAATGAGTAGGTATCCAGGGATTCTCGAATCAGTACTCTAATGAGATTCTTTTATTTTATAAATTATTTGAGTTTTAATGGGTAGGTATTCATCCGAAGATTTTGAATCCAATACTAGATTCTTTTATTTTTCTCAAACCCAATGACAGTCTCTTTTATTTTTTCCAAACCCATCTATCGTTGCAAATATCGCAATCATAACTCATGTGGCTCGTGGCACTATACGAATCCATGAATCATGGATCTAGATGGACTAAGCTTGTTGTTGCTGCAATTAACATCCCTCATCCTTCAATAATCTTTTATTTTTTCCAAACCCGTTTGGTGGAGCTTGTGGCACTATACAAATCCATGAATCATGGGCCTTGATGAACCGAGCTTCTTGTTGTTGCAATTAACGTCCCTCCTCCTTATTCACATTGTTGATGCCACAAAGGCCACAAGTCATAGCTCGTGTGGTTCGTGTACACGAGTCTAAGGATTTTTGCTGCCACCTCCAACCCTCTCTCCTCTCATCATTGCTACAATGATTCATGAATGTTGACGTCAGAATCTGTATTTGATCGATTCCTAGTCGAACATCCAAATTGATATAAAAAGAAACGAAATTGAATGGAGAAAAGAGGTATGAAATGTGTGTATGTAGCAAACACTGTGCCCGGAGCCTATTCGGGCAATTTTAGTTCGGCTGATCTTGGACGGCAAAATGACCGAGCAGGACCTTATCTCATTAACTTAGAGAAATAAGCTCTCTAGTGCTGTTTACAGAATGAGGATTCCGATCTTTTACAAGTTAAAATTACAACTATATATAGGCAAAGAAAGGTCAGTCATGGGGATCGTGGGGGAGTGTGAAAGTTATACCTACTTCTCCCTTGTTTTCCGTCTACTCGTTCGGTGTTGTGCGGCGGTTTTATCATCCACGATCTCTTAACGGTTGACTCAATGTTTGCTCAGTTGTGTCAGCTCGGAGTGACCTGCTTAGCTCGGCCACCAGTTCATCTCGGCTATCTTTGGAGTGGATACTTTGGGCGTCGCCCAGGGTGGTTATCCGGCCGAGGTGCCTGGCCGATTTCTGGTCCTGAGCTGACAACTATTATCAACCATATGTATGATTTGTGCAGCTAGGGTATGTCGGTGCCACACAGCTCGGGTACCGTGGTCCAACAATAGCCCCTTAGACCACGACGGGAATCATTTCCGCCGAGGTCTAACTGATCTCGCTGCACCGAGCTGAGTGAAACTTGGATTAGTTATTTGATCGGATTTTTGGCGCGTAGTGTTACAGCAACTGGATTGTCCACGTGTCGCCATCTTAGTGGCTGGAAGTCGAAAAGTCCTGACATACTCTTATATATATAGGTGTCCTGTGGCTTCATTCACCATTTTCCCTCTCCGAAATTTCAGATAATCTCAACTCCGTGAGCCATCCGAGCACATTACGTTGCGCTGCATCACCCGAGGTGGTCTCTCTGCAAGGTAAACTACTTTTCTCCCAATCATGTCTGATAGAGCGTCTGATCGGAATATAGGGTCTAATCCTCCGGGAGTGGATGCCGGGGGAGTAGTCGAGGAGGCGGGTACTTCTCGTGCAGGCCCGGCCCCAGACCCTATGGGGTTTCGGGCCGAGGAAGGTTATAATCGCCGGGCTGAGGAATTAGGACCCATAAACATAGTTTCTAACTTGTCTCAGTCAGATGTAGACCGGTGGCATAGACTCTTTAACATCCCTGAGTGCATTCAGTTTATCGCTCCTCGACCTGGGGAACGAATGTTGCGTCCACCCAGGGGTTGCGTTGCCATTAATATCGAGGCGCTTTGTAGAGGCCTTCGATTCCCTATAGCACGTTGTCTGACTAATTATTTGTGGCATTGGAGGATAGCACCTGGACAGCTCAGCCCAAATAGTTGGTCAACCATATTAGGTCTGTTGATCCTTTTTTATAGATACAACCTCGGGATACCTAGCCCGGATGAGCTGTCCTGGCTGTTTAGCATCAGGCTTATACCTGGAGCTCGGGAATACTTTCATTTTCTCTCATCTCGCTCGTTCCGACCTTAGCTAGTGGGCGACCTCCCATTACCGAATTGGACTTGGATGTATGATTGGTTTGCAGTGAGGGTATCGTGCCCGATTGGTTTCGGGACGGCTAGAGGTATATATTTATGCTCCTCCTGCTCAGCTCTTCTAATATTTTAATATTTCCCCTGTCTTGCAGATATTCCGTCTGACACTCTCCACATCGGCGAGGATTTTTCCCGGAAAATCCGTTATTTGTGGGATAACGCCGTTCACTCCCAACGGACATATAGGGAGTTAATCACGGAAGGTCGACTTATTCAAGCTGGGTTGATTTTTCCTTTTTTCCGAGCTCCCGTCGATTTCACTGGTAAGCCCCCGATTATTGCTTTGAGTTTATGTTAAGCTTCTTACTTGGCTAATGAAAAATTCTTTTGCAGCCGATCTCCCTCAAGAGGGTCTTCATCCTCAGATGGATCCAGCTGAACGGATCAGGGTTCGTGCCGAACAGGCTGAGAAACGGAGACAGCCAGTGCGGCGACAGCCGATGGAAAAGAGGTGAGGGCCTGAACGTTCTGGCTTTAGCGAGCCTGCTCAGAACCCAGGGCCCGCCGATCCGCCGGCCAAAAGGTCCCGACCGTCTCCACCTCAGCCGCCGGCCGAGCCTGAGCTTCCAGCTGGTAACCCTTCTGCCAGTTCTTCAACCCGTCCAGGGGTATGGTCTTCTGAGTCTGCATTGGCTAGCTCGGTGAGTATTTACGGCTGGGATCCTGAGAGGATCGAGTCCTCAAACGAGTTTCTTGGACGGAGGCCGCCCTTCCAGGTCAGCTTTGCCCGGGCTCAGATACCGAGTCCCAGCTTGATGAAGAACCTTCCTCTTGGGGTCGAGCCGGCTGTCGAGGCCCCAGTCAAGGCCTGGACGGAAGAGTTAGAAGAATGCACCGGTAAGATGTCGACAATAGATATGGATGTCTGCTCTTCTGTCCTTCAAGCTCAGGCGTCTGTTTTTGCTTGGCGAGCCCACCTCAAGCATTTAGAGCGAGACAAATAATTTGATGCGCAAGAGGTGGAGCTTCACAAAAGACGGGCCGAGGTTGCTTCAGCTGCTGAGGAAAGAGAAACCCTTCAGGCTCAGCTGGCCTCTTCTCAAGATTTGTTGGCCAAAGCTATTAAGTTAGCTGAGTTTGAACGCCAGCGGTCGTTCGACCTGGACCGAGAGAGGGCCACCCTGGGGAGGAACTTGGAGGCGTCGCTGGCTGAGTTGGAGAAAGTGCGAGCTGACTTGTTGGTTGCTCAAGCCGGCCTGAAGGACGAGGTGGCCGTCGTACAAAAATACAAGGGATCCAAAGAATGCAAGTACGACGGCATCCTGGCTTACCTTTTCTATAAATAGGGTAAGTCCCCCTTTCATTTTCTTCACATACTTGTGAGATTTTTCGAGAGCCCCGAGCAGAAATTACTGATCTAGACGAACCGAGCAGCACTATCTGGCCGGAATCTATTTAGGTAATTTCTTCAATCATGTCTTCTGATAATTCTTCGTCCAACGACTCGGTTCAGGGCTATAGCCAGGGTGGATCCGCCGAGCTGGAATATAGCTCGGGAAGGCTTTCTTTGGGGTCGACCTCTTCATCGGATGTTGAGGTTCGAAGTCCAGCCCCTGCGGCGGGTGGTGAGGAGGTTGGTCCTTCAACTTCAGCTCCGAGTATCCCTATTGGGGTGCCTGCTCGGAGGAGGTTTAGGAGGACTGAGCAGCCGGTTGAGGATTCAGAGGCCATGGAGTGGCCGTCCACCGCGACCCGAGCTGAGCTTGACCGGTGGCATGCACTGTTCAATATCCCCCGAGGGGTCACTTTTGACGTTCCATTTCCCGAGAAAAGGATGGACAAACCTCCTCGTGGATGTGTAGCCATCAATTTTCGAGACTTGAAGGGCGGATTACGTTTTTCTCTGGCGTCGCTCCTCACACAAGTCCTTCGTTTTTTGGGGGTTGCTCCCGGCCAGCTTCACCCGAACAGTGTGTCGTCACTCCTCAGGCTGTTCGTTATTTTCTATACTTTTCAACTTGGTGTACCGAACCCTCAGGAGCTGACCTGGTTGTATACCCTTAAGTTGCTGCCGGGAGCTAAGAACCACCTCTACTACATCTTTCCTCGGGCGGGTCGTCCTCAGCTCATAAAGGGTCTTCCGTCCTCCATTAAGGACTGGAAGACGAAGTGGTTTTGGGTTGGCGGAGATTGGATGAGCCCTGGACCGGTCGGCAGGGACCCGTCTCAAAGGACACCCTGTCCTGTTTATTTCAGGCCGGCCAACGGTATATATTCGTATTGTTGTTAATCTGGTCGGCCTTCTGATATTACAATTATTCTTTGTTTTGCAGTTATCTCGCCTGACGCTCTCGAGGTGGGTGTGGACTTCTCGAGGAAGCTTCGCTATTTGAAAGAGAGCGTCGATCCGAAGAGGTTGCTGTTCAAGGTTCTGCTGACTGAGAGGAAACTAGCTCGGGCCGGACTGACTCTTCCTTTCATCCCAGCTCCCAACGATTTCCAAGGTGATTGAATATCCCTTCATGTGTATTGTTGGTCGGACCTTGAACTTGTGCTAATCGACTGAATTTTTCTTAGCAACATACCTTCCTGCTGAGGGCCTACCCCAACAGATGGATCCTACTGAGCGTATCCGCCTCCTGGCTCAGCAAGCAAGGGGAGCGGGGCAATCATCTCGGGCTCCCGGCCGAGGTAGAGGGCGCGGTTCGGAGCGCTCGGCTCCTACGACGACCACCTCTGGGCGCGGGGCACCTCCCCAGCGGTCACCGAGGAGGTCTCCTCCCCAGAAGTGTCCTAGGGCGGCCCCGATCACCCGACCCCCCGGTCCACAGGATGTCACGGTTGCTGCTCCTTCTGGGGTCAAGGTTTCTGACCATCTTTTGGTCGGGTCAGTTAGCATCTACGGCTGGGATCCGGCTCGGGTCGAGGAGTCGAGGGAGTTTCTTGAAAGGTTGTCGTCCTTCCAAATCAGCTACACGCGTGCTCAGCCGCCGAGCACAGAGCTGATGACCGCTCTACCGACTGGGATCGAGCCCGCCATGGAAGCCCCGGCCAAGGCGTGGACCGAGGAGCTGGAGAAATATGCCGGGCAGATGTCGGTTGCCGACATGAGCGCATGCGCCTCCATCCTTCAGGCCCAGGCTTCCGTTTTTTCCTGGCGAGCGCACCTCTCCCATCTCAACCAGCTCGAGAGGTACAATGCACGAAGGGCCGAGCAGAGGAAGAAGAGTGCCCAGCTCACCGCCGCTACGGAGGATAAGGAGCTGCTGAAGGCTCAGGTCACCTTGGCCAATGAGGCTTTGGCTCAGAGTACCAAAGCTGCCGAGCTCGACCGTCAGCGCTTCACCGACCTGACGGTGAACCATGCTCGGGTGGTGGCGGAGTTGGAGGCTGCTAAGGCGGATCTGGAGGCTGCTCGGGCCGCTCCTACGGACAAGACTTCCGTTGTCCGGGAATACAAAGCCTCAGCTGAGTGTAAGTATGAGGGAGTGATGGCTTATCTGTTCGTCTTCATCGATGCGATCGAGGTTGCGCGAAAAGAGAAGCTAGATGACCGCCCTCTTATGGAGGCCTTGTGCGGATACTTGGAGAAGCTGCCCCTCCCGAGCTACTATCTGAGCCTGATGGAGGACCTGCCGAGGTATCTTCCTCCTGACTCGGGTCATGTGCTCCGTCCGGCTCCCTCAATCCGGTTGATATTCGATCCGGATCTAGATATGGACGCACTGGCCGAGGAGGTAGGTGATGGCCAGACAGAAGCGGTTGAGGTGACTGATGAGACTGGGATGGCCGAGGAGGTTGGGATGACGGAGGAGGCCGGGGTGACCGAGGCGGTTGATGTGGTGGAGGTCTAGCCGGCTTTGCTTTATACTTGTATTTTTTTCTTTTCCTTTTTGAGGCCACTTGGCCTTTGTGTATGAGGTACTAGCCTCCAAACCAGTTTTCATCTTAATATCAGCCTTTTTGGTCAATTTATTGCTCGTTATACTCTTGTGTTGTCCAACCGAAGTAAAACTTGTTCGGCTTAATTATGTAACCAGCTCGGTGCTTTAACATTAAATAACACTTGGTAAAAATTTTCACAAAAATTCAAGATTTGCATTGCTGCCTGCTCGGTCGACCTTACCATTTCACCCAGCCTGGGTGACTTAGATGAAGCCGGAGTCTTGTGCGGACCGGAGCTTTACTGCTCTATTCAGTCCGGAAAGCTCGGATGAGGCCGTAGCCTTAGGTAGGTCGAAACCTTAGTGGGCCGAAGCCTAGGTGGGCCGAAACCTTACTGTTCCATCCGGCCTGGACGGCTCGGATGAGGCCGTAGCCTTAAGTGGGCCGAAGCTTTGGTGGGCCAAAGCCTTACTGTTCCATCCGGCCTGAACGGCTCAGATGAGGCCGTAGCCTTAAGTGGGCCGAAGCCTTACTGTTCCATCCGACCTGGACGGCTCGAATGAGGCTGTAGCCTTAAGTGACATATAGATTGGGAAATAACTTCATTAGTTAAGTAGAAAGAGCGTACAAAGAATTTACAACTGAAATTTTAGCCGGCTAATGGTAGTACTTTTTCAGGTGCTCTATGTTCCAAGGTTTGGACACCACCTTACCATCTAGGTCGGCTATCTCGTATGCACCCCCGGCTAGGATTCTGCTAATTCTATATGGTCCTTCCCAGTTATGTCCTAAGGATCCACTTGGTAGTAGGATTTTCTTGAGGACGAGATCCCCTGGCTCAAACTTCCTAGCTCGAACCCTTGAGTTATAGTACCTCGCACTTCGCTGCTTGTAAATGGCATTTTTTATATCTGCATCCATTCTCTTTTCTTCCACCAAATCGAGGTTGGCTGCTAGGGCTTTCGTGTTTTGCTCGTCTTGATATTTGTTCACTCTCCACGTGCGAACTCCGAGCTCGATTGGTATAACTGCCTCGGATCCAAACGCTAGGGAGAACGACGTTTCTCCTGTTGCTGTTCTGGCCGTCGTTCTGTATGCCCATAGTACCTCAGGCAGTTCATCGCCCAAGCTCCCTTTGATTCTTCAAGTCTGGCTTTCAGGGTGTGCTTGATGATTTTGTTCATGGCCTCGACCTGGTCGTTTCCTTGAGGGTGATATGGGGTGGAGAGCAGCTTCTTGATGCCCAGGTTTTCACAAAATGTCCTTAGGTCGTCGCTGTCGAACTGCCGGCCATTATCTGTAATGATGGAATGAGGGACCCCGAACCGGCAAATGATGGATTTTCATATGAAGTTCGTAACTTTCAGCTCGGTTATCCGTGCTAGGGGCTCTGCTTCTACCCATTTAGTGAAATAGTTGACGACGACTATGGCGAATCTTACTCCTCCTCAGCCAGTTGGCATTGGGCCGATTAGATCTATTCCCCACTTTGCCAATGGCCATGGGGCTATGATTGAGTTCAGATCTTCCGAAGGTGCTCGGATGAGGGGTGCGCATCTCTGACATTTGTCGCATTTTTTGGCGAAGTTGATGGCATCTTTTTTTAGGTTAGGCCAAAAATACCCCTGCCTGATAACCTTGAAGGCTAAAGACTGGCCTTCGAAGTGATTACCGTAGACACCTTCGTGGATCTCGGTTAGTACATACTTGGCTTCGTCTTCGTCCAGGCATTTCAGGAGAGGATGGGAGAACCCTCTTTTGTAAAGTATGCCGTCCTGGATAGTGTATCGAGCAGCTTGGATCCTCAGCTTTCTGGCCTCGCCCTGATCGGCGGAGACCTTCCCCCCTTTCAAGTATTGGATGATCGGGGTCATCCAAGTCACCTTTGGTTCGATGTCGTAGACCTCTTTTTGGTTAAGGGCCGAGCTGTCCATAGTTCCAATGTTGACTGAGCCGATATCCTCAGCTCCTTCGCTCGTTGCTAACCAAGCAAGAGCGTCTACCTGTGCATTTTTGCTGCGAGAAATCTGCTCGGTGCGGATTCTTCTAAATTCTGTAGAGGCCAACTCAACGGACCTTAAATATTTGGCCATTTGCTCATCTCTAGCCGCATACTCGCCCGAGATTTGATTGACTACCAGGAGGGAGTCACTGAAGACTTCGATATCATCCACTCAGAACTGTTTTGCCATATCAAGTCCAGCCAGAAGTGCTTCATATTCGGCCTCGTTGTTGGTAGCTGGGAATTTGAAGCGTAGTGCTGAGCAGAAATATTTCTGGGTGGGGCTGACCAGTACAATTCCAGCCCCGGCACAGTGAGCGGTGGACGATCCGTCCACGTACATTTTCCACGGTTTTTCTATCATTTCTTCGCGGAGAATGAGAGTGGGAGTAAACTCAGCGATAAAGTCAGCGAGGGTCTGACCCTTGATCGCTGTTCTGGGCGCATAATGGACGTCATATTGTCCGAGCTCGACCGCCAACTTTAACAATCGGCCAGAAGCGTCTGGGCGGCCAAGTACCTGTTTTAGTGGAAAGTTGGTCAATACCTCAATTTGGTGTGCCAGGAAGTATGGCCGCAGCTTCTTGGCTGAGATGACCAGTGCATAAGCCAGCTTTTCCATTGCCGGGTAGCGAAGTTCGGCGTCATGCAGTGACTGGCTTACATAATACACAGGTTGCTGAGCCTTCTGTTCTGCACAAACCAGTACTGAGCTTACTGCATATTCGGACACGGTGAGGTAGAGCTGCAACTTTACGCCGGCTTGAGGCTTTGCCAGGACTGGGGCTTCCATTAATGCTTTCTTGAGTTCCTCTAAGGCCGACTGGCATTCAGCGTTCCATTCAAACTGAGGATTTCTCCAAATTAAGTTGAAGAACGGTCGGCATTTGTCAGTGGATCGAGATATGAAGCGGTTGAGGGCGGCAATCCTGCCCGTCAGGCTCTGGACGTTCTTTATTCGTCTCGGCGGGGTCAGGTTCATGACAGCCTGTATTTTTTCGGGATTGGCTTCAATTCCCATTTGGCTCACCATATATCCTAGGAATTTTCCTGAGCCTACCCGAAGGAGCATTTCTTGGGATTTAGCTTCATCCTGTATCTCCTCAGGATGTCGAACATTTCCGCGAGGTGACCTACGTGATCTGTCTTCTGTTTTGACTTTACAAGCATATCGTCCACGTAGACCTCCATTGTCTTCCCAATTTGTGCGGCGAACATTTTGTTTACCAGCCGTTAATAAGTAGCCCCTGCATTTTTCAAACCGAACGGCATCATGGTATAGCAGTATTGTGCTCGGTCGGTGATCAAAGTTGTATGAACCTGGTCGTCCTCGGCCATCGGTATCTGATGGTAGCCTGAGTACGCGTCCATAAAGCTCATGAGTTCATAGCCGGCAGTGGTCGACCAGCTGGTCGATGTTGGGAAGTGGGAAGCAGTCTTTTGGGCAAGCTTTGTTCAGATCGGTAAAGTCCACGCATAAATTCCATGACCCGTTTGGCTTCCTGACCAGGACGGGGTTAGAGACCCAAGTGGCGTACTTAGTCTCCCTAATGAAATGATAACCCAGTAACCTCTGCACTTCCAGCTCCAGCCCTTCATATCTGTCTGGGCTCAACCGACGTCTTTTCTGAGCGACTGGTTGGGCGGCCGGGTTTATGTTGAGGTGATGGCAGGCATCCTCTGGTCGGATGCCTTCCATGTCCTCGTGAGCTCAGACAAAAACATCGGTATTGCTCTGTAAGAAGGTTATCAGTTCAGTGCGGAAGGCCTCTTGTAACTCCCGGCCGATCCGCAATTCGATCTCTGGTCTGTTTGGATTCATATTAACAAGATCCAATTCTTCAACAGGTGCTGCCCGTCTTTGGGGTCCATCACTTCGGGGATCGATGGACCCCCATTCCTCCTCGGGTTCTTGTGCGGGCATGGCTGCTTCTCTGCCGCTGGCCTCGGCGGCTGTGCCCGAGGAGGATCCAACCTCAAAGGTGGATCTGGCTGGTAGATCGGGGACTACCGCCGGTTGTGGAGGTTCGGCATGTTCCTCCATGGCAGGCTGACCTTGCTCGGCAATTTCGAGGATGGAATCCTCAAAAACGTCTTCCATTCGTTCATCAACCGAGGCGACCTGAGCGAGCTCGAGCTGGTTAAGCTCTTTTGGTCGTAGCCCCATGTCTGTTTCTCTGGCGGCCAGCTGGTTTCCCTTCACCACATACACCTCGTCGCCCATAGGGAACTTAAAGGCGAGGTGATAGATCGAGACCACCGTCTTGGCCTGCCCCAGATGGCGTTGTACTGAGAGTTCAAGTCCACCACCTTGAACTCTATCGTTGTGAACACTTCCATGTCGCCGGATTCAAACAGGACCTTGAGCTCACAGGTGCCGAGTACTCGAGTACTCATTCCTTCGAAGCCTTGAATAGTGTCGGAGGACGGTACGAGCTGGGATTCGTGAAATTCCATTCGCTTGAAGGTGCTCAGGTAGAGCACGTTGGCGTAGGCACCGGTGTCAACCATGACCCTGTGCACCATAGTCCTGCAGATATTAAGTGATACTACCAAGGTATCGTCATGCGGGTACGCTATCCATTCACCGTCCAGCCTAGTGAATAGGATAGGTGCATGGCGGGGTGTTGCCCGAGGTGGAACGCACCGCTGTTAAGCGTTCCTGGCCTCCCGGACTTATCCCTTTCGGGCTCGCTTGGACTCCCGCTGCTCGCCGAAACTGTTGTTGATGAGTGTATGGATTTCGCGAGCAGCTCTGTTTGGTGGAGGTGGTGGTGGGGCTATGGTCTGCTATGCCCCCTGGCCCTACTGTCCTTGGCCCTTTACGTACTTTTTTAACTGATCCTGATCGATCAGTTTCATTAGCTCGGCCAACAATGCCCAGCATTTTTCTGTGTCGTGGCCATTTGCCTTGTGGTATTTGCAATATTTATTCTGGTTGAGGCGGTTTGGGTCTGCCCTCATGGGCCTCGGCTCGGGCAGCAGGTTCTTATCCTTAATCTCCATAAGGACTTGTGATGGGGTAACCATGAGAATTTCGGTTACCTGGCCGGGGCCTCCGGGTTGGAAGACCCTAAAATTTGTGGCCGGCCTGAACGGCTTCATTGGTTTCCTTCTTTCTTCCCTTCTCTCTTCTCGCCGTTTAAGCATCTTCTCTCTTTCAGGGGCCCTGTCCTCTGGTATGGCTTCCTCGGCCCCAATGTACCGCTCTGCTCGGTTGAGGAAGTCATGATATGTTCTCGGCCCCTCCTCATGGACGGACCACCAAAATCTGGTCCGGGGCCTTAATCCGGCCATTACGGCCATAAGGACGGCGTCATCCGACACCTACTCCATGCCGAGGACCAACTTATTAAAGCGGTCCAGGTATGACTTTAGAGGCTCAGCTTTGTCTTGCCTCACATTGACCAACCTTTCCTTTGGGGTCGACCTCATCCTCGAACCCATGAATTGTGTGAGAAACAGGTCGGACAGCTCGTCTCATCCCCCAATTGACGCGTCTGGGAGAGAACAGAACCATCTTTGTGCTCGATCCCCCAGCGTGAGTGGGAATGCTTTACACATGAGCTCCTCTCCCAATCCCTGTAACTCCATCCAGGACGTATACTTGTCCAGGTGGGTACTAGGGTCGGTCTCTCCATTATACTGACCGATGAGAGGCATTTTGAACTTGGCTGGGATCATGGTGGCAATGTGCTCGGCAAAGGGGGTGGCCCTCTTCCAGCCCCCTTTGTTTCGCCTGGCTTGAATGTCAGCCAGTCGTCGTCTGAGCTCCTGCTCCTCCGCGAGTTTCGAGTACCGAAGGTTGTGACCGGTACTCTCGTCGTGGGGTGGTGGCACCTCACCTCTCTCATCAGGGAGCCTGTCTGGTCTCCTAGCCTCCTCTGTCATTGCGGGGTCTATGTCGTCGTGGACGATCCGCCTGTCTGGACGTGCCCCAGCATTAGTTGGGCGAACCCGGTGGTGATTTATTCGGGCCCGTGTGGGGGACTGGCTTCGCCGAATGTCAGTCTCGGCTACTCGCTTCCCCAGGTTTCGCCTCCTCCTGGGTCCACCTGAGGACTCGGAGTCCTCCAATAGGCCATTGGTCTCATTGGCCTTCTCCTTTTGTTCAGCTTCTTTGAGCTGCTCGGCGAGTGCGGCCATGATACTCCTGATCTGTGCCACAGACATGGGGGTCTCTGGGGTCTCCAAAGTGATTGGAGCCACCGGAAGAACGTCTTCGACCGTAATCGGTTGTGGCGGCTGGAGCAACCAGGCTGGAAAACAGGAGCCTGGGGTTCTGGAGTAGTATTGCGATCAGAATTGCTCATCGTGTTTCGAAGTTTTGTTCAGA
Organism: Scutellaria barbata; assembly: GCA_028654395.1. Classification (NCBI taxonomy): domain Eukaryota; kingdom Viridiplantae; phylum Streptophyta; class Magnoliopsida; order Lamiales; family Lamiaceae; genus Scutellaria; species Scutellaria barbata. The sequence goes on along the minus strand of CM053652.1, from coordinate 19,603,577 downwards.
TATTGGGAATAAACCCCTTCCTCTAGCGCCAAAATGTTGACGTCAGAATCTGTATTTGATCGATTCCTAGTCGAACACCCAAATTGACATAAAAAGAAACGAAATTGAATGGAGAAAAGAGGTATGAAATGTGTGTATGTAGCAAACACTGTGCCCGGAGCCTACTCGGGCAATTTTAGTTCGGCTGATCCTGGACGGCAGAATGACCGAGCAGGACCTTATCTCATTAACTTAGAGAAATAAGCTCTCTAGTGCTATTTACAGAATGAGGATTCCGATCTTTTACAAGTTAAAATTACAACTATATATAAGCAAAGAAAGGTCAGTCGTGGGGATCGTGGGGAAGTACGGAAGTTATACCTACTTCTCCCTTATTTTCCGCCTACTCGTTCGGTGTTGTGCGGCGGTTTTATCATCCACAATCTCTTAACGGTTGACTCGATGTTTGCTCAGTTGTGTCAGCTCGGAGTGACCTGCTTAGCTCGGCCACCGGTTCACCTCGGCTATCTTTGGAGTGGATACTTTGGGCGTCGCCCAGGGTGGTTATCCGGCCGAGGTATCTGGCCGGTTTCTGGTCCTGAGCTGACAACTATTATCAACCATATGTATGATTTGTGCAGCTCGGGTATGTCGGTGCCACACAGCTCGGGTACCGTGGTCCAACAATGAATACCACAAGTCATAGTTCGTGTGCAGGGACGGACCCAAAGGGAAGGGAAGGGTGGCCCTGGCCCCTCCCCTAACTTATAAAAAAAAAAAAAATTTTACTCCTACTATATATTTTAATAATAAATATATTTTTTTTATTTAGTGTAAAAAAATTTAATATTATTATTGACCCCCTCAATTTTTGATCCTGGTTCCGTCACTGTTCGTGTGGCTCCTGATTCTACACAAGCCATATCTCGTGTGGCTCGTGGACAAAATACGTTTGTGTGCAAAGAGAGAATTTGAGAAAAAAAGAAAGAAAATGCCAAGCGAAAAGAGACAATAAGGAGAAGAGTTTAAAATCATATCTAATAACCAAATAAAATCGTTTATTCCACTTTGGTGTTTTATTTGGCATTTTGCAATAACCATCACAAGACAAGTATAAAAATAACATCACTAATTAATATATGGTATGAAATAAAAACAATGAAATAGAAAATAAAACATCAAATTAATTGAAATAGCGGATTTAATTCATTTAATAAGTGGAGAGTATTTGAATCAAATTATTGTATTATATTTTTTTGCCAAAAAAGATGTATATATTAAAGGGAGGTTCAACTATCCTAATTGGTTAGCTAGGATATATAGGTTAGTTTGGACCATTTCCTTAATATATATATAATCAAAATACTTATATAGGGTCATTCGGATGAAGATATCGAGGAGTGATTTAAAATCTTAAATAGTAAATTTGTCAGTGGTGTTTGGTCGATAGATATACATTTAAAATTCATATATCACTTTTATTTTAAATTAATTTTTAGTAATATGAGTCGATTTTAAATCCACTTCGATTTGAATAGATTTAAAATTCATATATTTCAAATCTCTCAATTCAAACACCATCAAAGAACATTTAATTTTAGAAAACAAACAAGAGTCTGGTGGTTAAAATACCACATTTCATATAAATTGAGATTACTTTTCTGCTACAAAAGAATAATTTTATTATTTTTCTACGACAAATAAAAAGAAAATTTAACAAAATTGCACTTTTGGTAAAAGTATAAAAGTTTGTATTTTTATCGGATTTTACACGACATAGACATTTTCATATCATGTAACTCTATAAAAAAACATGTATCGTTTAATCTCATTTTCATAGGATTACACGATATGTACATGTTGATTAATTTTATTGAAATTAAATGATATGATCTATCATGTAACTTTATAATTGACACATATCGTGTAAACTCCAACAGTCCACTATTTTTTTATTATATGTACTTTTATAAAAAATGTAATTTTATCAATTTTTTTGATTTGTGGTAAAAAAAATGTAATAAAAATATTCTTTATAATAAAAAAGTATTTCACTATTTTTTTTTATTTAGTGTTGGTGGTATTTCACCAAACAATAAAAGGCATACGTTTCCTATTTATATACGCAAATTGCGTGCAAAATGATCAAATGCATGCCATCATTTGTGTAACTAAAATTAATAAAATTAATTAGTTGAAGTCGGAAAATTATCTAACCACTTAGACATTTTGGAACTTTATTCTAATGATTGGCATGCCCGCTGACAATATTTAAAAGGAGAAGAAAAGGAAAATGTGTATTCTCTTCTTACCTAATTAGGTTACTATTTCTTTAAAAAAAATTATATAAAATCCTTTTCACAAAATTATATACATTAAGTACAGTCATAATATTTGTATTTATTTTTTAATGAAAACAAAGGATAAATCAATAATATATCAAATAGGGCTCTCTTTGGAAAAAAAACACTTTTTGAAATATGACTTTGTTTTTTTTTTTTTATTGGAGAGTATATATGATATATTAATCGTTATATCCATACAAATGTAATATATAACATAATACTTGAATAAACTATATAAAAATCAAAGGGGTATGATCATGTTTATTTATGATATGTATACTTCAACTCTCAAAAAAATTATAGCCGTGACACATAAGTGGGGTGCAATATTAATTATTATGATGAACAAACCATACCCAATTATTTTAAAATTAATTTTTAAACCTTTTTATTTGTGGACAAAATTCAACCCCACATATAATCATATATCATCCAATGCAGTGACATCATTTTGGCATGCACGTATATTTATATATGTAATTTCTAGACAAAAAAAAAAAAAAGAACAAATTGGAGAGAAGAAAATTAAAAAAACAAAGAAAAAAAAATTCACCTAACCCTAGAAATTTGCACGCTAATTTCCCCATGCACAACTTTACTCATTAACACAAATTGGCATGTCCACCACAGCCGCCGCCGCCGTGCTCCGCCCTATTTTCCGATGAGTGTTAAAGGTTTGAAAAACTACAGTCCCAACATTCGGGAACTCGTCGGCCGTGCAACTCATCAATCTCATCCCTAGCTGCTCGATTGCCGCCGGCATCTCCTGCCACACCTCATTTTTAACGGCGTACGTCGTCGACACCGACAGAGCTCCTGGTCGGAAAATGCTCACCACCTTCTTCAAAGCCTCGAGAGTCTCGTTCTGGTCGTCACGGATGGAGAAGATGCTCTCGAAGCTAGCGTAGCTAAACCCATCCTCCGGCGTCACGTGCACCGTCGAGTAACGGTTTCCGTCAAGCCCATTCATCGAATAGCCACAAGGGTCAAATCCGTAGTCACAAATGAGAGCATTCTCGATGACGTTTCCTATCCCCGTTAACTCCGCCATCTCTCTCCCGGCCGAGTCACCGGTTTTCCCGTCATTGAACCGACGGGAAAACTTCTTGGCCGAAACCCGGTCCAGCTCCGTCATGCAAATTTCCACGGTGTAGTAATCGTCTGCATGCGTGTCCAGTTCGCCTACCGTGTGGCCGTCATCACAAGCAGTAAAAACATGCCATTTGTAGCAAGAATCGGAGTTCATGATAGAAGCTTTTTTGATTGAAAGATTCTTAGGCAAATTATCTTCTAAGCAATCAACTTCTTCTTTGAAGCTTGTGTGAGGGTAGGGTTGTGCATCGGGGAAAATGAATCTACACCTGGTGTACCTGCACCTGACGATGGTGAGGCCCACGGTAAGAGCATAGTCAACGAATGGACGGACGGATTTGAGCAATTGGGTGGTCCCACATGTCTTGATGATGATTTTTGTAGGGTAGACAAAGAGGCTCGACTCAGATAGCACATAAGAGTCAAAGTATGTGTTCCCCACAGCTGACACTACGGTGCACTGCACCGCATGCAGTATTTTTTCTAGTGAGAGAAAGTCCAGTCGCCGGAGGCCTTTTCCGGTGGTCGGATCATCACCGGAGAAGTGCAGCTCCAGCCTCTTCTCCGATCCTTCGAACCCGGAAACTGCCATTGATATATGATAAATTCACAAAACAATGTGAATTATATATATGTATATATGCAATATAAGAAGTTGAGGTGTTATTGCTTGTACAGGAGACTCTGTATATATAGGGGAGAGAGAGAGAGAGAGAGAGAGAGAGAGAGATTAAATGATTGCAGACAAAAATGGAAAGAGAAATATTATTCCACTTTTAGTGAGACAGCAAAATTGGAGAAGTAGAAGCATAATGATGTGTACATTGGGGCTTCAAAGCATGACATCAATTATTAGAGTTGTTTATTAAGAAGAGGCAGTCATGATTCAATTATATATATATATATATATATAGAAATTAATAAAATAAGTTCTTGTAATTTTGTTTATAGGATTATAATTTTTAGGTATTTATATATATGTATATATATAAATGTTCGTAAAAGTGGATATTTTTTTAGCTGGGCATATAACATTGATTATAGTATTATAGTATTTTAATATAAATAATATTATAGTATAATTAACTATGTTATTTTTTCTGATGAAATTTAAAATAATGGCTCTGTTATAAATTATATATTTTATAATGTCTAATTAATTCTAACCAAAATATGCATAAAATGCACACACATACAAGATCTCTAAAGTCAGTTCTAGTTCAGTTTTTCAATTTTATTCAATTTAGTTTTTCAATTCGTATATATTGAAATGTATAATTAATTATGCTCGTAAAATTAAAGTCACCAACCCAAGTTTCCAACCGATGAAACATGATTCAAAACACTATAAATACTTCTAAATCAACAATAAATTAAAGTACTCTAACTTTTGATATTTTCTATATATTTTTATTTTGTTTCATTTTAAGCCTCTATAATATCAGAGAATTTAATCAAGTTATAAGCCACTCTAATAAACCTAAAGTGAGCCCAAAAAATATCATTAATTTTTTATTTAACTAACATTTTCTTCAAGTACTGTTCTTTTGAGAAATGATTTCATTCTTCTTTTTTTTTATTTTTTTTATTTCATGACTATATGCAGGCTTTTCTTTTCTTAGGGGTTCCACATTAATGATAGGAAATGAGGAAGGAGGGTGAAAATTAGTGAGTGAATCTTGTTGTTGAAAGGGACAACTATGTCTTTTCAGAAGTGAGTAGGTGTGCATAAAGAATGTTAGTCGTGCCCTAAAACCATCAATTGTTTCTAATAAATATATAAAATGAAGAATTTTCTTTTTAAAATGTAGAGTATAAATCAGGCGTGGTACCTAAAACAATTATAATACCATGCTTTTCCCTCTATAATTAAATCAAGAATATTTTAATTATTTTACATGTAAGATTGTATATGAATTATATTACATATATATTATACTAATTTTGTTGATTGGAATATATAGATTTAACCCCTCTTGTTATTTCGTTTCTTTATATATTTGTATATCTCTTCGCTTGTTTCTTTTCATCCTTTCGGACTCAAACAAGATCATTTATTTCATTTTGGTGTTTTATCTGATGTTTTAAAATGATCAATTCATGTTAAGTGTAAAATGTCACCACTAATTAACACATAGTATGAATTAAAATAATATAATACAAGATTAAAATATGAAATTGAAATAAAGGATTCAGTTGATTTCAAATCTTTCCTCCGGATTTTGAGGTTTCAAATAATGAAACGCAAATATTAATGTCCAACTTTAATATATTAAAATACTAATTACTTCCACGTTATAAAAGGTGTATCTAGCTAGTTTTTGCTATCATCCCACTATTCTTCCAAGCTTACGTGCATTAATTACTATATACCAAAAATATTTCTTAAATTTCAACCTACCACATTTAATTTCTTTTATTTTTATTCAATAACATAAGATTTTTTTTTTCCAATTTCATGTACTTTAATTTATGACGGGAACTTTAAAAAATCATTGAAATGGAGATTAGATATATGAGGATCTTCATAATTATCGATATTATCTAGAATACATGTAAAATATCCAACAACATCCAAAAATATGTTCTTAGCTTCTAAGTCACTTTAGTTCAAAACCTAAAAAGAAAGAGTGATCAAACCAATCATACATCCAAGTATATCTCTAGTGAGTATGTTGATGATAGTGAAGTTTCTAAAAAAAGAAGTGTGTGGCAAGAATGGAGTGGAAAAGGGTATATAAATAAGGGTAATTTTTTATACTCATAATGTTAGTTAGCACTCTCAAATTATTATTACCACACTCTCCCTTCAATTGCTGCACGCCTACCACCAAACTTCCATTCATCCTTTGCAGCTCAATCATATTTTCATAAAGAGAAGGACTTATGTGCACCGGGGGCACGGATCTAAAATCCATGCCCCAACCCGTTCCATACCCGAATTCTATGCATTATATATATAATTTTTTTTTATTCTCTCCAGCGTTACCCTTTCTTCTTCTTCTTTTAAATCTCCTCTCCTCTCCTCTCCTCCTCCGTCACGTCCCTCGCCGCCGCCGCTGCCTTCTCTCTCACTCTCCCCGAAAATGGCAGAACCACTCCCCATCTCCTCCTCTATTAGACTCAAGTACGTCAAGCTCGGGTACCAGAACCTCGTCAACCACATCTTCACCCTTCTCCTCATCCCTGCCACCGCCACTGAGATCCTCCGCCTGGGCCCCTACGAGATCGCCGCCATCTGGCACTCCCTCCACCTCGACCTCATCTAAGTCCTCTGCTGTTTTTTCCTCATCATCTTCGCCACCACCATCTACTTCATATCAAAGCCCTGCTCCATCTTCATTTTCCTCTTGTTTTCCTCCATTTTTATTTTTTTTATTGGATTTTTCTCTATTTGAAATTCTTGATTTAGTTTTGAATTTTGTGTCTTCTTTTCGCTTGTGAAGAGATTTGATTTATTGATCTAGTTTTTAATTTTCTGTTTTCTTTTATGAAGAAGTGCAAGACCTTTGTTATTTAACTGGTAATTTCATGTGTAATACTTTTTATTTTCTTATAATTTGAAACTCTTTCTATCTTGATTTGATTCATAGCAACATATGAGATAATTGATGCAACAAACATTATAGTTGGTTATTAATTGAGTAATATGATTTTGAATAAATTTTGTGGAAGAAGATGATGAAAATCTTGTATTTAAAATTCTGGTTTATTCTATAGGTATTACATATATGTTCTACAAGTATTATAAAAATTCTGATTGTTTATGATGTTATAAATCAGAATTATCCCAAAATATTGATATATGATCAGTGATACCTTTCAAGTATTACTGATATGATCTATAAGTACTACATATATACTCTTCAGGTATTATAAAATTACATGGTTGAATTATATGTAAGTAAAACCTTCAAGATATTATGAAAAAAAAGTATAGGGTATTATTGGATTATTCTATAGGTATTACATATGTGTTCTACAGGTAATACAAAAATTCTGACTGTTCATGATTTTATAAATCATAATTACCCTAAAAACATTGATATATGATTGCTCATGACCAATGATATTTTTAAGGTATTACTGATATGATCTATAAGTACTAGATATATACTTTTCAGGTATTATAAAATTAAATGTGTAATACTTATAATGTAAGTGTAATACTTGAAAGGAACATGTGTAATACATGTAAGGTATTTATTAATACTTGAAAGAACATGCGTAATACATGTAAGATATTTATGTAATACCTGAAATGAATATGTGTAATACCTTAAAAGCATACAACTAATATCTTCATTGAAAAATCTTAAAATTTCAAAAAAATTCCTCAAAATCAACAAATCATGATTTCATATTGTTTGAAATAATTGATTTTCAATGTTTTAAAATTATTGTAATAAATTATGATTTGAAATCAATTATCTAAATCTATGAAAATGAGTAAAAGAGAAGAAGAAGAAGAAAAAACTCCATAAATGACTTTATGAAGATTTGATGAAGAACAAGAACAATAATATAGAGAAAAAGAATGATGTACAAAACAAATAAGAAGAATAACAAATTAATAAGAAAAGAGATTAAGAAGAAGAAGGAGAGAGAAGAAAAAAAGAGGAAAAAGAAAAAACCAGCGCTGTTTTTACATTAATACCTGAAGGGGTAACAGTGTGATACCTTAAGAGTAAATGTGTGCTACCTTAAGAGTAAATGAGTGATACCTTAAAATATAAAATTCAGGTGGTGCGCGGCGCACACCAGCTATAATGTGGCCGCGCGTGGGGGCGCGTGGATGCACGTAAAAGCGGCCCACGCACCGATTCGGGTTGGGGGCACGGATCCTATCTGTGCCCCTGGTGCATATAAGTTTTGTCCTTTCATAAATAAATTTTCAAATTCTATATTTTCATACAAGCTCTCCAAACGTTCTTCTCCTTAGTTTTCAATGATTCTTCATCTTCTTCTTTTATTCCATGTATTCTTCTTTGTATCGAGATTCTATATGTGTTGGTTCCTATTCTATATGGTTATTTTTCTTCTTATAACTATAATCACTTTTTTAAATAAACGAAGAAGATTATCGATTGTAGAAATAAAATAGATATTAAAAAAAAACAATTTTTTATCTAAACAACACGATGTGATTAATTTTAATAATGGTTTTGGTTTTATAATTTATAAAATCACATATTACTCTTTAAAGGTTGAATTATATAATGGAATCTTGAGGTTGAATCAAATTATATATCATTTTCTTTAACTCAAATAAAATCTTCTCATGATTTATAGTTTTAAAATAAATAAAAACTTATGGATAATACTTACTATCATTATTCCGTACATGTAGCTTATAAGATATCCGACCAACGGAGACAAGGCCTATGAATATGCCCCTACAACGTACGATGAAACTACCTATGATCTAAGTGTATATGTGCCCTGTCTCTAAGCCAAACATGGCCCATCTCTATTACAAAATTTACATAAAGTCCCTTGCAACTACCTAATTAATTACATAAGGGGACAACTTGAGAGGGTTAAAAGTGACTTTTTTAGCTGCTATACATGCTTCCACGCCTACATACACATATGTAGACATTAGACATTACATGTGATTTATTTTACTTATGTTTTCACATCTTTTATTTTCATTGTCAACTGCTAAAAATATGAACTTTAAGATGTCTACTATGGTCTAGTTCATTCGATCAGATAGAATGCTATGTTTGATTGGATCAAATAAAGGTTAAAACACTTCAATCATCAAATCTCCAGTTCGAACCATTATATATATTTATATAGTTCATTCGACCAGATAGAATGCTATGCTTGATTGATCGAACAAGGGTTGAAACACTTCAACCATCAAATATCAAGTTCAAACCATCATATATATATATATATATATATATATATATATATATATATATATATATAACACTTGTGTTGCAACATGCACTTGAGATATTATTATTATATGATTTATTATTTGATATTATTTTAAAAAAAAATTAAAAGAATTTCATTAACTACAAGAATTCATTTTAAAAAATGTTTACTTGCGTTCTAGTGTTAGACAATTTTAAGCATAATAAAATATATATGCTCACATGTTTATAACAAAAATACATATTATAATTTTTTCTCTAAAAAAAACTATTTAAATTTTGTACTCTTCCCAAAAGAAATAACATATGTGGATTGCACATATGAAATTTTCACCAATTAATGAGTTTATGTATGCATATGTATGATCAATTGGAGTATCAACATTACATTATCTTATGTGTACATGTTATCATAAAATTAAGGAAAATTATTATTATTTTATTTGTTAAGTTGCTAATCATATTTATAGTTTAAGCCCTCTTCAAATTTATAGATTAATTTTTGGTAAAATGCTCACACCCACTTATTATATAAAAAAATAAATAGTGTTTCCCCTACTTAAAAAAAATACCATTTACACGTGTGATTTAATAAATGTTAAATATTTCTTCCAAAATTGTTAAAGTTAATAGTTGTGTTTTGCACACGTTGTTAGTGCGAAAATTGAATATTTTCAGCATTTTACCATAATTTTTAATGTTTTGTATTAAATTTTTACTATTTTCCACCTTTTTCAAATTACTTTAATAATATATATTCTTTTGAATATTTTGCAACTTTAATTTAATTATGAAATAGTGGATTTCAACTTCTTCTTTTTTCAATTCTTGTAAATCTTCTCCTTTTAATTTGAGTATAAAATTCTTTATATATACTTAATAGGGGTATTTAAAGGTGTCTTAAACACATGTTTCAACCATTTTAATTGTGTCATATCATCCAATATTTTCCATCATTGGGTACTGTTGACGTTGGAATTTGTTTATATGTAATTCCTAGTCAAACACTTAAATTAATAAAATCTGACTCAAATGAACCAAATTGGATAAGGAAATCAAATGAAAAGTGTAGAAAACTCTATGTTCGGAACCTATTCGGGCGAATTTGATCGGCTAATCTTGGTCGATTTGTAATGGCCGACCAGAATCTTATGTTATTTATAATAGAGAAATGAGTTCTCTAGTGCTTGAATATAAAAATGTTAGAACCAAAAAACCAACCCCTTTTTTACATGTGACTTTCTACTATTTATAGGCTAAAAAGTACAAGTAGTGGGGATGACCTCCACTTCTTCAACCGCCTCCTATCTTTAGGAAGTGGGGAGTTGGCTTGCTTCTATTACTTCTTGTTTTGTAGGATGGTTGTTAGAATGGTTTTATGGGAGTCTTGACTATCAATTTTCCTGGTCTTTCTCGTCAAGTTCTGGCCGAGTCGGTAATTGTCATTTCGGGACCGACACTAAGTCGATCCTAATCGGCTCTTCCCGATTACCTATCAGGTTTTATATCCTAGTTGAGCTCGAATTGGAGGTCCAATGAGCTCTTCTCAGATAAGATTGATTTTGTGCTCTTTGGTCAACTGAGTTTCTCATGGCTTTAACTCTTCCTTAGATGACTTATATGGACTATTGATTCTCTGATCGGCTAAGTATTTTTAGGTCTTTTAAGTTTTTGTATCTCTGATCGAGCCAATTATCTCTAATCGGCTCGGTCATTTTTAGTCGGCCGATTCCCAAATTGATCCTCTGAAAATTCATTTCTGGTCGGCCTCCTTAGCTAGCTAAGAGTCCGGTCGAGTCGAGCTCTTTTGGTCCACTTGTCCACTTCTGGTCAACCTCCTTAGCTGACTAAGAGTCCGATCGAGTCGAGCTCTTTTGGTCGGCTCGTCCAGTTCTAGTTAGCCTCTTTACTTAGAGCATCTCCCACCATTACCCAAATCCTATATTTTACACCTAATTTACGTGTTTTTAACCTTCCAAGCTAAATCACCAAATCACCATTATACCTAAAATTATAGTGATTTGGGTTTAATCTCTCATCTTGGTCAAACCCTATATCACCAAAATCTCAAATCCTATATTTTCACCAAATTTTTTGGTGAAAGAATTTTAATCTCCCACCTTACCACCATTTTAACATAATTTTCACCAAATCCTATTTTTCCTATCAAATATAGGATTGAATATAGGATTTGGTGTAATCACCACCATTTTTTAATTAGCATATAAAATGATTATATTAACTAATTTCATGTGATTACCAACTTATTAACATATTCTTTGTAAATATATTAATGTTGGTTAATGGATTTGTTTTTCAATAAATAAATACATTTATTATTATTAATAAATTAATTAATAAATATAAATATATTTAGCCAAAATAAATTATAGGTTAAAACGATAAATACATTTATTATCATAAATGAACAAAAACATAATACATATGAGTAATATATTAAACTAAAAGATAAATTACATAAATGAAAAACTCATAAATTACTTAATAATCTTGCTTTTTTTTTGTCAAAAAAATGTTGATTCAAAGGGGCCTCGTTAAAACCTTATTTGGCCTAATAAGGAAAGAGTACCCCTTATTTTCTCCAATTAATAGTCTTGACTGTCATAGTTCAAATTAGAGAAATGACCATCACCAATAGGTTCACCATAGTTGCATTCTGTGTTGTTGTTTGGAGACTCCGAGATATAAACATCTTCATCATTTCCTCCACTTTCCCCTACACTAAAATTCAAACTCCTAGTAGCACGTGACCCGTTTCCACGATCAATGATGGCTTGTTTCTTATTACTCCAGAATTGTTTACTAAAAGGTATGAGATTACTCAAATCCTTTCTCATAACCTTCATATCTTGTTCATCAGCTTTTAATTTTAGTTTTTTTTTCTTCATGTCTATTTTTTTCTGCTTAAGGCTCATCATTAAATCTGCACGTACTTCTCTTTTTTTCTGGATATTTAAGTACTCTTCATGCTGCTTTTGCATAAGACCTTGGCTCTTTCCAACACTGCTCATCATTTCCTGCCACATAGGATCTTTTTCCTTTGAAAGTCTTCTTTTTACCTTCAATGCTGTCATTCCAATTGGTCTCTCCGATGAGCCACTATATCCAAGAGGAGATGCCGAACTATCTCCAAAAGGAGATGATGTACCGTCTCTAAGAGGAGATGATTTACTATTCTTCTGAATAGGTTCAGACCATTTCATGTGGTATTTTAGTATTTTCCAAGCATGATCAAACTTAAATGGTTGATTTTTTGGTTCTTTGATGATATATAGTTTTTTGGCCTCTACAAGCTGTAAAAATGAGTAATAAAAATGTTTAATGAGAATAAATTCTAATAAACTATTTTTAAGTATTAATAAGACATATATTTACCATGCTTTCAGCATTGCCACCACTCTGATTTCGAGCTGTAATTTGAATAAGTGCTGCTCGGAACAATGAGCACGAAGAAGCTATTTTCTCAAATCGAGAACATAATGACCTCATGTTTCTACGCTCAAATTTGTTTACATCAACAGCTTCATGGTTGTAGTAGCTCTCTATTTTCGACCACAAATCATCTTTGCTTTGATATGTCCCAATCGCACTATCAGATGAATGATGTACATATGCATTACAAAGAATCTCATCCTCAAGTACCTTGAATCCAAGACCTCTTTGACTCATTTTTCAGAAAATTACTAATATTATTTATCAAAAGTAAAATGTGATGAGAGTACGATTTTGAGTGAGAAATAATTGAAGCTATTCAATCATATATATAAATATATATATATATATATTATAGTGAGTCTCTTTTCATTTATCAATGAAGTGACAAAACACTATGCTTTCTGCACTATGTAACATGGGTGTGAACATGGGCATTTATCAATGAAGTGACAAAACACTATGCTTTCTGCACTATGTAATGTGGGTGTGAACATGAACATTTATCAATGAAGTGATAAATGATGAAAGTAACATATTTTTCATATTTATTTTATAATTAATTGAAGTTATATGTATTGCATAAAAACTGATTTCAAATAATTATTAAAATGTTCTATGCATTCAATTAGATAACGTTAGTGTTGGTCCCAGTGGTATAAGGTTAAGAGGGGGGGTGAATTAACCTTATAAAATTTTTTAACTTTTGCTCCAAAGGATGTTAAGTCCCTGATGAACAGGTAGCTAGTAAGCTTACTGCTCGATAGGTTCCTGCTCAGACAGTGACCTCAGGACTTAGACAGAGAATGTAATGCACAGCGGAAATACTTATGATTTTCGAAACACGCTTTTAATGCAGTATACTCAGATGCAGATAGATGGATATAAAGCTATAAATAACACAAGCAAGCTTATAGAGGTTCAAGGGTGGAGTAATCCCTCTACGTCCTCTCTACTCCTTCACAAGGAGGAACTTTGTTAAAGCAAGTTTAATTTACAATAGACTCAGCTAACACAAACTATACTCTAAACAAACTATCAGCTCTATCCACACAGGTAGCTGCACAGTGACCAACTATCGACCCACACAGGATCTCCACACAGGTTAACTGACCCACACAGGATTCTTTCTCTTCTTCAGAGAGATTACAACTTAGCAGTGTTAACTCCTGCCTAAGCGACTCCTTTCAAACTTAGAATAAAGTGAGAGATTTAAACACAATCAAATGCAGCAAGCTCCTTGAACTTCAGAAGATCATACTGCTCAGTCTGATTAACTTGAGTGTATGAGCTTTTGCTTGTAAGAGATTTGCTTCGTGTCTATTAGCTTTTAAGTTCTCTCTTGGTTGTATATGTTGTTGGTTGTCTATCTTCTTTGTAAATCAGACTTCCATATATATAGACATCAGATAGTTTTCTGCCCGTTGGAAAGGCAGTCCTTTGCATGATGAGGTGTCTCTTCCTGATTGGTTCTGCCGATCTTCTGACACCTGTTCTGAAATGCCTTCATTCTGTTCTGCAACTGCTTTGTCCTTTCTCTGCGCAACTTCATTCTGCAGACTGCTTGTACTGTGTCCTTGCTGCTTTTTCACACATGGCAGATTCTGATTTGTTAGAACTTGAGTGACTCTACTGGCTAGTCAGGTTACATTGACTCTGATGTATCTGGTAGCATCCTCTTCGAGTAAGTCAGCTTCCTTGACTATCTCCAGGTTCCTTGTAGCATCCTTTTTGAGCAAGTAGGTCAGCTTCCTTGACTATCTCCAGGTTCCTTGTAGCATCTTTTTTGAGCAAGTAGGTCAGCTTCCTTGACTATCTCCAGGTTCCTTGTAGCATCCTTTTTGAGCTTTGATTACTGGTTTCCTGATACAGTATGCAGGTAGCAGGGACTCGGCTTCCTGGTTGCTTGGCAGAATCTTCAAGTCTTTCCAGCATCCTTGTCTTAGCATATTTACATATTAAGCTTATCCAGAATGCTAAAAATCTAGTCTATTACACATTTTGTCTCATCAAAATCTATTACATTTTATCCTATCAATTAGTTATATATATGTTTTCGAAAAAATGTTGTAAGAACTAATTTTTATTTTGATTATAGAAAAATAATTATAAAAATATGATTTCTTATTTTTATTTTGAGATAAATGAAGAAAGTAACATATTTTAAGAAACCCGTGAGTTGAGGTGATGCAAAGCCTGCAAATAGTGAATAGTGATGGTATGGCAAATAGGCCCCCCTGAGTTAAAGAACATGGGTACTGATACAAAGCCTGCAAATACTGAATGGTGATGGTATGGCAAATAGGCCCCCCTAAGAGTGTGAACATGGGTACTGATGCAAAGCCTGTAAATACTATGCTTTCTGTTGGTAAGTAACATGACCACTTGGTTGTGAATCAAAGTAATAATTATAGATAACTTTCTCATATACATTCAAGTAATATGTTTATAAATAATATAAAGTAGTAACATTACTCATCAAGCATAGATTAATACTTCTGCATCTTCCTAGTTCAAGTAACACAATGAGTTACGAAGCTGGACCATCTCACCATATTCCAAGTCAATCCTCATCTTCATCATCTTCATCTAGCAATGAATCTAATTTTGAAGATTCTTCATGTAACATCCTCGACCAAAACATACACGTCATTGGGCATTCATTTTATGCATCATATGCATTTCGTATTATTTATATGCTCTTAGGTAATTAAGTGTTGAGAAACCCTTATTATAATTGATTGAGATTCGAGTAATTTTTGAATGTATAATATAAATTATTTGATTAATGATATTGAATTTGACAAAGAAAATAAATCTAAATTATATATATATAAATATATATATATATAAACATGTACTATAGTATATATATATAAGTTAGCCGCAGATATATATATATATATATATATATAAGAAGTTAATTAATATTATAATATATATGAGCAGCATATATATATATATATAAGTAAATGAAAAACAAAGTTAATATTAAAATAATAAAGGAAAAACAGTAAACTCCTGCTGAAAGGCGGTGGATTGAGTTAAAGTAAAAAAATATATATATATATATATATATATATATATATATATATATATATATAAGTAGAAGAAAGGTGCAGCGAGAAAGAAAAAAGAGAGTAAGGAAAAAAAAACAGAGGAAGAAGAAAAGAAGAAAAATGAAGGGTTTGTGAATTTTAGTTTCATTTCTTTACCGTTTTTCTTCAAAATTTGATGGGGAGCTCGTGGGGACGTGTTCTTCGATTTGATCGAAGTGAATTCTCAAGATTTTTCAAAAAAGGTACAAAGAAATTAAAGAATCATATATGTCTCCAGTTATTGTAATTCATTGGATGTTTTAGTAGCTTTATAAACCAAATTAGGAAAAACTTAAAACATGAAAGTTATAGTTTTATCTCTTAGCTAAACTCAGAAGCAAATTGTGGATGACTCGGTTAAATATTGAGTGAATTAATGTCAAATTACAAGGCTTGGCCTAGTTCGAAAACGGTTAATTATGCTATGTCTGTAGCCTAATTTTATGCAGGTTAGAGACTGAATTAGGAAAAGTGTTAAATATGAAAGTTGTAGAGCTATATGTTAAGTTTCTATAGAATTTTGCTTTGCACGACCCGGAATTTTATAACTCAAGTTACAGGGAAAGTAATGAACATGGTTAATTAAGCATACATGCATTGCATTTCATTGTATAATAGAAATATATGTTAAGAGGACGATTAGATTAAATTGTATTGAATCATATAGGGGCACGGGTTATAGAATGAGAGGAGGAATCGGAGAGACGAACCGACCACTTATCCTAATCGGGTGACTATAAACCATATATGTGATTTATATGCAATGGATGCGATTTATATGCAACGTGTGTTATATAAGAAACATGTATTTATATGGATTTATCATTGGATCAAATGATATATTGACAAATGTATACGTGATCATATGTTTGGATGATTGATGTGTTGCATTACATATGGCATGAAATTAAAAGGTCTGTGACTGTCTTGCTATGGATTTGTATATAAAGTGGAGACCTTCGAGTTATATTTATATTGGAGACCTACGGGTCATAATCATATTGGAGACCTACGGGTCTATATACACAATGGCATATTGGAAATCTCAGGACAAATCCAAGCTTGAGCAGTTCACAGAATAATAAATCGAACATAGCGGCATTTGCACATGATGATTATATTGTTGATTAATGTTAATGATTGTTATTTGCTTGTTATTTAATTAAAGTAATAGTTTATATTCACTGAGTTGCGACTCATAAAAATCACATTTTTTTTATGTTCAATAGCTTTTTGAAGTGTGTTTGTATATATAGACGCCACTCTATATCTGGTCGGCCGGCTGATACCTCGTGCAACCTTCTCCTCCTCTGCATTTTGCATTTTGGACACGTGTATCACGAGCTGTATTTAATATGATTTATGCTGGGATATGGGTTGTGTGTTTTAATCCTATATGAGATTAGTCTTTAAATACTGTTTTATACTTATATGGATAAATGAAACGTCAGCATGATTTGCCTATTTGATGAATATTTTATTGTGAGATATACGTTATAGGGGTATAGGGTGTCACACTTCAAACGAGTTTGATATTCAAACAAGAAACACAAACCAATGGAATCATATCATCCAACAACAACAAATGATGCAACAATATTATTTATCACAATCTCATGGTAATTGGGGCGGGGCCGTTGTTAGCCATGAATATAAACATCGTGGAAGAGAAGCTGGTACAAACCAACTCAAAAGTGACTACTTTGGTGAAAATCCCACATATGGTGCACAATTTCGAAGGCGTTTTCGAATGAGTCGTGAATTATTTCAACGAATTAGAAGGGGTTTAAAAGACCATTCTAATTCATGAAAGAAATCCTACGACATTACAGGACGACAAAGTTTTACTTCCTATCAAAAAATGTGTGCGTTTATCCAATTTCTTGTTTATGGTACTTCTGCTGATTCGTTTGATCAATATTTTCGAATTTGTGAGTCAACTTTAATTAGATTTGTTAAAGAATTTTATCGAGATATCGTCACGGTATTTGGTGAAATTTATCTAAGAAATCCAAATGCGGAAGACATTGCAAAGTTGTTACAAGTTGCAGAATCTCGTGGTTTTCCTAGGATGTTGGGGAGCCTAGATTGCATGCATTGGGAGTGAAAGAATTGCCCAACAACTCATGCAGGGGCATACCGTGGACGCAACAAGAAGTGTACTATCATACTTGAAGCAGTAGTGTCGCATGATACTTGGATATGACATGCATTTTTTGGCCTCCCAGATACAAATAACGATGTTAATGTCCTACAAAAATCGACTCTATTTTAAGCATTGACCAATGGTACATCTATACCTGTTAATTATTCGATTAAAGATAAGAATTATAATGTCGGTTATTATCTAGCTGACGGTATTTATCCTAAATGGTCAACTTTAGTACAAGCCATTAATGTGCCCAAATGTGTCAAAGAAAACTATTTCATACACAAACATAAATCATATCGCAAAGATGTAGAACGAGCATTTGGAGTTCTTCAAGCTCGGTTTGTAATTATTAGAGGAGCGACTCGATTTTGGAAGAAGAAAGACTTACATGAAGTCATGTTTGCATGCATTATTATGCACAATATGATAGTCGAGGAAGAACGTAGTGGATATCAAAACACCAACCTTGACTATGAAAGTTCATCCACTGTCTCGTTTGCTGAGATTTCAAGAGATTGTAATAATACGAATTATGTTAGTTTTCTTGGTTGACATCGAAATCTGATAAATCAAGGAGAACATAATGAACTAAGAAGAAGATTGGTAGCACATTTGTGGGGCAAACGTGGTCAAATCGATGATGTTGAAGATGATGATGATATTGGTGAATGAGATTTTTTTTTTGATTTTAGATTAATATATGTTGTAACGTTATTTATTTGAGTTAATTTTCTTTCATGTTGTAACGTTATCATATTGTAATATTTTTATAATTAATTTATGTTGTAATGTTTTATGCAATAATTTATGAAATTATTGTTTATGTGTGATTTAATTATATGTATTATAATTTAAGTTGATTTGCTTTCATGTTGAAATAGTTTTTTGAAATTTATCATCATTGTTGAAATTATATAGTTAAGAAAATTAATATTTAAAATCAGATCTATAATCAATATTTTGGAAATAAAATAGACCAAAATTATGATTAACATTAAATTTATAATTTTGTGATATATTTGGTGAAATACCATGGGAGACCAAACCAAATTATATCTTTATAAATGGTGTAATATGGTGATATGGTGACATATTAGTATTTTATTATTTGGTGGAAGATTTGATGAAATAGGTGAGAGATCAAATACATTATTTTTTCATCAAAAATGGTGAAATAAGAAAATTGGGTGCTACTGGTGGGAGATAAACCCATTTATTCACCACCAAAAATGGGATTTGGTGAAAAAATGGTGTCAACGGTGGGAGATGCTCTTAGAGTTGTGGCCAATTCGATTTCTGATCGACCATTTCTAATCCTCCATGTGTCCGATTTTGTTCGACTCAGGTTAGGGGTACAACAGGTACCACCCACATATATGTGTGTTGGTCCCAAGTGGTGTCCGAGGTTCAGAGGGGGGGTGAATGAACCTTGGTCGATTTTTCAGAATCTTTAAAACAACCGTTCTGCACTGCAAGTTACTTGAGCTTGCAGTGATAGATGGTTACTGCTTGCAGCGCTAGAATGCAGTGCTGCACGCTGTAACCTGGAGTTTTGTACGCAGCGGAAATATACTTTTCAAACACAAGGCTGTTTTACACAAAAATGCTTCTTTCAAACGTTTTATGATGAGAAGAGATAGATATATGCAGAAAATAAGCACAGATAAATAAAGCGATAAAAACACTTATGGCTTATAGTGGTTCGAAGGTGGTGTAATCCTTCTACGTCCACTCTACTGCTCCTCGAGCAGGAACTTTGTTAAGCAAGATTGATTTACAGGACTCTCCTAACAATCTATCAACTTTACAAAGCAAATCACCTACTGAAGTCCAGCGTACACACAGCAACTGCAAACTTCAAAGGCTAACCCACACAGGGTTCTATACTCCCACACAGGGAAGCTGTCTAACACTAAACAACTAAAACAAACAGCAAGGATCTCTCCTATCAACTGCTTGACACCACTAAAACAACCTAAGCACACAGCAACAAGGTTAAAAGGATAAAAATGTTTTCTTCAACTTGTGCTTCGAAGTGAGCTTCTGAATCCGTAGGGAATCTTTCAGCTTGAACTCTGTTTCACTTCGATAGGTTGAGTGACTGAAACTGATTGTAGATTTGGATACTTGGATCTTGTAAGATTTGTGGATTTAGCGTGAAAGTTTCAGTAACAGTAACCAGCTTTAGTTCTCCTCGACCTCTATTTATACTTGTAGGAGAAGATGTCCGTTGAAGGAGACATCCCTCTTTTGAATTTGAAATAGCCTGGCCAAAGTATGGTTCGCATTTAATACAACTGACCTTTCTTTTCGGAGCATTTAATGCGGCAGTTGCGGCTCGCAGCTTTCTGCGGCGCGTCAGTCCATGTGGCATCTTCTTATTGGCTCCGTGTCTGCTACTTTGACTTTTTCTTGAACGGCTCTTTTGTCCCTGCTTGGATCTCCGTTCCTCGTACTGCATTTATCCTTTCTGGGATTTGCAGGATACTTAGTCTTGTAATTGGCGCTGTATATACTTAACTGTTCTGTAAGTCTGCGCTGTATCCTTGGTCTCTGTGCAGCTGATGTATACTTTCAGTGCTGCTGTATTTTAGACCTGCTTGCAGTATTGTCTGACAGTGCTGCTGTAACTTCGTTCTAGCAGTACTCCTGTATCCTTTTCATGTAGCGATGCTGCACGCCGTTCTTCCTTGCTTTGCTGTATCCTACCTTCATGCAGCGATACTGTATCCTGCCTTCTTGCAGCGATATCTCCCTTTAAAGCTTAGATGCAGCTTTATCCTCTTTTAACCTCCATTTTAATCCTTGACTCAAGACTCAATTCTAGTCTATTTATTCACTTAAACAATGTGAAAATGGGGTACTCAAAACTTCCTATTACATGGTTGGTTTGTCTCATCAAAATCTAAACAATGAAATCCCAACAATTTCCCCCTTTTTGATGATGATAAAACCTTTACAATATTTCGTTCATGAAGAAGT
Organism: Scutellaria barbata; assembly: GCA_028654395.1. Classification (NCBI taxonomy): domain Eukaryota; kingdom Viridiplantae; phylum Streptophyta; class Magnoliopsida; order Lamiales; family Lamiaceae; genus Scutellaria; species Scutellaria barbata. The sequence goes on along the minus strand of CM053652.1, from coordinate 19,582,585 downwards.
TTCAATTTACTTTAACTCATATAGTTTATCCAGATTACATGCTTGCACAGCTTGAATGAATAAAACTAATCCTGGATTCATCAGAGATGCATCATGCTATTCCTTTCAACAAACTCAACAGGAAAACACAAACAGCATGCATGAGTTCATAAAAATTGAACTTGGTCAGAGCAGAAAGAAAAATTTCTTCATTTAAGAGATAGAAATTTTTTACAATATCAAAAATACAACAAGGATCATAAGAGGGTATATGAATACAGCTTAGTAAAATGAAGACCTTTTGCTTGCAGATTCGTCTGATCTTCTTTCAAACCTTTCAAGGCCTTCTCTTCCTCTTGATCCTTTCCACCAGTCCCTGATGGACTCTTGGTAGGACTCTTCCAGCTTGTGTCTGATCACAGGAATCTAAATCCATCTCAACCAGAAGTCCTCGCAGAATGGTACAATCAGCCCTTCCTTGACTCGACGATGTACAGCTGTTGAATGTCAAGGCTTTCTTCGCAAACGAGCTGTTCATACCTTCTCAAAGCAGTCTTGCAGGTATAATACTTGCTGAATTTGCCTTACCTGCATAGATCTCTGAAGTGTCTGAGGTACTCTGATCGTTTGAAAATGGTGATCGCCTCAAATGTTGGATTCCGATCAAAAGGCAGTCTGACTTCTTTGAAGATGTCGAATCTCCAAGCCATGTTCTCTCCTTCAGGCCTTTGATCCATCAACACGGACACTTCAACAGAGATGTTCTCTGTGTCAAGGCGAGGGATTTCTTGAGGAGGGAATTGGTAGTAGTTGTTTGGAAATATTTTTCTTTCACCAATTACACCGAGTCTTTGAATCCAGACGTTAGGATCTGCAGCTTCTTCATACTGGCGCCTTTGATTCTCAGACTCGTCCCCGCTCATCCTCTTCCTTAAGCCTTGCTGCTGGCTATCATCCCTTCTCTTATGATGATAGCTGGGCGGTGCTGCATCCTTGCTTGCAGCTCTGCTGTGTGCAGAACCTGCAGCAGATCTTCTTCATGCAGCTCATCTCTTCTCCATCTCTTCGGAGAAGGGATATCAGCAGCAGCAGATGATCCAGACCTCCTTCTCCTCCTGCTGAGAGGTTGTTGGTCATCATCTTCTTCCTCTTCTTCAGATTCAGCCGCCCCTTTGCTCCTGTATATCTCTTCAAACCTTTCCCCTTTTTTGGCATCATCAAAAGCCGGGGGCTGAGCAGGGGCTGCTGGGACCGCCTTTGATCGCGGGCGTCGGGTCGGTTGAGGGGCGGGCTCTGGAGCATCGACATGCTGAGGAAAAGCTCGGACCATGATATCCCTCAACTCTCCTACAATCAGTTCCAGGTTTCCCAATCTGTCGTCCACACTTCTGGTTCTCTGAGATTGATCGAAGACACGATCCAGAAGTGTTTCCAGGACTCTGGAATGTGAGTTGAGTCTGTTCGAGGCAGTCTCAGCATGCAGTTGGCATTGTCTGACCTCTTGGCGCGTCAGAGCAGCTTCAACCTTCAACTCCTTCTCCATCCTGACCCGATCGTAGTACAGCCTGTTAGAATGATCATTAAGAGTATGCTTAATCATGTCAGGCAGCACTTCGAGGTCCTTCTTGAAACCCGTCATGGTTTCAGCATGGAATTGGGCACTGACCCTGAGACTGTTGCGCATGGTAGACTCATGCTCTTGGAGAGCATGCAGCAGATGTCTAACAGCGGTCTCGACTCTGTTGATGGATTCATCAGGAGTCAGCCCTGAATTCCTTCTTGTTGAGGCAGCAGTGGATGCAGCAAATGGAATAACCTCCTTGCATACTCGTGCTGCATCCTACCTCGGTACTTCAGCAGCAACCTCATCCTCATCCTTGCTGGTATGAGAGCTTGTAGAGCTTGAGGATGGGTGCTCATCTTCTTCTTCTTCTTCTTCTGCCTCCTCTTTGCTGGATAAGACTGGAACAGGAATGGCTCCTCCAGATTTTGGCCCATGAACAGCAATGTTCCGTTCCTTAATCCATCTTGCAAATTCGGCATCCGACATATTGGCGTCCACAGTATCCTTTGCTGCAGTGACCTTTGAAGGTACTTGAGAGCTAGCAGCGGCTGCAGCATCAACCTCCTCATGAGGTGTCTCTAGCTGCACTGGGGATACCTCGGCCTCAACTCCAGCATCCTCAGTGGGTACTGTCTGAACAGCCTCCCCACCTGAGGTCTTCTCACACTCAGGGAGTGTTGTCAGAACAACATCCTCCACTGAGGTCTTCTCAATGGACCCCGTCTCCTCGGTCGGTCCAGAAACAGCTTCGACAGTCTCTGCTGCAAGAATGGGTTCTTGCAGCTCTGCATAGCTTCCTACAGCGGTCACAGTATTCAGCATTGTATCCTCTAATGCTGCTAGGATCTCAACTTCCACCCTGCTCTTCTCTGCAGCTCCTTCTTCCTGTTGAAGGGTGGTTGCTGGCTGCACTACTGTCGCGTCCAGTGCAGGGAGTACCGCCTCTGCAACTCCCTCCGTAGATGCTTCATCGGCAATCTCAGAAATGTCTGAGATGACATTCCTGATTATGGTGGATGGTTCCCCCTCAAAGTCTGCTTGAGCAGCATCTTCATCTTCGCGCACTGGGGAATCACCATAATCCAGTAGTTGGGCTTCCTCTTCCTCCAAGCGATCCAACGTGACAATGTTGGAGAGGCCCTCAACTACTTGCTCGTATGCAGGGGAGTTCATCTGATTTGAACTTGAACTGTCTTCTCCCCGCATCCTCCTTGGAGTGTGCTGCATCCTGGTTTTCTTCAGGCTCTGTTGCAGCGCAAGGTGCAGCATAGCTTCTTCAGCCTGCTCCACTCCTAAGGTGTCGATTTGCTCCTGAGCAAATGCGACATCATCGCCCCTTCTTACCGCCTCTGCAGCCGGGGCTAGGAAGACCTGCATATCTTCCACTGCTGCTTTCATCGGCAGCTCTGCAGAGTCGGATTCTGCAAGAGCCTTGCCCTTTCCCTTGCCCTGTGCTCCCTGTGCAGCGCTGCAGCCATCGAGCTCTTGAACTCTTACTGCAAAGTCAGGTTGCAGGAGTGCCAGAATATCCTCTGATTGGCCCACTCCAGGACAGCTTGCTCGACTGTCAGGAAATCCTTCCACTTCAACAGGATTTCCCCCTTTGACAGCCGCATCTCTCTCCAAAGAGAGTACTCAGCAGCCATATTTCTAGCCGCTGGAAAGGTAGGATCGAGCACTGAAGCATCTGTTTGTAGACGAGCTTCTTCTTCAGTTGACTCGACCCGGTGCTGATGTGGCTCCTGAAGCTGATGTGACTCATCCCTAAGGTCAACTACAACCATATCGGGCTGATGTGACACATCCCCAACAGCAACAGCAGCTCTCTTGCTGCGTGGAGCCCTTCTCACCAAAGGTGCGTCATCATCTGGGGAAGAGGATTCAAGTTCAGGTACAGCTTTCCCTGAACTCCTCTTGATAACAGGAAGAGGACTCGAAGGTTCCTCTTCTTCAGCATCTTCCCCGCTGATAGCAGCTTCATCTTGCAGAGCAAGAGTTGCATTCTTTTTGTCTTTGGTTTTCTTCCTCGCAACTCCTGCTCCTGCAGCCTTCGGCTGGGTCTTGCCCTTCTTCTTCTCCCCAAGATACTTTCCAGGGTGAATGGGGGCAGGTGCTGCAAGTTGAAGGCCAAGCTTGCAGAGCAGAGAGCAGATGGTGATACCGTAGCTCCGACGCTCCGTTATCTTCCCTGCTTCCTCCCACAGCCTCTTCAAGATGAACCTCGCCCAGTTCACCTTCTCTCCGGCCATGATGGCAGACATGATCCGGAACCGGAGATCTGTGCACTTGTCGTAACTCCCTGTCCTCCCCTCGATGGAGTACGCACAGATGTCGTGGAGAAGTTCAAACTCCGGTTTGAAGAGCTTCTTGGGGGCGCTTCTCTTGATTTCAGCCCCTGCATCCCTTGCTCGAAAGAGATTCCACATCTCTTGAGCTGATGCCTCCCCATACGTCGCCAACTGACTGGGGGTCAATCCTGCAACCGAAATGCTGAAGGTGGTGGAGATATCCCTAACGGTCAGCGACCGTTCCTCTCCATCTGCATCCATCCGGAACAGAATGCAGTTCCTGTCCTCCGCCTGCCTAGCGTAGGCGTAAAACCTCTGTACTGACTCCGTGGAGAAGCCAGCATAAACTGTGGTCAACAGCCCTAGGACTTGGGTCTGTTCTAGAGCATCAAAAATCCTTTTGATCAGGGTATTATCATACAGCCCTGACTCGAAGATGTTCTCCTTGTTGATCATTCTTCCATCAAGAACGATAGTCTTTCTGGCAGCCATTGGAATCTTTGTGAGATAGAGAGAGAAGAGACAAGGGTTTTGCACTTAGAAAATTTTCTTGCGATCATAGCGTTTCTCTCTCTGAAGATGGTGAAAAGAGAATTTCAAATGGCAAGTTTTGGTCTTTATGGCGGTTCCCAAGAGACGTGCGAGATTGACGGTTGCGATAAATCAGGGAAATGATCTAGTGGCTTAGGAAAAAGCGGAAATGTCAAATCGTCGCTAATAATTACTTGGCGCGTGAGCTCTGTCAGCGCCCTTTCCACTTCCTGACACCCGCAGACATGCATTTAATGCAGAATGACATGCCCTTTGCCGCCTAAATAAATGTCTTTTTAAGGTTGCAGCATCTCAAGTACGAGGTTGTAGAGCAATCAATACTCCTTTTGAAATTAATGTTGTAACCTGGTGCTGCTCGATTTCTTTGATGGCTGATGTACTGTAAGAATGTAGGTTGCAGCGCTGTCTGAACCCAGTGCTGTATTGACGCGTAGCTTACAGTACCATTTTTACTGCTTTCTGCAAGCATGCAGAGGTTTCCCCTGCGATCTTACATTTTCTTTTTCTTCACAACTTAAGGATTCCTAGCTCGTTACGAAGCATAGAAAACCTAGATTCACTCAAAGGTTTTATAAGGATATCTGCCAGCTGTAGATCCGTGTGAACCTTCTCAAGCACGACATCTTTCTTCTCAACATGATCTCTTATAAAGTGATGACGAATGTCAATGTGCTTTGTTCTTGAGTGAAAGACAGGATTATGGGTAATTGCAATAACGCTCGTATTGTCACAGAGAATTGGCGTCTCCTTTTTTTCTATCCCATAATCTCTAAGTTGCTGCTGTATCCAGAGAATCTGCGCACAGCAACTTCCTGCTGCAACATACTCTGCTTCTGCTGTAAAGGTTGCAATTGAGGTCTGCTTCCTGCAGAACCAAGAGACAAGTCTATTTCCCAGAAATTGACACGTCCCACTTGTACTCTTCATATCAATCTTGCAGCCTGCATAATCTGAGTCGGAGTAGCCTTTAAGCTTGAATCCTCCTTCCTTAGGATACCATAGGCCGACTTCCTGAGTTCCTTTCAGATACTTGATCACTCTTTTTACAGCTAAAAGATGTGATTCCTTCGGTGCTGCTTGGAATCTAGCACAGACTCCTACTGCAAACATAATATCAGGCCTGCTTGCTGTGAGATACAGCAATGATCCAATGAGGCGTCTATACTTCGTAATGTCTACATCTTTACCATCTTCATCTTTGTCAAGACTTATAGATGTGGACATGGGAACGGACGTTGCGGCTCCATTCTCCATGCCAAATTTCTTGATAAGCTCCTTCGTATACTTGACTTGATTGATGAAGGTTCCTGTAGGAAGCTGTTTTACTTGCAGTCCGAGAAAGAAACTTAATTCTCCCATCATACTCATCTCGAACTTTGACTGCATCAGGTTGGAGAATTTCTCACATAGCTCTTTGTTTGTGGATCCCAAGATAATATCATCCACATAGATTTGTACAAGAAGTACACTCTCTCCGTCCTGTATCCTAAACAGCGTTTTGTCGATCGTTCCTTTCTGAAAACCATTTTCCAGAAGATAGAGAGATAAGGTGTCATACCAAGCTCTTGGTGCTTGCTTCAGTCCATATAGGGCCTTTTGTAGACGAAACACCTTCTCTTCTGTTTGATCCTCGAAACCAGGAGGTTGCTCAACATATACTTCCTCTGTAAGGAGACCATTCAGGAATGCGCTTTTAACATCCATTTGATAGACGTTGAAATTCATATGTGCTGCATAGGCTAAGAAAATTCTTATTGCTTCTAGTCTTGCCACTGGTGCAAAAGTCTCATCAAAATCAATTCCTTCTTCCTGGCAGTATCCTTTAGCAACTAATCTTGCTTTGTTTCTTACAACGACTCCTGATTCATCTAGCTTGTTCTTGAACACCCACTTTGTTCCAATTACACCTTGATGGGTCGGTCTAGCGATTGTTTGCCATACTTGATTTCTCTCAAATCCATTCAATTCTTCCTGCATGGCCTGTACCCAGTTGCTATCTTGCAGTACCTCTTCAACATTCTTAGGCTCTGATTGTGATATGAAGCATGCAAACATTGCTTCATGTGGGATGGATCTTCTTATCCTTACACCGATGGATGGATCTCCTATGATGAGATTTCTTGGATGATTTCTAAGCCATGTCCTATCTGGCTCAAAAACGTGTGTTGGTGTATTTTGCTCATCATGTTGCTGTAATGCAGGAGGTTCTGCTGCTGTAAGAATGTCTGCTGCATCCAAGGTTGCAGCTTCTTCATCTTTATCTTCTTCTGTAGGCAGAACTCCTTCTATGTATGGTACAACATTCTCTTTTCTGGGAGTGGTTTTTCCAGCTTCTTTGTGTCACAATGTGGTTCATCAAACACCACATGTATAGATTCTTCTACCACCAGGGTTCTTTTATTAAACACTCTGAAGGCTTTACTTACAGCAGAGTATCCTAGAAATACTCCTTCGTCTGATTTAGCATCAAAAGTCTTCAGATGTTCCTTTCCATTGTTGAGAACATAACACCTGCATCCAAAGATATGTAGATAGAAAATGTTTGGTGTATGACCATTCCATATTTCATACGGTGTCTTGTCAAGATCTTTGATGATTAAACATCTGTTCTGCGTATAGCATGCAGTGTTGGTTGCCTCAGCCCAAAATCTCTTGGGTATTTCTGTTTCTGCTATCATCGTCCTTGCTGCTTCCTTGAGGGTTCTATTCCTTCTTTCAGCAACCCCATTTTGTTGAGGTGTTCGTGCAGCAGAGTATTCATAACGAATACCATTGTCAGAACAGAATTTCTCTATAAATTTATTCGTGAACTCGGTTCCTCTGTCTGATCTTATCTTCACTATGCTCAAGCTCTTTTCATTCTGAATTTTCTTCATGAGGCCAGGTAGCTTTTCTTGAGTTTCCGACTTCTTCGCTAGAAAGATCGTCCATGTATATCTGGAGTAGTCATCCACTACTACTAGAGAATACTTCTTTCCACTCAAGCTTACTGGTTCTACCGGTCCAAAGAGGTCCATGTGTAGAAGATCTAGAATTCTGTGAGACGATTTCTGAATCTTATCCTTGAAAGAGCTCTTAACTTGCTTCCCTTTTTGACACGCTCCACAGACATTCTCTTTCTTGTAAGCTACATCTGGTAATCCTCTCACAAGGCCTTTTCTTGCTAGCTTGTTGATAGTTTTGAAGTTCAGGTGACTTAATCGTTTGTGCCATAGCCAGCTCAGCTCCAGTGGACTTTTCACTATGAAGCATGTTGATTGAGTGGAGGAATTCCAATCTGCTAGGTAGATATTTCCTCTTCTTGTTCCTGTAAGCTTTACTTCATTTGTGGTGCTATCCTTGATTAAGCACTTGTTGAGGTTGAATTCCACTGTATATCCTTTGTCACAGAACTGACTGATGCTTAGAAGATTGTATCTAAGCCCCTTTACGTAGGATACATCCTTGATCTTTATTTTCCCCTTGACTAGGCATCCGCTTCCTTTTGTGCTTCCTTTGGAATCATCTCCAAATATGACCTTAGGTCCTTTGCATTCTTGGAAGTCTTTCAGCGTTTCTTTATTGCCTGTCATGTGCCTTGAGCAGCCGCTGTCGATATACCATACATCACTGCTGCATCCTGGTACTGTAACCTGTAACAAACTCAAACAGATTTAGGTACCCATTTCCATACGGGTCCTTTGGGGTTAGTTACTTTGGGAACCCAAACTTTCTTAACAGTAACTGATCTACTGTAAGATTTGTGGGTTCTCGAGCTGTATGCAGTTATCTTGGAAAACTGCTTATGAGAAGTGTGTGCTCGACAAACATGTGTGTTACCAACACCCTTGTAGTGCGGTCTTCCACCATACTTTCCTGGAGTATATCCTCCTTGAGGTTTAGACATGTGGGTCTTAGTATCGGTGGGAAAGTTTCTTCTATGCTGCAACTTTGTTGGTTACTGCATCCTTTTGCTGCATGCAGCAGATGACTTCTGCTGCAGCCAAGTCTTAGATGCAGACTTATTCCCTGCAGTTGAGCATTGGGGTTTCTTCCCTTTATCCGTCATTGCTGTTTTGTTCAGTATCTTTTCAGAGTCACAAAGTAACTCTTTCTCCATTGGAGTTTTAGCTTGAACAAAATTCACAGCTTCGGATGTGCTTGCTGTATTCTGAGAGCCTTGATTGCTGTAACATATGCCTGAAATCACAAAGGGATCTCTGGCACTATTTATGCAATCTCTTGCGTCCTTTGAGGATTTGGTGAACGTTCTCATCTTGGACTGCAAGATTTCCTTCTCAGATCTTAGCTCAGTGATCAGCAGATTCAATCTAGAGATCTCTTGTTGCTGCTTACTACACTTTGAGTTATCAGACTCTCGTGCAGCGAGCATTCTGGCAATGTCGATGTTTTTGCTCTTGAGGATCTCATTATCGATTCTAAGGTTCTCATTTTCAACCTTAAGCTCCTCATGAATTGAGTTGATCTACTCGAAATCACTCATGATCCTTTTCAAGGAGTGGATCATGTTCAGCTCCTCATCAACTTGTATGGACAACGGTTGGTAAATTACCTCATCTTCTTCGCTGTCCTCGCCATCTTTAGCCATTAAGCATATGAGTACTTCTTCGTCAGAGGATGAGGTTTCAGCATCGCTGTCAGAGGATTCTGCAGCTTTCAGTACTTCCTTCGGAACTACTGCATCCTTGGCTTTCTCCATCTCTCTTATGAGAGCTCGAAGCTTGTGCCTTTCCTCTCGTCTTTTATCTCTTCTCTGTTCTCTTTTTCCTTCAGGATACTTGTGCACTGTTGGATAAGGACAATTCCTTGCGTAGTGTCTAGACTTCCTGCAATTATAGCACAAGTCAACATTCCCTGTATTTGACTGAGGAGAAGAAGATACCTGAGGGGTTGAGTGACTTCTTCTGAAGTCATTCTTTTTGTTGAGGTTGGTGTTGTTGCTATTGTTGTTGCTCTTGATGAATCTCCTGAATTTCTTTAGGAGTAGCGCCATATCCTCTTCAGCAACTTCTGTTGTATCCTCACTCTGCTTACTGCAACTGGCGGTTGCTGTATCCTTTGTTCCTCTGGCGGTTAGCGCTGTAACTTTGGAGACTGACTCCTCTGACTCTTTTCTCCTTCTATTGATGTCATACTCGAATGCTTTCAAGTCGGAGAATAAGTCAAATGTGCTCATGGACTTCAGATCCATAGACACTCTCATGGCAGTGGTCTTACTATCCCACTCCGCTGGTAGGGCTCTTAACACCTTCATGTTCTTTTCTTTCTGTGTGTAGTGTTTGCCCAGAGCTTCTAGTTCATTCACTATGGATGTGAATCTCAGATCTAGTTGCTCTAGAGTCTCTTCATTCTTCATCTCGAAGAGCTCGAATAATTGAGTAGCGTTGGAGATTTTGTTGTCCTTTGTGAGCTCAGTTCCTTCACAAATTTGCTCCAGCTTTTCCCATATTTCTTTGGATGTTGAGCAAGTCTTGACTTTGCTAAATGTGCCCTTATCCAAAGTAATAAATAGAGCGTTCTTTGCCACGTTATCTAGGTTGGCTCTTTTCCTATCTTCGTTTCCCCACTCTTGTCGTGGTTTGATCAGGAAGTTTGGTGGTGGTTGCTCTCCTTCTGCATGGTCTCTTCCATACATTGGATTTACCTTCATGGGAACTATCGGTCCTTCAGTTATGACGGTCCACATCTCATCATTCATGGCCGAAAGGTGTGCCTGCATTCTAATCTTCCAGTCATCATATTCCTCTATGAAAAACATAGGTAGCTTGTGATTGGAGGAATCCATGATATGCTTTAAAAATGATTTTTATGCAAAGAAAACAGCGAGAGAAAGGTGGATCTGGGTAGGTGACCAGATAAGTTGGCTTTTAACCCAACTTGCTCTGATACCACTTGTTGGTCCCAAGTGGTGTCCGAGGTTCAGAGGGGGGGTGAATGAACCTTGGTCGATTTTTCAGAATCTTTAAAACAACCGTTCTGCACTGCAAGTTACTTGAGCTTGCAGTGATAGATGGTTACTGCTTGCAGCGCTAGAATGCAGTGCTGCACGCTATAACCTGGAGTTTTGTACGCAGCGGAAATATACTTTTCAAACACAAGGCTGTTTTACACAAAAATGCTTCTTTCAAACGTTTTATGATGAGAAGAGATAGATATATGCAGAAAATAAGCACAGATAAATAAAGCGATAAAAACACTTATGGCTTATAGTGGTTCGAATGTGGTGTAATCCTTCTACGTCCACTCTACTGCTCCTCGAGCAGGAACTTTGTTAAGCAAGATTGATTTACAGGACTCTCCTAACAATCTATCAACTTTACAAAGCAAACCACCTACTGAAGTCCAGCGTACACACAGCAACTGCAAACTTCAAAGGCTAACCCACACAGGGTTCTATACTCCCACACAGGGAAGCTGTCTAACACTAGACAACTAAAACAAACAGCAAGGATCTCTCCTATCAACTGCTTGACACCACTAAAACAACCTAAGCACACAGCAACAAGGTTAAAAGGATAAAAATGTTTTCTTCAACTTGTGCTTCGAAGTGAGCTTCTGAATCCGTAGGGAATCTTTCAGCTTGAACTCTGTTTCACTTCGATAGGTTGAGTGACTGAAACTGATTGTAGATTTGGATACTTGGATCTTGTAAGATTTGTGGATTTAGCGTGAAAGTTTCAGTAACAGTAACCAGCTTCAGTTCTCCTCGACCTCTATTTATACTTGTAGGAGAAGATGTCCGTTGAAGGAGACATCCCTCTTTTGAATTTGAAATAGCCTGACCAAAGTATGGTTCGCATTTAATACAACTGACCTTTCTTTTCGGAGCATTTAATGCGGCAGTTGCGGCTCGCAGCTTTCTGCGGCGCGTCAGTCCATGTGGCATCTTCTTATTGGCTCCGTGTCTGCTACTTTGACTTTTTCTTGAACGGCTCTTTTGTCCCTGCTTGGATCTCCGTTCCTCGTACTGCATTTATCCTTTCTGGGATTTGCAGGATACTTAGTCTTGTAATTGGCGCTGTATATACTTAACTGTTCTGTAAGTCTGCGCTGTATCCTTGGTCTCTGTGCAGCTGATGTATACTTTCAGTGCTGCTGTATTTTAGACCTGCTTGCAGTATTGTCTGACAGTGCTGCTGTAACTTCGTTCTAGCAGTACTTCTGTATCCTTTTCATGCAGCGATGCTGCACGCCGTTCTTCCTTGCTTTGCTGTATCCTGCCTTCATGCAGCGATATTGTATCTTGCCTTCTTGCAGCGATATCTCCCTTTAAAGCTTAGATGCAGCTTTATCCTCTTTTAACCTCCATTTTAATCCTTGACTCAAGACTCAATTCTAGTCTATTTATTCACTTAAACAATGTGAAAATGGGGTACTCAAAACTTCCTATTACATGGTTGGTTTGTCTCATCAAAATCTAAACAATGAAATCCCAACAATGTGCAACATTTTAAATAATATCTACATATTCTTCAATTACATTTCTTAATGATTTTAAATATTAGATACATATATTTCATTAATTACTGCTAATTTTCACATTTATCTCATTGTTAATTCTATAATAACTAAAGTGACATTTCATATATTATATTTAGGTTAACTATGTTCAGGTCTACTACCCTATACAAAGTGTGCACATATTTATGTGTCCATCACTAAAGTGTCGAAAATCTAATACAATCATTAATTTCAAGTCACAATATTTAAAGAGATGTGATTTTTACACATAAGCGGTGGACATTTTAAAGCATGCCCACGGTCAATAGGGAACAATATTTTAACTATATTCTGAAAGAAAAAAAACTTTATTTCTTTTGTTTATCTCAAACTTCTAATTTGATATTTGTCATTTATTATTACTCAATTAAATCATATTATTTGAAAATATTATGTTGTGTGTCCTTATAATGTTATATGACTTTTATATATATATATATATATATATATATATATATATATATATATATATATATCTTTGAAATTTTTTATATTAGATATTTTTATTCATTTTCACTTCTCACCACATTATATCTCGATTAGCTTCGTTATATATTTTTCAAAAATAATATATGCTATATGCAATATTTTTTATTAAATGTAAAGTTTTCATTGGATACTTTCATGACATCAAATCAATAGATTGTTTACCAAATATATTAGTTACTTATGTTACATTTTTTTAAAAAAAATTCCCAATATCATTGTATTACTCATTAGTTTAAAGTTCATATACTTCACACAATTTCGTCATATTTTGTTAGTTTTCTGTCACACAATTTATTATTCATTTGTTCTTAATCTCTATATTTTGTTTATCAATTGGTCACATTTGTTAGTTTTCATAAAATATTAAATAGATTAAATATCAAGTTATTTTTATGTCTCAATGGATACTATTGGTGATCGAATATGGTTTTTTTTTCAAAATTAAGTTCATCAATATTTTATTATTATGTGAGTCTTGCATACGGATGTCATTCTATAAGACTGGTTAGGTTATAACATAACACGTTGATCCAAAATAGAAAACATGTAATACTTTTATATATATCATGTAATATTTTTCTTTATATCAAGTAATACTTTTGTATTATGAGATTCATGAAGTAGTTTGTATCAGATTAGTCCTTCACAAACATACAAATCCAATTAATTTCTGTCACTCATGGGTTGTGTAATATGTAATATTTTTTTGTGTATTAGCTAATGTTTTTGGGCATATCAGGTAATATTTTTGTATTATATACATATACTGCAAAATATTATTTATCAAAATTATATTTTTTTATAATGTATTACATTATATACATCAAAGTGCTATATGATACATAGAAAAGTATTATATAACTTCACTTTGACCAATCAAACCCACCTCGTCTCACGAATCTCCTGTCTCACCCAAAAATACTTATTATTTCATCATAGTTAAGACATTTATACTCTTATTATACGTAGTTTGAGTTTTATCACTTGTTTTATTTTCTATCATTATTATTATTTTATAAATATTCTTATATTTTTTTGTAATGTCAAATATTTTATAAAATTTTCAAATGCTTTTGTCTTTGTCTTAGATTTATATATATTTAATAGGAGCATCTAAAGGTCTTTTAAGTATATTTAATTTTTTTTTATACTTATCATTCATTTCTCGTCTTTTGGTACCACTCATAATATTCTTTCTAATATAATTGTTTTATTATCCAACATAGTTAATGTATTTTTTTTACTCACAATCCTAACATTCTTATTTCTATAATTCTCAGTTTTATGTGTATGTTCATATTTACTATCAATCACTCTATCTTATATAATAAACCATGTTTATGATTATTTATCAATTTTTGCTTTTAATTTTAGAAATATTTTATATACTCTCATAAAGTATCGAAGACACACTTCTCTTTATTTCAATATATTTAAATATATGTGTTACATCTTAAATAATCTCCACATAATTTAAATATTATAGATCATCAATATTTATAAAAATTAGATATTTTTCTATTTATCTCGTTGTTACTTCTATGATTACTAAAGTGACATCTCATATATTATATTTTGTTTTAGCTATGCTTACAGAAAAAATAATTTCATTCTACAGTTTCTCTCCAAATTTCTTATTTGATATTTGTAATTTATCATTGCTAAATTAAGACATATAATCTGCAAATAACATTTGTTTTGGAATGATATTTCTTATAGGTTTTAGAAGTCTTGTTAATTATAAATATAAAAGTAGATTACATTGTCATTTATTCTCAATTTTCTTCAATGCAATTCTATTTTATAATGGATAATAGTTTGGGGATCGAAAATGAATTTTCTAAAAGGCTTTAATTTTTTTTACTTAAGTTTAGAAATATTTTATTATTCTTAAAACATAATCTTTATATCATAATCTTCATTTTTCTATGGCATGTCTAACAAAATCTACACATGTAGTAATTAATTTTCTTAGTTTGATTGATTGTTTGAACCAAAATTTCTAAGGTTCCAACATTTAAATCTCCATGATTATTTATTTTTATCTCCTTTTAACTTTATTAATTATTTTTATTAACTCTTTTATATAAACACTCATATTTTGCCTCTAATTTTTTGATTTTTAAATAAATATAATTTTATTTTATAAAGGATATACAAATTTTTTAAAATCATCTAAAATCTTATTAAACATTCTTACAATAGACGAATAAAATTTCAAAAGAAACAATCAACATTGGAATAAGTTAGTGTGAAAATCTATAATATATAATTACAATTTTTAATTTTAAATTATTTTTATATTAGTAATATTAAACGTTCAAAATATATTTTTAATTTTATAAATTTATTATTTTCTTTTTATTATATTTATATTAAAAGAAACAAATATGATTTTAAAGAAAATATAAGAACATAATTTCTAATAATACCATACTTTAATAAAAATATTAACTTTATGGTTTTTTTTTACATATGCTTATAATATATCATTGGAAAACTCTTTAAATATATATCAATATGAAACTAATTTTAGTTTAAGATTCAAAATACTCAAGATTATAAAAGAAAAAGAATCAAACTATATAAAAATCTTCAAGAAGAGTTTGGAATATAGAGGACTCTTACCTTTTATAATCAAATAAAAAAATAAAATAAATATTAAATTATTTTATTATCGTTGGTCCCAAGTGACACAGAGGTTCAGCGGGGGGATGATCATGAATCTCTATGGATTTTTCAAATCTTTGAACTTGTTACACTGTAAGTTAGAATAATTTACAGTGCATGGTGCAGATTAGCTTACAATGCTATTAACTAGTGTTATTTGATGTAACTAATTAGGGTTCTTACGACGGAATAAATACTTTACAGAATATGGTTCGTTTGAAAATACTTTTGGAATATAAGCTTTAAGAAAGACTTTTATGCAGTATGATATGAGATATTGATGCAACATATATAAAGTACGCATACATAAAGATAAAATAAGAAAGCACACAAGGTCTTATAGTGGTTGGAGGGTGGTATAAAATTTCTACATCCACTCTACTCATTTTTAAGGGGGAACTTCGTTAAAATATTTGAATTACATAACTCTTCCTAATAAAATTTGATTCAACAAAGTTACATCTACTAGGACTTAATTCCCACATAAGTTACTTAAATTCAAAAGGCTGACCCACACAGGATCATTATAACTCACACAGAGTTATTGTTAAACTCTAGACAACAAACACACAACTAGGAAAAACCTCCTATCAACTGTGGATACCTAAAGCAATCTAAGCACACAATAGATGGTTAAAATTCAACTGGTGTAGGAAGAAGCCTTGAGATTCTTATATATTGGTCTAAGATAGACTGCTTCTTTTAAACGTTGAGTGATTGAAACTTTGGCAGTTAAGAGCTTTTGAGTTTTCTTTCTTGTGAATTCTTTAAATGTAATTTCAGTAGTTGTTTCAATCAAGTCTTGATCTATTTATAGGGGTAATATTATGTCAGAAGATGACAAAGTCTCTTGAATTTTGGATCCTCTTCAAAGATATAGAGATTGTATTAAATGTAGTCTAATGGTTGCATTAAATGTTTTCTTGTCTTGGACTTCAGATTTTTTATGGAGCTGTACTAGGTTGCAGCTTCTTTGCAGCATGTCAGGCCACTTGTCTGCTGTATATTGGCTCTCTCCACTGCAACTTTCAATTTGTCTCTACTGGCTATATTTTGATCTGTTGATATGAACAAACCTTGTACTGAACTTAATCTTCCTCGTACTGTAATGTTGTTTGTCTGCTTAATGTTCTTTAAGTATCTTTTCATCTTGCAGCGTACATCACTCAGTTTTCTGCAACCTTGATTCTTCACGCTGTAACATAGCTTACAGTTTTGTTGTATCTTCTCAAGCTTGCAACACTATTTTTTTATTGCTTGCAACGTGACTTTTACTAGCTCCCTTTTCATTCTTCAACCCGATCTATAGACTCAAGTTTTAGTTTAATTTCACTTAAACAATGTGAAAAATGGGGTGCTCTAATTTCCTATTACACTTGTGTTATGTCTAATCAAAATCTGAACATAATTTTCCTAACAACCATCATTCAAAATATTCAAGATTATAAAAGAAAAAAAATCAAAACATGTAAAAATCTTCAAGAAGAGTTTGAAATATAGAGGACTCTTATCTTTTATAATCAAATAGAAAAATAATATTAAATTAGTTTACCATTCTTATTATAGAATTTTCTTTAATTAGGACTCTAATTTAATTTAATTTAATTTAATTATGTAGGAAGGTTAAAATAGACATTATGAAAAATGGACGAAACTTAAATTATTCGTACTTATATGGTAGTATATATATATATATACATGCTACATGCTTAATATATATATATATATATATATATATATATATATATATATATATAAATAGAGATTAGAAAATCACATATACATGCTAAATAGAGAATTCGAGCTTTTTGGGGGTTAATCTATACATGAGATTTCTAGCCCATTTGATCTTTTTCTTCTTGTGTCTTTATATAGTTTTCTCTAGAGTCCAATAAGAGCAAAATGCTTTCTGCATAAAATAAGGCCCATTACGCAGTATTTCTAAATTCCAAAATTTTGAGTTTTTAAAATTTATTTTTTAATATTAAAAGATCAAATTCACAAAACAGAGCTCAACCACTCATAACCAAAACTCATTTTGCAAATTTATATATATGTATTGACACGTATTATAAATAGTTTCTAATCAATTTACACGAACTTATGAATCTCAACCTAAATTAATAATTCAAAAAATAATTATCTTTTTTCTAAAAACATAATTGATTACTTTTTTTCTTTGGAAAGAAAATTTGTTTCTTCAAGGTTATATATGAAATAAATTAAACACGCACACTTACATAAAAAATATTACTTTTTTTTTAACATTCTGATAAATTATTATGTAAACGTGAATTTAATCATACATATCTATAAATATCTATAGAAATTAGTTGGTATAGATCTTAATATCTTATACTTAATCCAATGTTCTTATAATTGTCCAGTTGCCAAACCACCTACTAGCATTTAGATATATGTTATTAAGCACCAAAACTAGACTATCACTTAAATCAATCTAATAAAGTCCAAAGTTCAATTTTTAAATAAATATAATAGTAATTTAATATATAAGTATAGATTGCATTGATAAATCACAATAACTTTGAAACACAATTAGAATTGTTGAACATGAGAGTCATTTATTTGGATTTCGTGAAATTTTAAGAACACTTTTCAAGATAATTTTTTCTGAGTCTCGAATTTCGATATTATTTATAATCTTCAACCTAAATCTAAATTCAATTATTAATATATTTAGATGGAATGAATGTCCATTTTCTGAAAAAAAAAAAAAAAAACTGTTACATTTTCAAGTAAAATGAAAGGCGATATTTGTTTCTCATCTCAAAAATAATTTTCCAAATTTTTACTATATGAAATACTAAAAATGTGTTCACTCTCATTTTCAATCTCATAATTACTTTTAAATTAAATATTTAAAATGAGTTCAATCATTATCAAATCATCTACTATAATACATATAAAATATATCAAGGATCAATTTCTATCAAATCAATTTAATATAATACAAGAAATTTCAAACATCATCATTAAATTGAATCTACAGATCAATTTAATATAATACAATAAATTTCAACATCATCATTTAATTGATCACATTACTTATATACTATTCAATAAAATATAATTTTTAATCAAAACATTCAAAATGTGGAACTTACCTAATTTTATTGTTACAAAAAAATCTATAACACAAAAAAATCTATAAAAACGTGTAAACAGTATCGAAAATAATGAAAAGTAGAAATTAAGGTTGAAAACAAAACAAAAAAAATTCCAAAATCTGATGATAAGGTCCCACGAGATAAGAACATTCGATTCCACTAATCATGAGAGGGCACGCCAAACTATTCCCTACACCTGCGTAGCACCCTATAATAACTTTCTCAACGACCGTCAAAAAGGCGCATTGTACTGAAAATCCACCTCAGCTCAACCCCATCTCAGCCCACAAAATCCACTGAAAACTTTAAATAAATTAATTCTGAAAAAAAAAATCGATTGAAATTCGATTAGTGATGGAAATGTTGTTGTCTCGATGATTTTTCTGGTTGAAATGATGGATTTTTGGCAATTTTATTGCGATTTTGAGGTGTGATTTTCGTGCTTTGGTTAACAGTAGATTTGGGGTCGCAATGCGAGCTGGTTTCCGTCGAATTTGTGAAATCTTACTAGGATTTTAGGTGGAAGAAACCCTAGATTTTGGGGATTTTGTCTTAGCTTCAGCGGATATGCGAAAGGTAAAAACCCTAATTCTTTCATTTCTCCTTCAGTTTTTTTTTTTGATACGTTCCAATGTCGTGCTTTTTTTCTGTTTCTTTTTTTTTTTGTGAATTTTGCTTTGACTCGGTTTTGTGGTGTGATGTTGATTAGATGAGAATTTTTGCGTTTGAGCTAAAGATGGACTGTTCTTTTGAGTTTGATCTTGGGTGCTGAGAAAGATTGGATTTTGCGGTTCTGTTGGCTATCACGGAATTGCATGCTGAAATTTGTCTTTTTCTTTTTTCCTTTTTTTTTTCTTTTGTCTTTTCCTTCCTATAACCTTTTTGAACATCAATTGAAAACTAATTGTTATGTTGATGATTTTGTGGTGGATATTACCTCTGACTGGGAGGAGAAAAGAAAGTATAAATTGTAAATTTGTGATTTGACGTGGACGAAAATGGGAACCCCTTAAAAGGGTTAGGACATAGGAGCCAATAAACTTAAACTTTATCGATCTAGTGAATGAATGGAATTAATAGGAGGCTTTATTTTCAGTTAGCTACTTCTACTCATGATATGTTAACTTCTTGATGGAATTTTATAAGTTATGGGGAAGGATCCTATATTCACATAGTGAGGGATCTTCTCAACATATTTTCAGTAATGTCTATCTTTATTTTAAAAGAATGTGATTGGTAGCCAGTTGCACAAAGTTGCTTTGAGAGGGTTTCTAAAGTAATTTCTGGTTTACATTTGTAATTGTTTGTGTGGATGAGTTGCCGCTGATATACTATTGCAGGTTCTAGTAGTTTAAATGGTATGATTTTGTCATTATTAGCTTTTATTTTCATATACGTGGTTTAGAATACCTTTTTTTCTTTCTAGGAAAAATGCTTATGAGTATATACGTATTAACAAAGATATGTCATGAAGTAGCTCAATCATTAAATGAAGTTTAAGAAACCTTGTTTGCTCTATAGAAAGACAAATTGCACAAGTCAAGCACCTTTTTAAAATGATGTCAGCACATACCAGGTTGCATCAAGTCTCTTAGATCGTCAAATTTTGAAATTGAATGCAATGCAGATAGTCCCATCTTATACTTTCACATTTTTTATTTCTCTGACTATCTGATTAGTCTTTCTGGAGAAGATGCGTCATGTTCCTTGTAGGTATTGTAATCTGAGAATTTTTGTTGATTTGATGTACCATGAGCAATTTTTGTCCAGGATTATCTTATGTGACTTAGGACCATCCTTCTAGCTGCATTTATTTATTCCATTTGGTACCACTTTTTTTGGTTTCTGATTTGAGCTTTTAACTGAGTGTTGAGCCTTCTGAGGCGATGGATCTACTTTCCATCCCTGGCATAGAGGCTTTTGCCTCAGATGTACTCTGAGCAGTCTAGTTTAGTGCAAATAAAACTTAATTTATCTTGTATCCCACTTGCAATAGTTATTCACTATATATCAAGGCATTTTAGAATTTTGTAATTTTTAGTTTCTGCTGACCACTGCAGATACTGATATGAATAGGGAAGAGTTGGGAAATATCTTGACTGTCAGGACAAAACCACCAGCCCTAGTTGTTGCGAGAAGCAATGGCCACAGGGAAGACGATGGGAACTGGCAGTCTAAGATGGAACCACATGTGGGGCTAGAGTTTGATTCAGCTGATGAGGCACAGGAGTTCTACAGTGCCTATGCAACCCAAGTGGGGTTTAAAATTCGGATTGGGCAGCTGTATAGATCCAGAGTTGATGGTTCTGTTATTTCCCGGAGATATGTGTGTTCAAAGGAAGGATTTCAGACCAACTCCAGAACTGGTTGCCCAGCTTTCATAAGAGTGCAAAAGATTGATTCTGGGAAATGGGTTTTAGCCAATATTAAAAAGGAACACAATCATGAATTTGAAGCCCCAGGAGAACTTTGTCCAACTCGGATACAGAGGAAAAGTATTCCAACTCCAAGGTCGTCTGCGGGTGGGGCTAGTCGGACAGGAATCAGATCACATGACGATGATGGTCAATCTGGTATTGTTGATATGAAGCGTCTAAAAAAGGAAGAGATGGATGGAATGGTTGGACCAATAGGTGAACCTTACAAAGGACTTGAATTTAATTCTGCTAATGAAGCTTACAAATTCTACTACACATATGCAGCTAATACAGGATTCAGGATCAGGATAGGCCAGTTATTCCGTTCTAAACATGATGGGTCGATTACATCACGAAGATTTGTGTGCTCCAAAGAAGGGCATCAGCACCCTTCAAGAGTTGGCTGTGGAGCATATATGAGAATACAAAGGCAAGAATCAGGAAGGTGGGTGGTTGATCGTCTTCAGAAGGAACATAATCACGAATTTGAATCTCCTACCGATCCTAGTAGATCTGTGACTGTTGCATCAAAGGGGTACAGAGAGGAAGGAAGTAGTGTGCTGGAGAACTTGGATTTAGTTGAAACAAATGGAGGCCTCAGCCTCGTTAGACGAGTTTTAGAAAGTAATATTAGTAGTGATTGGTATGATTTGCTTCTTGAGTACTTCCAGTCTCGGCAAGCTGAAGATACAGGATTCTTTTATGGAGTAGAAATGCGTGAAGGTAAGGGCATGAACATTTTTTGGGCTGATTCACGATCTAGGTTTTCATGCACTCAGTTTGGAGATGTCATTGTCTTTGATACATCATACAGGAGAGGTAGTTATTCGGTGCCATTTGCTTCATTCGTTGGGATCAATCATCATCGGCAACCTGTACTGCTTGGTTGCGCTCTAGTTGCTGATGAATCTGAGGAGTCTTTCACTTGGATATTTGAGACTTGGCTTAGGGCAATGTCAGATCACCATCCTGTCTCTATAATAGCCGATCAGGACCGGGCCATTCAACATTCAATTTCTCGGGTTTTCCCAGGGACACACCATCGGTTTTCTGCCTGGCAAGTTCTTGCCAAAGAACAGGAGAACTTAGGTGCATTGTTCTCCATGGATGCCAAGTTCAAATGTGAGTATGAAACTTGCATCCAGAGTCAGACAGCTAGTGAATTTGATTCTGCTTGGAATATGCTCATTGACAAATATAACCTTAGAGAGAATGTGTGGTTCAAAGAGATGTATAGGACACGTAAAAGTTGGGTTCCCTTACACTTAAAAGGAACATTCTTTGCTGGTATCCCAGTGGATGGGAGCTTAAAGTCGTATTTCGGTACACTTTTGACTCCTCGGACACCTCTTAATGAGTTTGTTGTACGATATGAGAAAGCACTAGAACAGCACCGAGAGGAGGAAAGAAAGGAGGATTTCAACTCTTTTAATCTGCAAGCAGTTCTGCACACAAAAGACCCAATAGAAGAACAATGCAGAAGACTTTACACAATCACTATGTTCAAGGTTTTCCAGAAGGAGTTCCTGGATAGCTTTTCTTATGCTGGTATGAAGATAAATGTCGAAGGAGCCATTAGTAGGTATCTGGTGCAGAGGTGTCCAAATGGTGATGAAAGGACAGAGACGAACACCGTTGCCTTTAGTGCTTCAAATCTGAATATCAGCTGTAATTGCAAAATGTTTGAGTTTGAAGGTGTTCTTTGTAGGCATGCACTGAAGGTGTTCAACTTAATGAACATAAGAGAGCTTCCATCTCGCTATATCCTGCATCGATGGAGTAAAAATGCCAAATATGGTATACTAAGAGATGCCGATTCAGGTGGTGGTGCCCAAGATTTTAAGGCTTTGATGCAGTGGAGTTTGAGAGAAGAAGCTCGGAACTATATCGAGGCTGGTGCATCATCTTTGGAAAGATACAAACTTGCATTCGAGATCATGCAGGAGGGTAGAAGGAATCTCTGCTGGCAAAACTAGGATGTATCAATTAGAAAGGTAATTCTTCTTCCAAGTATTTATCTTGATTCGAAGTCATATAACAAAGGGTATCTGAGCTCTGAGCTTTGTAGCTCCTACAATGGGCTAGTTTTGGCTTGTTTCAGCCATGTAATTAAATAGCATCTGTTTTTCTTTATACCTGTATCCGAGCTGAGTCTTGGCTCGAATTGTAGTTCTGATGAACTCAGCTCAAACTGTAGTTGTCTTGTCTGTTTCATGTATCGATAAACACTGCTCCAATTGAAGATATATTCAACCAAAATGTAGTTTTCACTTGTGTTTTCTCCTGATTTTTATGTATTATGTTGCTTTTTTCTTGGCTTTGCTTGGAAACTGTTTGTTTCTATGGATGTTTGCAGTCACCTTTGAGGGTAGTTTACTTTCGAATCGTTTTTTGTGTTGAGATGGATGAGATTGCTCGTTCTCTTGTTATTCCCATTTGCCAGAAACTCCCAAAAAAAATTTGAGCACTTTGTTCACTCACATCATGCAATTCTACTGTGATCAATCAACTCAGTATAAACTCAAAACTGATTCATCAACTCCTTAATCGTCCTGTCGAAAAAACAGCAATCTTTAGCTATTAACTCAGCAGTTTCCATCAATCTTAACATACAGCGAACAGTATATAAATTAGAAAAGAGAATGCTAGACACAAGCAAGCGCATAAAGGTATAGAACTATTCATAGAATACAACAATTTGAATGATAGCTAGCTAGAAAACTGAAAAATCAAGGATAGAGAGATTTTGTCAAAGTGGAAGCACATATGAGCCCAAAAAGGCATGAGAAAGAAACAATATTTGCAATTTTTGTAGATGAGCCTGCTGACAATAGAACTCGGTAATTATCACAGTCTCCACGAAAACCCCGGACAATCATTGCCTGCAAACAATATGCAAACTAACAATCAGTAACCAATGAATCGAAGATACCTTTCACATTTCTATTATCCTCCACTTCCACTCTTTGTGCTAAAAGTTAGTGTGAATTGTGACAAGGAAACCGGTTTAGTAGCTTCAATTAACATGTTAATTGACTAACATGTCAAATCCACACCTTTGAGCGAAGTGTTTTTACACAAATTACTATGATATGTAGAACTAAATTAAATCACTGGACACAAGTAATGAAAATTGAATCTGGATAGATAAGGAGAAAACTATAAACCTGGCTTATTTGCGCTGCATGGTTATAAATATTTTTGAAGATCCGACGAATGTATACGAAGAAAACTGCACAAAGATCAAGAGTCAAAGACTTATAAGCAACAAGAAGCTCCTTTACATAGGATGGATTGTAACAATTGAAAAGCACCAATACAAATGTAAAATCGTCTCTGGACATACGAGTTCACAACAAATGACTAGTGCATAAATGATGTAAGTGCTATAAATTCATGTTATGCATGTTTTCAATGTCAAGTACTTGCTCACAATTAATAAACACGTTATCTTGGATGCTATTTCAACTAAAATAATAATTGAATCCCATACAAAATAATATCATCGGATCAAGCAGCCACAGGCACATTGCAGTGAACTAAGTAGTAAAAAGATATATGTTCATTTAAGTAGCAGAATACCGTCTACAGTCTCCAGTGTGGTTAATTGTTGCCATTTTATTCTACGAGATACAATTCCCAAGGCCACATTACGAACCTGCAAACATATAGAAAATTTGAACATCAAGTGAAATTTTCACTCAGAAAAATAAAACTCCTAGTAAAGGCATTTGAAACCAATCAAAAACTTTCAAAATCCAGAAAATTATGGTCCTATCTCACCTCATCAAACACCAGATTGATAAATCTTAATGACAGTAGAAGAGTTAGGATAACTTCAGCCACTGGGATGCCGAGATTTTTCAGAGGGAGAATAAACCATTGCAAAGCAAATGCAAGCTGCTCCGACGTTGTGGTTGTTAAGCAAAGGCTAGCACTTTGGAAGATCTTTTAGGGACAGGGAAAAGAAGAAAAAATAGGCATGGTAAGACATACACAGCATGAAATGGATAACACATAATTCATTTCAGGCACCTCAATACAAATTAGTGTAACTACATGATTACAACAATATAGCCCTATAATATTGGAGAGCATGATTCATTTTGAGATTTCAAAAGAAGACTAAATACTCTCCATCTTAGTTGGCTCACCCAACATCCAAAAACATATAGAATTCTACACATTTCAAAATTCACTACTCTGTTTTCAAAAATGAAATGAAAACCACTTTGATGTCTTATCCATGGTTCAAGTGCATGACAAATAACATGTTAACTAATGGGACCAATGGATGTGACTGGAGGTTGTTAGAAGTCAAACCATGAAAACACCTCCAATCTCGCAGGCAAACCAGAGGAAATGAAGTAGAAGAAATGGAAAAAGAAAACCAATAGATCATCTCCATCATCTACCCAAGGATGAAGGTTTCATACAATTTCTATCATGACTCATTCAACATGAAGTTTTCTCCGAAATGTGGAACCAAAAGTTCTAGTTTCATGACATGCTTCACAGAAACATTCGATGGGTGAAATCTAGTTTGTCCAGGAGAAACTTATGGGTAAGGATAACTTTTTACTGGTCGTTTAAAACATATTTATGCATCCAGCCGCTTGAACAAAGTTGGTGTTCCTGAAGCATTCAATCTTTTATAGATGCTAACAAAATCACAATTAAATGCAGTGGACCACTGGCATATTATCCAGTACATATAACAAGATCAAGAAAAACATGAAAATAGGTTTCAACCCCACTAGATTCTGTATGTTACCAGATGTTGATGCTCTTTATGGGGAACCTCATAAATTCATTCAGTGAACATATTAGACTTCAATAAATGAGATGGAAATAAGGAATAGATTTCACTTTATACACGCACCCATCACTTTAGATAAGTCATCTATTAACTTTGCAAGCTTCAAGGAACAGTAAAGTAGTTTTACCTGAGAATGTATATATATAAACAAATACTCTGCCAATTTTTACAAGAAATTTTACCTAGTCTAAAAAACAAAGTAAAGCAGACTTACAGTGAAAGTTAAACAAGCTGCTGCACTAGCAGCTGATAAGCCTTTCCTGGTGAGTTGTAATGGCCCCAACTTCAATATTACATATCTATAACCTTCAAAAGATGCAGGAAGATTTTGTAATCCGGTCAATGAAGAGGGTGGGCTTCTTGAACGTAAAAGAGAAGGTGCACTATCCGTACTCAACCCGAACAAAACAAACAAAATACCACAGAGCAAAGTCACTCTTCCCAATTGATCCTACAATAATATTGCACATTTAATAAACCAACTTCCCTGCATAAACAAAAGTACAATTACTACAAATATGTCCCAAGTAGAAATATATGCTATGATTTCATACATGAAACATATATTTTAATCCTCCTCATAGGTATGCTTAAACATTTACCATACAGGACCATGTTTAACATTACCTTCCACACCTCAGTAGGCTGAGCCAAGATAGACAAAAACACTAGAAACATTACTACTCCCAGACGCATTGCCAAATCCGATCTTGCTGGTAAAATTACCAGTGCCAATAGCCATGCCTACACTTTAAAGACATCAGGATAATTAAATACTATACCTGTATTGATGCACCAACTTCTAACTACTCTCACTGATAGCTTTTGAACTGATAAAACATTCTAGAAAAAGCAAACACAAAAACTTGAAAAGTCAACGAAAAAATGAAACAAGCACCAAAACTCTGAAAATCAACTCTTCAAAGGATCATAGCTAGCAAAACTTCTCTAATGTGAAAGATATAAATCAAGTCCTTCACAGCATATGCAACTTCCAACCAAAGATTCAGGTTTCAAGCAATTCTTTTTTTTTTTTTTAATAATGTTCATAAATCATAGAGCAATATGTGTATTATCATTATTTCATTCACATTTCGTTTCCACTGAGGACAAACCAAAAAATTCAACAAAACTACATATGTATGTTTCCACATACTTGGCACACAGTAAAATCAAATCACCTACATTATAGATTAAGACACCAACTTGGACAAGTACAGATAAAGCACAAAACACATACTATAACAGAAGGTAAATACTCAAATATATTCTGCTTTCATTTTCAAGAAAATGTGAGAGATTCATCATTTAACTACCTAGCTCCAAGCAAAATCAAAGTAAAGATTACACAAACATATGACGTTCCGCTTAAGAGAAACAAATAAATTAATCAGAATCAGATAATGCATCAACAGAATCACCAAACACGAATAAAATAATGGTATTCATTCAAATTTCAATGAGGAGAACATTCTCCAACAGAGAAAAATAATACTTCCAATTGAGTTCTAAAAATAAATTATACAAGAAAGAACTCATAGCACTACAAACTAGCATTAATTAAAATATTTTCGCCATAAGATCTCAGTCAGGAAAACTGAAAAATAATACAAAGAGAGACAGAATTTCTACAGTTTCCATCAACAAAATCAAACTCCTGAAAAATATTCCAAACGTAAGGAGAAGGAAATATACCATCTTTAGTCTGGGATCCACGCTGTGCAAAAATGTGGTGGGAGAAGATATGTATTGAGCAATGGGACTTGATGTTGCTCCAGATATTGCTCCAAATACTTTCTCAGCCGCAAACAGATTTCTCGGCAACCATTTTTCCCAAGTTTTACTGCTCCCAACGCCATTATCGCTCTTTTCTGTACATTTAATTTGAATTTTGAGTTTTATTGAGTGGCGGTGTAGCAATAGCTGGTGCGAAAATTCAGGAGGATTTTTGACGGAGGGGAGCGTATGGGAAGATGACGGAAATATCATCAGTAGTTTAGGCTGCGCGGCGAGGAGAGGCGGATACATCGGTGTGATTGGTTGGGCACAGCGGCGCAGCCGCGGCGGAGGAGAGTGGTGGAAGGTCTGTAATTTTCTCTCTCACTGTATTTATACATACATATGCAAATTAACGATAGAATATCTATTGGATGGGAAAATATTAATTTGGTCCTCAGAATTGTTCTTATTTATGATTTCATATCTATTATTTTTGTTTCATCAGTAGCAGCTACTCGAATGTTCATTTTTTATCAAATTTTATTTCCTCCGTTTATTCACAGTAACGGAAGTCAATTAACAATACATTTAGATTTAGGTTATGGTGAAGGGTAAAGTTCATTTCCCAATTCGATTTATCCTATCGTTCCTTCATTTATGAGAAACATTAATTCATATTTCCAAAAGGATAGGATTATAGGCAACCCAAAATTTTTTAAGCACATTTCAATTTATATATATTTTAGTTAAAAAAATTAAAAAATAAATAATATAAGTTTTATCTTTTAGCTTAAATTGTACAGTTTCGTTCGATCATCATGGTCGGTCAAGATGACCGAATACTCTTCTATGCATTCGGCCAATCAGGACCGAACGAAACTATTTGGGTTTAATCGATTTTTTGCATTTTTCATACAATTTTCATTTAATTTCATATATTTATCAAAATCGTGAATATTCGTCATTATGTTGACATTATTACATTTCTCAAGAAATTAAAAGATTTAACATTAAAAAAGTAAGAAAGTTGAAAAAATAGAGAAATGAAAGAAGGGAATTAGGGTTTCAATTTTTTTTTCTTTTTTTACTTAAAAAGTAAAAATGGTATTTTTTAAAAATTTATTTTTTTAATTAAAATATTTTTAATTGGAATGTGCTTCGAAAATGGTGGAGTAGCTTTAGTTCCACCCTTTCCAAAAACATAATTTTTACATCAAATATATTATAAATTTTTAAAATTCCTAAATTCATAAGACATAGATATACTGCAACATAATCATAATGTCAATTACATAATATTTTGGTATAAATACAAATCAATATTTTCATAAAACATTCACATTCATGAAAAACCAAAACATACTATAGAATAACTTCACCATCTTCACTAAACCATATCTTCCACCATCGATTTGCTATGAACATTGATTCCTGATCGACCAATCTTGTATACACCATTGACTAACATGAATCTTTCTTCTTCCTCAATTCAAATTCAAATCCAAAAAATGTTTCTTACCCAATGTATTCCTCAATGATCTTGTCTATATATGGAGTTAGTTACGTCCAAGTTTAGCAACTGTTCTACACAATTTATGGTGATTTTTTAACTACCCTTTTCTTGATTTGTTTCATAACAAGGGCGTTTCACAATTTTTAAGATAATGGAGTCATAATGTCTCTTGAGCTCTTTGCAACTCCCATCTGCCATTTTGTATGAGGAGCCAATGTTTATGCCATTCTCTCTCCCTTGAGCTTAACAAATTGAAACACCTCTTTCATTGATCAGAATACGAATGAGACGAAGATCGAGCCACAGGTCCAATATTATATATGTTGATTTCTCATGTAACATAGTTTTGCAATTCGAAATATCAACCATATTAAAATGTTTTTGGATGTTTTAAAATTAAAAAAAAAACATTTTTACTTTTTTTTTTAATATGAAATGTCTTCTTTTTCTCATTTTCAAATTAACTTTTTTTAACTTTCACTCACTCTTTCCGTCTATTCGAGTCTTCTCTTTTATATTTATTATTGTTATGGCGAAAGCCTAGCTAAACTAATGTGTATCAATTATTATCGGTGAATGATGGTTCTCACTATAAGGTAAAAAATATAAATAGATGTATAATAAATCCTAAGTAAAAAATTTCATTTGTTTTGTTGATTTGGACATTATCAGTTTTACATTGGAATTTCGATTAATTATTGATAACTTAGATAGATTTCTCATTTGTGATCAGTATCATTGAAAACATGGCTTCACAACTAAATGAGTGATGAATACATGGATGAATAATAATTTTGTGATTTATCTTAAAAATGCTATGCTCGATATGTCACTAATGAAACTATCATTCACAAATTTCAATATATAGTGAATCGTCGAGATCAATCGTAAACGATATCTCTTTTTTTTTTTTAATTCAAACAGAATATATAAATTAAATCTTTGAAATCATTTGTAAATTGCATTTTGAATGAAAATTTAATTTTTAATATATCACTTTTAATTGTCATCTCTTTGAAAAATTTATGCGTCCGCTACTAATCATGTTCCTAAAAAAAATAGTAATCTTTTAGATTTTGGGACAATGTGTCATCCAACGAGTAAAAATTAATAGGGAAATAAGATGGTTATATTGGCTTCTGATTGGTAGGTAGGCTTGTGTATCTCTCTTCAAGAAAGTTGCCAATATATAGGAAAATGCTATCATACACATCGTGTACAACTTTTAATATGTTCACTTCATATGTTCACTAATGAAGTGTAATAATTTTATCTCCTAATTATATAAAAAAAAAAAATATATATATATATATATATATATATATATATTGGATATATAACACATCAACGATAAACATGTATTAATATGCCAACGTAACGACGGGTATGGTTGCATATATATAAGGCTTTCACTCTCTTACATGTGTGATATATTGTAAATAAAGACAAGATTTTTTTGAGTACTTCCATTTGTCAAACAAGGCGATCCATTTTTGATGATTGCAAAGCTGATTCAACTATGCTGGCATATGGTCTAATGCTGCCTCCAACAAAAACGACGTAGTTTATGTGCTTGGCAAAGATCCACCTCAATCCCAACTCCAGAAAATATTAATGTAGGGCTTCAAGAATCAAGAATATTTTTCCATTGATTTAATAACTGCATTGTGAAATTGATTAGAGAAAAAGTATACACTTTAACGAAAAAAAAACACAAAATCTTGAATCACTGGGCACAAATTGTTCTTATGGAGTCAACTTATGCAATATATTAAATAGAATATTAAATTTTAATCAATATATATTTTATTTAGTAATGTTTTCTTATTTTTAGTAAATTTATAGTCATTAATTACCCAACATATTAACAGTTTTTTTTTATATTTTTAATTTTTATATTTAAAAGATTTATATGTTATTCAATTATTTCTTCAAGATGATTTGATCGGGAGAAAAGAATGTTTATTTTTTTTTTTGATAAAAAAAAGTTTAATTTGGGTAAGATTGTCTCATAGATTACATTTTGTGTGACGATATCCCACCTGATTAAGTTCATCTTATTATTAAGTTAAAATAGATTCATTTAATTTCTTATGTATGGATTGAAGTTGGTGAGAAAATCTTATAATAAATTGACTGAAAAAAAATCCAAAGAAAAGAAAAATGAAGAAACTAAATTACCTAACCAGCACGTGTGAACCAACTTTGGCACGTGAGTCTGAAGCAGAATTCTCATTTACAACAAATTGTTTTTCTTTCTTTGTAATAAATTAAATTAAATATATTCACAAAACGAAACTCAGAATTGAGATGCTCAAATAGTGCTGCTTCTGAGAAATCGAATCATTGCACTTTTGCTTTCTTTGTTGCTTGAAAGAAATTAGAACTGCATTTTTCTCCTTAAAATTCAATTTAATTCGAGGAAAAGAACAATTTTCAGTGAGAGAATTGAAAGGGAAAGATCTCTGATTGATCGAATCTGTTAATGGAACAGCTTATCAGCTTCATTATAAGGCCACCTAGGTCAGAAAAGCTTCTTTCTCTTCTGTTTCTTTTAGCTGTTTGAATCTATGTTGTTTGATATTATTTTCGATGTTTGTATGGATATATCGTTGAAATTTGATTCTTGTTGATTTGTTTTTTCTGGGTAATTTTGGGGGTTGGTGATTTGATGATATATACTTGAGAAATTCTGTGTGTTGGGTAGCTTGATGCGAATTCTGAATTGCTTCACTTATTGTATCCAGATAGAATTTCGGTTTTTCAGTTTTTTTTTTGTTGATTTTGTATGGGAATTGATGTCAATCATTACTTGATCTTGTTGTTATTTGAGCTGAGAAGTGTGAATTACTTGTGATAGTTTAAGTTGTTTCTCAATTTACTTTGCTGCAATGTGAGGTTGTTCTATATGCTATTCATTGAGGAATTGAACTTGTTTTTTCATTAAAACTACCACGAGTCAACACTAGGCTCTTTCAAATCCTGAAAGATGTTTATTTTGTAAGTGACTGCAATTCCTCTGACCCTGATTTAGGTGATAGTTTTTGGTAGAATTTTATGTATATCGGAGTTCTTTCTGGACATGATGGTGTCATTAGGAGGATGGGAAGATGGCAGTTGTTTATTGCCGAAAGTAAATGTCTTTTGGGAGTCAATTTGTAATGATATAATCCAAATTCATGAGCTGATGCTCGGCGTACACCCGAGACAATTTTTGGCTTCTGTCAGTTTGCACAACTCTAATTGCTTTTATTGCAATCAATCACGATGTTTATCAAATCACTTATGGTCATACATGTTAATTTATTACTAAGTTTTAAGTTCTAAATCTCAGCATATGCATGAACCATTGTTTTTTTATCAATACTAGATGTTCAACTTCTCTACATTGTTGGACTGCAGAGCTGAATACAATCCTGAAAATGATTTGTTAGATCAAGAATTTATGCTGAAAGGCAAGTGGTACAAGAGGAAAGATTTGGAGGTAAGAGCCTATTTGTGTTGATTATTTTAGCTGTGCCTCTTTCTATCTGCAAGCAAAATTAACCATTTGTTTACTTAAAAGAAAGGGATGATCCT
This sequence comes from Scutellaria barbata, assembly GCA_028654395.1. Lineage (NCBI taxonomy): Eukaryota > Viridiplantae > Streptophyta > Magnoliopsida > Lamiales > Lamiaceae > Scutellaria > Scutellaria barbata. The sequence goes on along the minus strand of CM053652.1, from coordinate 19,550,368 downwards.
ACTGGATTGTCAGTTTGTCATATCACTCTGCAAAGATGTGTTATTCGATTTTCCTACTTGTCTATGTTTTTTTTGTTTTTCACTTTTTATTTATTTATATATTTACCTTCATCTCTAATCTTTGATTCTAATTAGCAACTTATGTATCCACTTGTGTCTCTATACACTTCCAGTATGGAAAGTTTTTGTCCAAATATATATGTATATTAGAAGAAAAATGTCATCCTTGTACAACTCAGAGTAAATGGTGACACTTAATCCTAAATGGACCTTTTGGGTAATGCTTACTTCAAGTCATCCTTAAAATTGAGTTTTTTTTTTTCCTTCATCCTGCAGGTTGTAAATAGTAGAGGAGGTATTCTCCAATGTAGCCATTACATGCCTATTATCTGTCCCGAAGGAAATCCACTGCCCTGTTTGATCTATTGCCATGGAAATAGGTTTGTAATTTTGATCAGTGGAAAATACTTGAAATTGACACCCTTATTTTCATTTACCAGTCTTCTAGCATATCATTGAATTGGAAATCATTACCATGAGAATTACAACATGGCTTGGATGTGGGTGGGTAAGATGGTGGTAAGTAATATTGATAGAGAAAAGAGCAAATATTGACAGTGATAGGAAACTGAAATATTATTTAGTAGGTGGAGGAATACAAGACCCAGAATAATACCCGATTACAAAAGTTAACTCCAGACTGCCTCTCCTTTATTATGTTCCCCTTATTAATACCCCTTATTCCTAAACTTCAGCAACCATAACAAAAGTAAGAAAAACACATCCCAACAATCAAGCAATAACACATCCCAACAATCAAGCTAATTATTAATTACTTTCCTTTTACGAGTGTATACATGAAAGGTAGGAGCTTGATTGCCTCTTATCAGTTATTGTCATCATTTCACCAACTGGATGGGTTTTCAATTAAATGGGACAGATATAACTGAAGCTGCCTGTCTTATGTGGATTTTCCCAGTTTTGCCTTCCTCATATCAGCGGATGAATTTCATAACAAGACCCAATTTATAGATTAGTTCTTAATTTTAGACTCAAATTTTAAAGTTTCTCAATAAGGGGCTCAATTTAACATTTTTTCTCAATTAAAGGCTTGAAAATTAGATTGAGTTATCAATTCAAGACAAAATCTAACTTTCTTTTTCTTTTTTTCGTTTTTTCTTTTTATTTATATTTCAATATATATTCATATTTTAGATAAGTTAAGACAAGTTAGTGCAATTTTGGAACGATCCACATCCAACTTGTCTTAATTTATAAATTAAGAAAAAAGATATAATTAATTCAATTTATATAATATAATTTATATTAGCTGATTAATATTAAAATCAATTTTCTATATTTTTATTCATGAACTTAAGAAAATAAAGAATTCTTAATTTTATGAATTGTATTAATATTATATATATATATATATATTAATACAAGTCGGATGAAATTCGTTCCAAAATTGTACTAACTTGTCTTAGCTTATTTAAAATATAAATATATATTGAAATATAAATAAATCTATAAATATAAATAAAAAGAAAAAAGAAAAAGAAAATTGAATTTTATCTTGAATTGAGAACTCAATCTAATTTTCAAGCTTTCTATTCAAGTCTTCTTAAAAGCTGCAGTCTTGTTTCAATAGCATCTGCTATTTTTATCCTTTGGGCTATGCATTATTGTGTTGTAATAATTCAGTTATTTGTTAAACCTTGTCGGCAGTAAATTTAGTTGAGTTTTCCGATAACAGTTAATGGAAGGGTTTGTTAAAAGGTGAGATCACCAAAAAAACATTTTGGAGTTTCTCTGGTTGCCTTTGTTGTCTGTGGATTATTCAAGTGTTTGGATTATATGGTATTTTAACGCAGTGAAGTACATCTTTTAGTTATGCAATTTTTTTTAGATATTACCTACTATTGATTATTAATTAGCTTGTCATCTTCATATCTTGATAGTGGTTGCCGAACAGATGCTAATGAAGCTGCTATCATGTTGCTGCCATCAAATATAACTGTTTTCACTCTTGATTTCTCTGGTTCGGGACTTTCTGGAGGAGAGCATGTAACTCTGGGATGGAATGAAGTAAGTAACCTACTAATTCATATCATGATTCATAGACCATAGTGACCTCAAGAGTTCCAATCGATCGGTCATCTCAAGAAACTTTTAGACTGAAACAGCATATCCCTCTGTTTCAAATTAAGAGTCCTGTTCCCATAAACAATTTAGTTATGCAAATGTGACTTATTTTGTGATGAAGGGAGTAACTCTTAAGCATAATCTATGGTAACAAGGTGAGTATGTACATGTTGGCGTTAAGGGATGGGATCACAATAACACAGTAATTTGCAGAAGAATAAAACACACAAGACCAACGAGAGATTCTCTTGTCCCACGCCTAATTGGCTGAACACTCAATTATCATAAAACTCGTTGAATTGGAAGACTGAAAGACACCAAGGCGAATTAAATAGACCAATAATCTTAATCCTAACTTAAGCCCTAAGACACTAAGCCCATGGGTGGCCAACTTAATCAAAACATAAATCTAAATCACAGTAATAGAAATAATATAATAAAGTGATGGGCCTAGGCCCGACTCATCATTCTTCTTCCTGGCATGCGTATCAATACATGAGACACTGAGTGATTTTGAGGAGGCCTGTAGTAGATAACTTGACTGTGCACCTGTGTTCTATTTTTTCCAGTAAACAATTAGAACTTATGTGAAAAGAATAAAAAGAGAATGGAAAATGGGAAACATATGGAAGTGAGTTATGCTATGTGATGCTTTGCAAATTAGCTGAGGAAAAAGCCCATGAAACCAGCTATAATAAGAAGAGAATTATCCATAACAACACGATTTCGCAAGAATAATCGAAGCAGCAGACAACATCATTTAAAGGAGCCACATGTTGTGTCAATAAAAATAAAAGACAAACAGCACTGTTTAGAAATTAGAACTGAGCCAGTGATTTAGTCATTCTAATTGCAATAAGTTTATCAAGGTAGCTTAGTTTGTTAACACATGATCTGTACTAGTTATTAATTACTGGCTTATGGCTATTATTTAATGGTGAAATATGGTTTTAATTTTGCAGAAGGATGATCTAAAAGCTGTAGTTGATTATCTACGGACAGATGGAAATGTTTCTTTAATTGGTTTGTGGGGTCGCTCTATGGGTGCTGTTACTAGGTTAGTGAGTTTCTTTCTTGTTATTTGCTTAAATATGTTGCAAGTTGCAACAATAAGTGTTGTGGATATATTAAATTAGTCCAAATCTTCATAATTCTAATATTGGATGCTAAACGACTGAACTCCAGAAAATGCTGCAAAAACATGCATTGCGATCAGTTATCAGGATTCGAATTCATGTCTGTGCCACTTTACCACTTGTGGACAGTATTTTGCATATTAGGATCAGAAGAAATAGGAAAGATGAAAACTTTTTTGTTCGTCTTTTTTTTTTTTTTTTTTGACTAGGCCAACCTGACTGTGCATTTGGATGACACATATATAGTGTCAATATCATGACTACACTTATTCTAGAGCTTTCAAGTTTCCTGCATATTCTGCTTCTTTCAGCTTGATGTATGGAGCTGAGGATCCTTCTATTGCGGGAATGGTTCTGGACAGCCCTTTCTCGGATTTGGTTGACTTGATGATGGAACTGGTTGATACTTATGGAGTTCGGCTCCCTAAATTTACAGTAAGCTGATCAGTTTAGCGGCCTAGTTTACATGCTTCTCATGGAACACCCATGTCAATGTCGTGTATATAGAAGTTGTGATCCCCTCCTTCCCCTTTTGGTCTGGTTGGCCGTTTGTTTGTTTAACATTATTGCCCTTTGTTTTGTAGGTTAAGTTTGCAATCCAGTATATGCGGAGAGCAATTCAGAAAAAGGCAAAATTTGACATAATGGACCTGAATGCAATCAAGGTATGTATTTCCACCTGAAATCATCTTAGTTCATGAGCTTGACTTCACAGCAAATGTAGTTCAAGATTGTTCTAACTATATTCCCTATTGTTCTCAAGTTACAATGTACCTGTCTCTAATAGATAAAGTTTCTGACTTGACTTCCTGTGACTACTCTTTAGAAATCCTGTTCTTGCTTATTAACATCATGAGCAGTCCTTCCAGTGTTTTCATAAGGCTATGTTTCCAAAAAATTAGAATTAACTAAGATTCACATTTGGAAATTGGCAAAAGAGGACATTACCATACCATTTTGGAGGCATATTCTAATTCTACAGTAAACTAATGATCAAGGAAAATTACTACTCCCTCTGCCCCAAAAAGAGTCCTGCCTCTAGAACTTTGTCCCAAATAGAAATAAGAGTCCTGTTTCAAAATTCAAAATTAATTTTGGAAAACATGGCTTACAAGAGGTTATATCTTTATTAAGTTGATAAAAAATAAAAAGATGTAACAGGGTTCTTTTTTTGGGACAAATGGGGTGTATCATTGATAGAGTTAAGACCCAATACTAATATAATTGACCGAATAGAACGTCCTCAAATTTGAGGTCCCAGAGACGAAAGCTCTGCCACAACCATAAGGCTGAACAATATCATAGTTTCTCAATACCTTCCTAGGTTTTCAAGCTTGTTATAAATACGTAATTAAGGCCCATGCACAAAGCCCATTTATTTAATAATTAATAACTAATCAATAATAAGCAAAATTAATTAGTCCAGTAACTCCAATAGGCCTGCTTTCACTGTTTCCCGCTTCCTGTATACTTTCATGATCGGAGTAGATGTATCAATCATTAAAGTAATGATATACTGATTAAAGTAAGCAATAAGATTAATTATTTACTGATTTACTGTAGCTTACACTTATTTTACTGAGCACACGAAACCTCTTTTGCAGATCATACTTTTAAACCATGTATTTTCTATTCAAATGTTTGGAAGTACTCATTATACGTGTGTTCTGGACCTCTGGTAGTAACATTTGTCCTGTACATATTTTTTTCAGGTTGCTAAGTCTTGCTTCGTTCCAGTTCTTTTTGGTCATGCAAATGATGACGATTTCATACAACCCCATCACTCTGATCGTATATTTGATGCTTATATGGTAATCGTCTTCACTTTTTGATCTTTTATTAATTTCTTTAAAATTTGATTTTTCATTTTCACTTGTTCCATGCATTTTCTATTTCACCAACATAGTTATTTGGTGTAAATATTTATGAATATTTTCCCCATGCCGAAAAGTTAAACCATCATGAAATCTCTATGAAAGATTATCCATGTATATGGAAATAAAACTTGACAACATATATATATATATATATATATATATATATATATATATATATATACTCATATGATACACGTGCATTGCATGTGAGATATTATATAACTGCATGATTTAATATTAAGTATTGTTTTTAAGATATAAAAATTTCAATAATTACAATAATTTCTTTAAAGTTCAATAAAGTATTAGTTAAAATTATCTAAAATTTATTTTCACTCGCATTCTAATAACATCTTATTTTTGTTTTATCATAAATTTAAGGTAAGTTATATTATTATTTTTTTTGTTAAATTGTTGATCATATTTACTGTTTCAATCCTCTTCATATTCATGGATTGATTGTGGATAAACCTTGAATCGTCTCACAAATCTCATTCAATTCATGAGACGATCTCATACAAGATCCATTTGTTTTAAACATAATTTCTAGACAAAAACTTACATTACAATTTTGAAAATTTTTGACAAATTTTTTTAAAAATTTGGATTTATTATTTACATTTATATGTTTAATTAAAATTTATTTAGTCCAAATAATCACTACTATTGGAAATTTCTAATTATATAGCCCTACTATCCTACCCACCATAATGTGTCCACGGTTGTGTCTCAAAAATTTAGTAAATTTATTAATTTCATTTTTCATATGACGAAAGAATGTGATCATTATACATCATCGATGGACATATTAAGAGTTGCACACGATAGACATTTTAGCATTTTCATATATATATATATATATATATATATATAAATTTTAATTTAATATTATAATAATATGTTGATTTTCAATTTGTATTTCAAATCAACCATCATACTTTATTCTAAAAAAATATTGAAAATAAATAATTAATTTAGATTGTAGAGGTAATTAATAATTTAAATATATACTCACTTACTAAAAAAAAAATTATGTTTCTACAATATACAACTTTTTATATAACATACGTTTTGTATCCTTATATAAGTTATATTTTATACAACTCTTTGCAAAAAGTTATATTCGTTATTTTTATTATGGTACTATTCTCGTCACATTATATATCCATTAGCTCAGTTACATATTTTTGAAAAACAATAAATGTTATATACAATATTTTTTTATTAAATGTTAGCTTTCATTGGATACATTCATGATATCAAACTAAATTGTTTATCAAATATATTTAGTTACTTATCTAAATATTTTTATTTTTTTTCACTTTCATCATTGTATGACTCATTAGTTTAATGTTTCTACCTATACTTAACATAAGTATATTCTCTATGTCTTTATGTAACTATATCAATTGATCACATTTGTTAATTTTCACAAAATATTAAATAGATTAGATAGTTATTTAATATCAATTTCTTCAGGTCACTTTTATTCCTTAATGGATACTATTTTGGTGGTCAAATATAATGTTTTTCCTAAGAGGTTTTAATGATGTTTCTTATATGATTAAATTCATCAATATTTATTATTTCATCATCATTTAGATATTTATACTCTTATTATAGACATTAGTTATAAATTACTCTAATTGATAATAGTATGATGAATGCCCCCAAACAATGCGTCTTGAGTCAAATTTTTATTTTTATTTTCTATTGTCGTTATTTTATAAATATCCTTATATCCTTCTGAAATGTCAAATATTTTATAAAGTTTTTCAAACGTTTTTACCTTTATCTTATATTTAGTAGGAGCACTTATAAGCACATTTAAACTATTTGATATGCGTCATTCAATTTTTTCCGTCTTTGGTCTCAACTCCCAATATTCTCTCTCATGCAATTGTTTTATTATCCTACATAATTAATGTATTGTATTAACTTACATCCTAACATTCTTATTTATATGATTCTCAATTTTATGTACATGTTCATATTTACTATCAATCAGTCTATTTTATACTATAAACCATGTTTTATGATTATTTTTACAAAAATTTCCTTTTAATTTTAGATATATTTTACATCATTAAAGTATAGAAAGACACATTCCTCTTTGTTTCAATATATTTAAATATAGATGCAATATTTTAAATAATTTCCACATAATCTTTAATTATAGATTATTAGTATTTATAAATATTTGATATGATTTTCACATTTATCTTCTTGTTATTTTTGTGATTTCTAAAGTGGCATCTCATATTATATATATATATGTAATTATATTTACAAAAATAATAATTTTATTCTATTGATTTTTCTCCAAACTTCTAATTTGATATTTGTAATTTATTATTATTAAATTAAATCATATAATTTGCAAATAACATCTTCTTGAGAAAGATGTTTTTTTATAGATTTTAGTAATCTTGTTAATTATCAATATAAAAGTAGATTACATATTCATTTAATCTCATTTTCTTCAAGGCATGCTCTTGTATCTCATAATGGATTATATTTTTACGATCACATATGATATTTCTGTAAAGATTTAAAACATATTTTTTCCTAAATGTTTATCATTATTTTATTATTTCAACATAACTAAGACATGTGAAGAAAAAAAATCAAAACATGTAATCTTTTTAAGAAGAGTTTGGAATGTAAATGAACTTCTACCTTAATATAATAAAATAGAAAAATAAAATGAATATTGAATTATTTTATTATTCTTTAAATATTATATTTATATCATAATCTTCATTTTTTTCTTATGATGTGTAACTAAATCTACACCTATAATAATCAATTTCTTAGTTTGACAGATTGTTTGAACCAAAGTTCCAAGTGTTCTAACGTCTTTTAAATCTCCATAATTATTTATTTTTATTTTCTTTTGAATTTGTTAATTCTTTTTTACTGGTTCTTCTATATAGACAGACTTGCCTCCAATATTTTGCTTTCTAAAGAATATATGATTTTATTTTCTAAAAGATACACAATTTTTTTAAATTTTCTAAAAATCCTGTCAAACAGGCTAAATGAAAAAAGTTTCAAAATAAACTATCAACATTGCAATTAATTAATTTGAAACTCTTTATTTTTATCTATGGCATGTCTAATTAAATCTACACATATAATAATTAATTGAAGTTTCTACATGTTCCAATATTTAAACTTTTATGGTTATTTGTTTTTATTCATTTTGACTTTGTTAATTCAAATTTATTGATCCTTTTATATAGACAATAATATTTTACCTCCAACTTTTGCTTTCTAACTAATTTTTTTAACTTCCAAAGGATTTTAGGGTTTTTTTTAGAATTTAATCATATTAAAAAAACTCAACTTTATACACAAACCTTTTTAAAATCTTTTAAAATCTAGTCAAACAAGAAATAATATACAAATAAAGATTGGAAAGAAACTATAAACATTGCAATTAATTAGTTTGAATATCCATGATAATTACAATTTTTCATTTAAACTATTTTTGCATTAGTGATAGATATTATTGTTTAAAAATAATTTTTAGATTTCATAAATTTATTTTCTTTTCTTTTCACTATATAAAAAGTAACAAATAAGATTTTGAAAAAAAAAAACATAATAATATCATACTTTAATAAAAATATTAACTTTATAGTATAATTTTTTTATATATACTTATAATATATCATTGAAAAGCACTTTAAATATATATTAATATAATATGAGACTAACTTTAATCTCAAATTCAAAATGTTCAAGATTATAAAAGAAAAAAAAAATCAAAACATGTAATTTTTTCAAGAAGAGTTTGGAATGTAAACAAACTCTTGCCTTTTATAATCAAATAGAAAAATAAAATAAATATTGAATTATGTTACCATCATTAATAAAGAATTTTCTATAATTACGACTCTAATTTAATTTAATTATGTAGGAGGGTTAAAATAGGCATTACGAATAATGGACGAAACGTCCATACTTAATTTATAGTAATAAAATAATAGATATATGTTTTGTATCTGAATTTTTTAATGTTCAAAGTATATCACATATTCTCCCTTCTTCATTCTTCAGTTGTGGAAATTAATTAAACTAGGTATAGCCCGTATTGGACTTGAACACTTCTTCACTTGATGTTTCAAATTAGTGGGAAACTTAAGCTGACACCTGTGATAAAACTATTACATGCTTTAAGTTACTTAACAAATAATAAACAATAAAAAAAAACATAAATTACTTCTTCTGTTATAAGGTTGTCATATGCACCATCTTCATGGTCCGGTTGTGAATAACCTTTCCGTTATAATACCTCTCTCACTTTGTCTTTGATCTCTGACTATATCTGCTAGAGTGCTATCATTCTGATGAACTTCAGTCTTACCTGGGATTCAATAATCGTGACTGGGTTAGTTTGTCAGATATGATTTGGATGGTAACCAGATGGATTTATTAATCATGACACAGAATTCACCAACTCATAAGATTTCTTCTATTCACATTATCCAAGCCTAATTATGACTCGGTGTAGTCAGAGAAGATCCAATATGATTACAACATATTGGCGGTATCATTCAAGTGAATGTAAATAGAAGTTTGCATTGTGTATAATGTGTTAATGCTATGTCTATAAATTCTACCACACTTTTTGTTCCTTTTTATGCTTCTTGCATTTTGACCCCTACGAAACCTGATTCTTTAGGGGGACAAGAACATAATCAAATTTGAGGGCGATCACAATTCTCCTCGCCCTCAATTCTATTTCGATTCTATTAGTATTTTCTTCAACAACGTATTACATCCTCCAGAGGATGAGGTAGGCAGCACATATTTTGACCTGAGCCATGACTATATTTCAGAGGTAATTTGCTCTGTTTCCATGATTTTATTATTTTCAGTATATGGCACTAGCTAGATATCTGCTTCTGTGAAACTTATTGTTTGATTGTAAAACCTCCAGGGTAGTTGGAGTACCGGCCATGACCTGGAGTACCCAGATGAGTTATTGGGTTCACATACGGGTGTGTGGTTTTCGTTTTGCTCATTTTCAACTTTGATTTTAGTCTCTTGAAAGATATGCAATAGCTAATGTTCAATTAAATTCAGGATCAGGAACTAGTAGCACCGAGAACATCAATCTACTTCGCTCAAAAAGACCTATGAGTATGACACTGGTGAGGTCCATGTTTCTGTAATAACAATCACAATGATATTTGTGCTATTGCAAGGTCCCAAAAAGACAAAAGTAACATAGAAAACTCATGCAAGAGATATTTTCACCAAGCTACAGTCTTCTTGCTGCGCTTTCATATCAGTACTACTGTTCAAGAGGCTACATGAGTAGAATAGCTTATTTTTTTGGGTATTGTTCACCAATTAAATCGTTTTTAGATGTGGATGAATGATTGCTGTGTTTTGTTATTCAGGCTCCAGCGGATATTTCATCTGAAGATAAACCACGCGATGATCAGGTTCGTTACACAAATTTTAGCTCAAATTCTTTTCACCTTTTAGCGGCCAACTGGAAGAAGTGTGAGACTAAGAATTTACATGGAGACACTGCTCTTATAAGACCGTATAGCTTTCACTCTCGTGTATTTAAATCAAAAGAGAGATTCAGAGTACATTTCATTAGCATGATCTGACTTGTTCTTGAGTGTCACCAAGTCTGAAAGACCATTTGAACTTTGCAGGTGGAAAGTAGTGGTTCTGATTCTCATGCTTCATCTTCCAATATGATCAACTTTGAACTTTCCAGTGCTGGCACTCATGTACCTGCATCAATAGATGATGGTAAATACGTGGAGTATTCACTTGATACTTTGGCTGATTTCCCAAGCAACACAGAAGAAGAAGAAAGGGCAAGTTTTGCTACTTACTTATATATACAGTTTTAGCATGGAGCCCAACAGTTGATATGGCAGCAGAATCACAAGAAAAGGACTTGACTGAGTTTTGTCATGGACGATGAAAGTGCATGTCAAATCAACAGTTGGGGTCCTCAAGCAACCCAGTATTGGGTTCCACCTGAAAACTCTTCCTCTGTGTGTGTGTGTGAAAAGAGTGATGGATTATTATGAGATTTGGTTTTGCTTTTACCTTAAAAAAAGTGTTAATCTGCTGACATTTTAGTTGCTACATTCTTCAGATGCTCATGGAAGCTGTGTTGGTATCACTGAAGGACCTGGATACAACACACGCTCAAGTCGAGGAACCATCATCAGATAGTAGCATTTACCTTGAACCAAAACCTGCATCAAAGAATGGACTAGAGGATTCCTTTTCTACTCAAGGGGACTCAAATTCAGCAGCCAATGAGCCTAAATTGGTATCCCAAATGCTACCTCCAGACCAAAATAAGGTATCAGAAAATCTGGGTACTTCTCTTCCTACTGGCCCATCAACCGGTATCCACCACATACCAGATGCTGACATAAAGAATCATTCAAACGAGACCTCAATTTTATTTAAGAACCCGACAAGCACCGACTCTACTGCACATCATACAGAAGAAACAAGTGAGGCATCATCCCATACTGATCAGAGTTCATCTGAAGCTGACAAGGCTAATCACACCAAGGTCACTGTGAAAGTTGTGAAGAACCCTACAAACAATATCATGGATGGTCTACTACGTCGTTGGGACCTCAACTTCTTCCGAAACAGATGATTATTCTTTTCAATGGCGAAAGAACGCATACGTTTGTATAAGTTTGTGCAGATGCCAATGGTAGATATCATTTGTGAAATAGTTGACAGCAGAAGAATATGAAGATATAAGAACAGAAAATGTGCAGATAATGCTCTCTTAGGGTTGGAATACAGTGACCATTAGTGTGTGTATGTGTCATTCATTGTAAGTTGTAACAACATATCAATATTCTTTTCCAGATTATGTAGATGCCACAGATCACGTTTCATTAATATATCCGAATCTTTCTTTCATTCATGAATCTCTATTCGATACACAACACTCATAACAAAGGATCAATGCATCAATTGTGGAGCCCAGGAAACACTATACCATTGCATTTGCAAATAACAAAATGCCCAAAAAGCATCAACAAGTAGTATACTTATTGAATCACCCTAAAATTCGAATGGATTACCTAAACAACGGCTCTCCTTTGCTGCACTTTAGCTTTCTCAGCATCAATGATGGATTCAAGCAGCTTCACTGATCTCTCCAACTCACCTTCCTTATTCACAACCACATAATCAAACTCGTTCAAATGCCTCAGCTCTTCTCTAGCTGAGGCAACCCTCATCAACAGAGCTTCAGTCGTCTCTGTTTTCCTATCGATCAACCTCTTCACGAGAGCCTCTTCACTCTCGGCCATCAAAAAGACGAAAACAGCCCCGTCTCTCAAGATCCTTCTCAACGTCGCCGCCCCCTGAACATCCACTCTCAACACAATGTCACACCCTTTCTCCATGAATTCCCTAATCTGCTGCTTTGGAATCCCCTTATAATCGCTGTACACTAATGCATACTCCAACAGCTCATTCTTCTCAATCATTCTCAAGAACTCTTCTTTACTCATGAAGAAATAGTCTTCTCCATCAACTTCTCCGGGCCTTTTGGCCCGGCTCGTTGCAGTAACCACAAAATGCAAATCTTCTCTAACTTCCCTCAATCTTTTAATCACTGCATCCTTCCCTACACCACTGGGACCACTGATCACGATGATCAGAGGGTTAGGGCTTGGGACTAAGGGCCGGGAGCTAAATGTGGAGCCCAGAGTGGCTTCGATGGCCCGAAACACTTCGGTCCGGCCCGCAGATCGCGGATGCGGGATGGGACCCACCGATGGCCTCGTCGGGTCATCCATTGTTGAATTTGCGCTGTAATGTGAAGCGAAGCACAGTGAATTAGCAGAGGCGGTTCTCTGCAACCCTAATCTTAGGGTTTTGATATTGGACGAGATTATTGGGAAATTCGCAAAAGGGATTGTGAATATTGAAGAAAGCAAAAACGGATTCGGGCTCAATTTTGATGCCGAGAACCAGAGCTTTCGGAATGGCATCGCATATGCCTAGAGGTTGAGAGCTCTTTCTGAGGACTAATCTAATTTATTGAATATATTCTCCTCAAAAAATATTATATTTATTTATTTTTTTTCTCTTTCTCTACATATATTAATTCAATCATTTTTAATAAATCAAAAAAAAAAATTATAATTAATATTATTGGTACTATATATTAGTTGAAGGAGATCCATTTATCAATTGATGAATTAATAATTATAAATTCACAGCATGTAGGCAATTCAACAAAAATCTCTACGAATTAATTAAAATATTAATTCATCACTCTTTTAATAAATATAAGCTCAATTATGTTAGTTTGTAGAGAAGTTACCGTTTTGATTGAGTTATTAGTATTATTGCTGGATTAAAATCACTCTTACAAGCATGACTTTTCAGAAAGCATATATATTTAAAAATAAAAAGTCAGAGATGCTACCAAGTGTAGATGTCTATTTACACACAGTACATACACTCACATAAATGTGTGAAAATAATAGACGTTACATTTAGAGGGATTTTCATCTTTTCCTACTCCCTGCATATCTTCATCTTCAATATGGATCAATGGAGTTCTTTAACCATCGATATGAGCATTCCATGCAAGGTTATAGCCATAAAATCATGGCTTAGATCACCCCAGTGGTGTAAACTGGATATTACCTGCTGAACCATCGATTGTTCGAAGTGAAGTGAAACTTTGTCGATTCTTGATGGCATTTTCGTAATGTATCGAACACAGCAAGTGCCACCACGCAGTCGAATCTGATCATGCTGGGCCGTCATCATATCATGAAGTTAGTACCAGTGGCTTCCGGCTCCACCTTGAGCAGCAGCCACTTTCCGGGCCATGTACAGATCGGGTTTGGGCTGCAGCCCGTTGGGTCCATCGCTGACACCGTCTCCACCTTCACTTTTGCAACCTGCATGCTTCCTTGGAGCAATATAGTGAGCCGGCACACTAGGATTCCGCATCGTTTTTTGCTGTTCGGTTGCCTCAATTGATGCTACTGCTGCTGCTCCATAATTGTTGTAACGCAATGTGGGACCGACGATCTTCCCGGTCTTTGCAGCTCCCCTCGCTGAGATAGCATCATTGTCATCAGTAAGGACTAAAAAGCTTGATCAAGTTTGAATCTTTACGCTTGTGAGCCGTATCAAACTTTGACAAAACTCATCTCGTTAAGCTAGTCAAATACTCCTCATCCCAATTAAGTGTTGCTCTAGAGGTCAAATCTTGTTTCCAATCAATTTTCTTTCGGCTATTATTCCACTTTTCTTCCAAGTTTAACTTCAATCTCAATCCTAAAAAGATTTCTTCATTTTCAAATTACCTATTCGATGTCTTTAATATTAATTCACACAAGATTTTACAATCTTTTCTTGTTTGAATTTTGTGGAATGAAAATTGAAAAAATTGCAAATATAGATTAAGGAAAGTTTCAATGAATAATTAAGACAATCATGTTAATATAGGAATGAGTACCATTTTAAGGGAATTGAGAATAGATGCATACCATTTAAGGGCATTTTTGTCAATTCTTAGGTTTCTTAATTAATGACAAAAACTCTAGAACAATCTATTTTATTGAGATTTGAGGGAGTATAATATTTACATGATTTTAGTTCAAGATATCAATGCCAACATATCTACTTCATTAACAATTTCTTTGTTTCTATCTACATATTGAGTAATTATGAATTAAACGATTTTAATTTTTCGTTATATTCATTAAGTCTCTTTAGGCTCCCAGTTACATCTTAGTCCAAACTTAACACAAGTAGTAAAAAGTCGTCTTTAGTTGGCCAAAACTCAGTTTTGATTAGACTAGTCCCTATTGCTAAGAGAGTCATAAACAAGAAACACAACGATCCAAGGGGGCTGGACATAATATGTAAAAATATCGTACCTTGGATATTTTGAGGGAGTTGGACAGGTAATCTTGTCATGGGAATTGTGGAAGACTGACCCGACTGAGGTTTCTCGACTTCTTTAATCGAGCAGTTAGAAAGATCATTGGCCATGTCTGATGAACTTTGGTTTGAGTTTCCAGAATATAGTACACATTGCCTACAAGAATACAACCTTTAATCGCCTCTATGATTAAGAGAAGATGGAAACAGAGGCAATTCTACAAATTCATGCAACAAAAACTCTACCTTGGCAAAGACGACGATTGTTGTCTCTCGAGTGGAGCTGAAGCTCCACTTTTCCAATGCTCCTCAAGAAAAGCAAATTGCTTCTTAAATTTGTCGACAGCACTGTTAAGAAGGGGTAAAAGTGGAATGAAAATAACTATTCAGCATCTGTTTGGTTTAAATTTTGATTCAGAAGAAAAGTTTTCGAAGCTACACAAGATTGTATTGGCTACAGAAAGATGTGCTTCAGATGCAACAAGAAGGAATATCCGATAAGCATGTACAAGTAGGGCGCAAACTCAGGCTGGGCCGGACTGGCCCATCTCTCTTCAGGCCTAGAGATTCACAGCCCGGCCCTGCCTTCTTGGGCCAACTGGCCAAATTGGCCGAAACCTCTAATTTATTTTTTCTAATAAAAAAATTGTTAATTAACTAAATTGTAAACCAAATAACAAAATTAAGCAAATATATCATCATATTATATATACAATTATACATATAACTACTTAACAATTTCTCAAAGTCAATACTCATCACAAATGTTCAAAACCATCATCACTCGTCATATATGGATTATGAATTTGAGCTTTTTGGCTAATGGATTTTATTGTTTAATGATTTAATTGACTAATGCAATGATCTTTCCTTTTTATTGCAGGAAAAAAAAAAGTAAATAAAAAAATGTCGGACCAACGGGATAGCCCGAGTCCAACGGTCCAATTTGGCTCTAGTCGCCACTTGGGCCGGGCCAAATAGGGCCGAATTTTTGGGACCACTATATTATAGCCCAACCTTATTTCAGGTATGTTAAAGCGGGCCCATCGGGAGGGGCTCAAATTTCTGACACTAATCACACGGGTAATATAATATTACCTTGGATACATGAAACTTGTAGGTTCAGCTCCATCTAAGTATTCTTTCAACATCTTGGGGTGATATTCAAGAGTCTCTCGATATATCAACTCTCGAATATCCTCCTTTGTAACTCTTCTCCTTTCAAATTCAAATTCCATCTTCGTGACCGGTTGTGCGGAAGGTTCTCTCTCGACTCTGGCTAAGTTCCTGAAATATGGATCTGCAAGAGCCTGGACAGCTCGTAACAACAACTTTCACAAATTTGAACCAAAATCGGTACACAATTGAGATAAACGAAAAATAATATTTTACCTCTTCTGCCGAAGGCCTATCCTTTGGATCAAAAGCAAGCATTCTTTCTAACAGACGAAGAGCAAAGGGGTCCGCATTTGGAAATTTGAGGGACAACGGAATTGCCTTCTTCTTTCTCATGCTGCTCAAGTATCGCCGAGCCTTTTCGTTTCTTATCTGTCAAATGCAATAGTTGACAGACAAATAAGCTAAAAAGAGTTAGAAATTTGGAACTCAGAGAGAGAGAGAGAGAGAGAAAGAACACACCCTTGCAATGGTTTCAGAAGGTGGAGTTCCCAAAAAATCGGTCATTAGGTCTAATTGATGAACCACGTTTTTACCGGGGAAGAGAGGTCGTCCCGTCAAAAGTTCAGCAAATATGCAGCCAATACTCCAGATGTCAATTGCAGGTGTATACTATGAAAGAGAGCATAAGAAAATAACTATAAGTTTTATAACCATTTCTATCATAAAGAACATACAGAATTTTGTCTTTATCGTTAATTTGCAAGACAAATTTGCAGATTTATACCTTAGAGAAAAAAGAACCACACAATTCAGGAGCTCTATACCACCTTGTTGCAACATAATCCTACAAGAATACAATGGCAAGACTTAATCACTCAATACAGAAAACAAAACAGTTTTAAAGTGATAAAAAATCGTACCGTCCAAAATATTGCGGTAGGAGTATCATTGAAGGCCACTCTAGCAAGGCCAAAATCACAAATTTTCAGTTTGCAATCAGCGTTTGCCAATATATTTTTTGGTTTCAAGTCACGATGGAACACATTAGCTGCATAGTAACAAAATTTGTTAGAACAAACAAAATTATTCCCAATAAATTTAGAAACATGGTGAAACGGAGCCCGTTTTAAAACCTGTGTGTATGTATTTCATGCCTCGTAGAAGCTGATAAAGAAAGAACTGGTAATGTTCTGGAGTCAAGTCGTCATTTGCTTTAATGACCTGATGAAGATCCGATTCCATTAATTCAAAAACGACATAAATGTCCTTGAATTCTCTTCTAGAAGGAGGCAATAAAATATGCTTGATTTCCACAATGTCTGGATGACGAAGAAGACGAAGAAGCTTAATCTCGCGAAGAATCCGAGTGGCATCAGAGACATGTTCAAAGATATCGTTTATCTTTTTTATTGCAACCTTTTCTCCAACATGGGTGTCGTATGCAGAGCAGACAACGCCATAGCTACCTTTCCCAATTACTTCCTCAATTCTATATCTGCTTCCTTCACCATATTGTGTGAAGAATTCTAAATCTAAAGGTGCCTGCAATTAAATCAAGAATTCATTAAACTCGGGCTTCTAAATGGACTGATTTTCAAACAAGCTTATATTTAAGGTCTCAAAATACAAATAGAAATAGTTTTTCAAGTCATTGAAACCGATTAACTTTGAACACTACTTTCTCATCACAAATTAATGCTAAGCAAAGTTAAAGAAAATAGAGCTGAAAGTACAGACTTCTGCAACCAAAAAAGCTTAAACTACCAAATTAACAGTTCGTTTCTAAGAGAGGCGAAAACGGAAAAATTAATCATTTCAATATCACCATATCGATAAGTTTGTGATCTATCTCGACAAGATATGCAAATTAATCACCACAATCCAACAATGCTACATCGCTTTCGTTTTAACAACCCCACATACACTGAATTCTACTTAAATAAGGAACTGCACGTCTTCCAATTTTTCGATCAACCAAGAAACACCGAACAATGTTTGAACTCTCAACCTATCCAAAGAAACAACATCAAGCTGTTCTCTCTTAATATTCAGACATAAACTCATCACCAGAAAGTCACAATAAAATAACTACAGGTAAATAAATTACAAATAAACTTAAGCTTTTATCATGGTGGAATGTAAATAAAACAAGAAATTAATGCAACTATAATATGGCTTTAAACACTTATCTTTACAAGGAAAACTACTGTGTTAGAATCAGAATAAAAAAATTAACAAATTTATTATATAAATTAAATTAAATATCGTTAAACACACAAATTTATCGACATTAACTGTAAGTATCTGCCCTTTTTCCTGAACCCCATGACAATTAAATCCAAAATTACAGTAAAAAATCACCACACACACACATATGTAATAGAATAAATGAAATATCAATAGCAATTTATTGCACAGCTGAAGCAGAGAGATTGTACCTTTTTTCTTTGATCAGGATGCATATTTTATCCTAAAAGAATCTGGAAACGAATCTATGCTGAAAGTATCAAAATTAATTCGGATCGACAAATGGAGAGAGTTCAGAACATAAATAAAAGAAAATTTAAAAAATTATAAATAGCAGATTATATCTTCGAGTAAAGACCTCAAATTTGATGACTAAAGAAAAAGGTCGGTTGCGAAAAACAATATGATGTTTAATGGGTTTTGCAGAGTTTAAGAGTTCCTTTTCATGGAACAAGAGAGAGAAAGATAGAGAGAGAATAATTTTTGCTTCAGGGAAGAGAAAGTGTATACGAGGAAGGAGAATATGTAGATGAAAAAGAGAGTTTTCCTAGATCATTGGCGATGATCTCTAGTGTAAGATTATATATATCTGCGTGTCTGAACTCTAGAGAGAGAGAGAGAGAGAGCTTTTTGCAAAGCTAATGGTTTTAGAGAGAGAAACTGATAATTTGAGGGACAGAGGGGTTTTTTCACAATATTAATTTAATTTTGTATAGGGAACAGAAATGAAGATATAAATTTATAATAATAATAAAGTTCAGATATTGATAATGTATTATTCATTGTGAAAATTGTAAAATGCTTTCTTTTTTTATGAAAATATACCAAGGTGGAATATATTTTCCGTCACATGATTGCATGATTTTTTATTTTTTTCTGTGACGATAATGTGATGAATGAATTTTGAATTATACAGACGTAGGATAATTATATTGTTCTTCTATATGAAATTGGTTTATTTAATTTTTCTCTATGAAATCTATGGTTCGAATTATTCTTATTCATATCCAACAGTGCTAAAAAAATTATTGATTTTTTTTTATATTATTTTATATAAAAACTGACATTTGTCTCCAACGCACTATTCTTCACATTAAGAAGGAATATTTCATGATATTCCATAAAAAAAAAAAATTATAACACAGATAAATAAAATAAAAGAAATATTGTTTGTCCAATAAAATTTGACTTGTGTTGAATTCAAAACAATGTGGATGCTTCAAATATTTTAACGTGAACTTTTAGTATTGGAGATGCTTAGTATTTATAGTAAGTGCAATTAGATAACAATATTAAACAATAGTATAGCCATTAAGGGGTTAAATTCAGTTTTAGTCCTATCCCAAAGGCTTTGTCCGTTTTTAGTTCCGTTACAATTTTATTTTCAATTTTAATCCTATAATTGAAAAAATCATGAAATTTAAATCCTTTTTTCTTCGGATTTTCGGATCAGATTTCGGCGAGTGTGCTACACTCGCCCCCCAATCCGAACATTTCAGCCATTTTATGCTAACATGGCCGTTTTTTCACATGTGGAATTTCTTTGTGATATTTTTCAAGGTTGGAAATGTGTTATCTCTCTCTTCTATCTCCCCTCCGTTCTCTCTTTCCCTCACCAAACCACCGACCACCACCATTCGGAGCTCCTGCTGGTGCTCTTTAAGCAAGGTAACCGGGTCATCTAGTAGAGCTCGTCGAACCCGTCGTGGGTACGGGCTCAGATGTCCAAACCACAGCTGCCGTGTACGGCCATAGAGAGGCTTAGTTCCTCTCCCTATCTCTTTTCTCTTTCTCTCTCTCTCTCTCTATCGGTCGCCGCTTGGTGTGTGTTGTGGTACCAGCGTGGGGTTACGCCGATATGTTCAAGCCTGAGCCACCCCCGAAGGTGATGACGAGTATATGTGTATATATGTGTGCATGCGTGTGTATATGTGTTGGTGTATGAGTGTATATATGTGTATGTGCGTGGGTGGCGGTGATGGGTGTGTTGGCGCCGACAACAGGAACGGCGAAGATGGGTGGCTGAGGTGGAGAGAGGGTGTCGGGTGTGCTTGTCAAAATGGCAAAATAATGGAATTGAAAAATGAATTTAAAATTCTACATGTGAAAAAACGATCATGTCAGCATAAAATGGCTGAGATGTTTGGATTGGGGGTGAGAGTATAGCACACTCGCTGAAATCTGATCGAAAAATCAAAAATCCGACGAAAAAAAGACTTAAATTGAACATTTTTTTCAATTATAGGACTAAAATTGAAAATAAAATTTTAACGGGACTAAAATCGGACAAAGCCTATGGGGCAGGACTAAAAATGAATTTAATCCCAACATAAAATGGCTGAAATGTTCGCATTGGGGGCGAGTGTAGCACACTCGCCGGAATCTGATCGGAAAATCGAAAATCCGACCAAAAAAGGACTTAAATTGGACAATTTTTTCAATTATAGGACTCAAATTGAAAATAAAATTTTAAAGAGACTAAAATCGGACAAAGCCTTTAGGGCAGGATTAAAAATGAATTTAACCCAGCCATTATTCTGGTGCAATTTTCTTAAGTCAAATTTTACATTTTTTAAGGTTATCTACAAGACACGAATACTCTTTTGAGTCCATGTTAAGGTGAGTATAGGGGATAATCAATCCGTACATAGAAGAGTTTGAAGCATCTTACAAAAGAAATAAAGAAAAACACTCTATCAAGTTATTAAATCAATCATAAAGAGAGTAATTAAGGGAAAATGAATAGTGACTTATGAGTCATTTCCACATCCGAATCTTCACAGACTTTTAGAACATTTGACTCAACTTCAATGAAAATAAGATGATTTCTTACTCTCCATAAACTCCACGTAATGCATTGTCAAATCAAATTTAGAAATTTTCTAGCAATCTTTTCAAGTCGATAGTAGCAAAACTTATAGAAGTGATCGATAAGAGATACAAATGCCATCAAAGGTTGTCCCAACCAAATCGTCATCGAACACCACACAGAAGAGGAGAATATACAAGATAAAAGTACATGATCCACCGATTCAACAACATTACAACACTATGAGCAAAAGAGAAGGTTTGGATCGTTAAGAATATTATAACACCGAGATTATCTCCCATAGGTAGTCGATTATGAATTGCTCTCCATAAAAATATTGAAACTTTGTTCGAAATAAACTTAAATCAAATTTTTAGAAGATTGGATAGACTTCATCTCAAAAGTATAAACATTATTGAGAATTTGATAGATGGTCTTCGTAGAGAAATGTCCGTCTTTAGATGGCTTCCAAACAAGTGAATCGAGTTTGAATTCATTTGCTTTAATCCTACCAATATCAAACCAAAGATTAAGAAAATCATTAAACTCATAAGCATTAAAAGGTTTAGCCCACATACACCCACTCTCAAAGACTCCTCATATGAGAACCCATTTCCTACACATCCTACAATTTTTTTGACATGAAATAAAGAAGAATCTATTATATTGATGAAACATATTAATTGTATTCGATAATTATTTATCGAACATTGTAAAAATCATTTTGTGAACCAAGATCGAATTAATTAACATTCTACAAAACATTGTCCTTCTTTAACCCAATTTGCGCTCAAAAAAAAAAAATATTCAAACCTAACATAAAATGAGCATGTGTAGAAAATATGCATTCTCCATCTTCATCAGGCTATTGTGGTCTGTTGTTAATTTATTTTATTATTTAGAACTAATTTTATAATTAGATTAATTAGGATTTCAATAGAAAGGAGTAGGTTCAGGCAAGGATGGAATATATATATTTTCGAGTTTTTGTTATTTTAGTTAATTTTTTTAAAATTGTCAATTTAATCATATTATAACCAATTAATTGTAATTTTAGTTAAATTTCAATTGTCGTCAAAATTAAATTATACATGTTCTACGTGGCGGACACATGAATAAAGAAATCACTTACACCTTATAAAAAATGAAAAAAAAAATATATATACATTATCTTGAATTTATTATTAAAGAAAATAAAAGGATTAGACTTGAGTGTTGTGGAGAGTAAAACAAAAAAACAATTGATGAGATGTTTCTTTTATATATTTCATTATTAATGAGATGTAAATGATTTCTTTATTCATGTGTCCGCCATGTAGGACATATACAATTTAATTTTAACTAAAATTAAAATTGAGCTAAAATTGCAACTAATTTACTATAATATGACTAAATTGATAATTTTTAAAGAATTTGTTAACATAATAAAAATTTGACAGGGTTTAGATTTTTTTTGGTTATTTGGCCTTTAAATATTTGTTGGACTATCAAGCGCATTACCGCTACGCTAAAAGGATATCCAATGGTAGAGGTGGGAATTTTATTTTGGGTATCGGGTACCCGACCCAACCCATACAGATATTACCCGATCGGGTCGGATATTCGGGTCGGGTACCCACATAATTCGGGTCGGGTTTGGGTATTGCTTGATCGGGTTTTGGGTACCCGAATATATACCAACCCCCAATTGAGAAATTCAAATCTAGCCTAATTTTTTCTCCTCCCCAAAGTCCTCCTTCTCCCTCTTCCCCATCGGCGGTCACCAGCTCCATCAGATGTCAACATATCGGGATTCTCTCTCTGTGTATGATCAAGAAGTAGTTATTTGAAGCCTGCCACGTTGTTGTTGTTGATTTCATCCTACGTATAATCAAAACTTTAAATCACTTGTTCTTTTTTCAGAAAAAAGAAATAGAGGTCTGGACATAACCCGAATTTCTTACAATTGATGCGTTTTCGTCAATTATTTGGGAACAACGTTGCTAGTTGATTTTGACTTTCATTTTAGTTTTGATTGTTGTTGCTTACACGCCTGAATTATAGTTTCCCTTAACCTTTCTGTTGAGGATGGATCAGAGAAAAAAAGTAGCAATATGTTGCCCAAGGCTGGAAAAAACAAAAAAAAAATTGTGTAGTGGAGAAGATAATCTTTTTGAGTTAGGTTTAGCTTTTCAGTAGAGCATTAGTTGACTGATTGATTTGTCCATAGATAGTAAAAGGGGGGAAACCCGACCCGACTCTACCCGGCGGCTACTCGATATATCGGGTACTCGATCTAGTTGGTACCCGAAAATAATAACGGATATTTTTGGGTAGCACTATTCGCGTACTCGATCAAATTGGGTACCCGACCCGAAAAATCCGAAACCCGACAAAACCCGACCCGATTTCACCCTTATCCAATGGACACCTGTCAGCCTCTCCACTTCAACAACCGCAACCTTAGAACCCTCTCGACATCTTCATGACTCGGTAAATGGACACCTGCTAGCTTCCCACTTCAGCAATCGCAACCTTGGAATCCTCTCGACATCTCCATGACTCGGTAAATGGACACCTGCCAGCCTCTCCGCAGCAACCTTCGTTGTGCGCTAGCATCTTCAGTTCCAAAGGTCTTGACAGGATATTCAATGGACACCTGCCAGCCTCTCCACTTCAACAACCGCAACCTTGGAACCCTCTCGACATCTCCATGACTCGGCAAACGGACACCTGCCAGCCTCCCACTTCAGCAACCAGCCTCACCTCCGTTGCGCGCTAACATCCTCAGCTCCAAAGGTCCTGACAGCTCCTGATATCAAGTGTTGGACCATCAAGCACATTACCGTTACATTAAAAAAATATCCAATGGACATAGAACGCAACTTTAATGTTTTATACTTATGTAGTTTTGCACTCACGAATTTGAATTTGACAGAGCCGTGCCTCACACCTATTTAAATTTCGACCCAAGGCAGGATGTTGGGAAATATCTCAATAATATTTATATAATTGTATATTTGTATATTTATCTACAAATAATAAGTATCACATTCTATGAACTCTACATAATACGCAAATATTATATAATATAATCAACTATAAAACTGTTCACGACTCATTAAAATAATTACTACCATTAATTTGATAATACATACTGCTCAAATAACCATTATCGTAATAATTCTAAAACTAACATATATATATATATATAATTTGTGAAATGGATGCCATATAATATGTATATTTTTATATTAAAGAAAGATGCATTGTGTAACTTAATTAATTAGTCGGTGGCATGTGCATATCACATGGCTAACAGGTGTAAGCCTGTAGAAATGTTATTACTGCTATAGTTGGAAGCTATATATAAAAAATAATAATTTAATTAATGGTTACAATATTAAAATCGTGTTTTCACTTTCAACTTTTTAGCGTGTTAGCTATATCATTTTAAAATATTTTCATTTTACCACATAAAGTACACAAATTTTATGAGGTACAATATTTCTGGCTGACATGTCATCAAATTTTGTTGGAGACTTTTCAAATGTATTTTAATTTAACATTTATTATATAAATTTTTAAAGTTTTCATTTTACTATACAAGCAAAGTACAAGATTTTTGTATATTACAATATTTCCAGCTACCACATCGTAAAATTCTATTAAAAACAACTCATATGCATCGATCTAATTGTTAGAGGGATAAATTTATGAATAAATTTCATAACAAAATTCAATTTTTAAATTAGTTTTCAATTGTAAACTCAAATTTTAAAGTTTCTCACAAGGTGCTCCATTTTACATTTTTTCTCAACTTAAGGCTTGAAAATTAAATTGAATTCTCAATCCAAGACAATTTTTTTTTCTTTTTGTTTATATTTATAATTTATTTATATTTTAATATGTATATATATAGTTTAGGTAAATTAAGACAAGTTCGTGTAATTTTGGAATGAACTTCATCCGACTTATATTAATTTATATATATATATATATATATATATATATAATAAATGCAATTAAAAAAATTAAGATTCCTTTATTTTATAAATAAAAGTATACAAAATCGATTTTAATATTAATCAGTTTAAAATAAGCTATATTTTATGAATTGCATTAATCATTTTTTTATTTTTTTTCATATAAATTTAAGTAGGTCGAATGAAAATTATTTTTAAAGTGCATTAACTTGTCTTAATTTATCCAATATATGAATACATATTGAAATATAAATAAACTTATAAATACAAATAAAAAATGATATGAAATTTTATCTCGACTTGAGAACTCAATCTAAATTTCAAGTTTTAAATCGAGAAAAAATGTTTAATTGAGCTCCTTATTTAAAAACTTTAAAATTTAAGTTCAGAATTGAGAATTAATCTATAAATTGAGTCTTATTATAATAACAATAACAACAACAACAACAATAATAATAATAAATAAATAAATTAGGTAATGAAGGTATTGTAAATATTTTTCAAAACAAATTTAATACTCCTCTAAAAATCATGCATATAAGCGATTTTCGATGAGATTTTTACTACGTGAAAGTTGAGAATATTGTAACTTACAAAATCTATAACTTTGTATAGTGAAACGAATTTTTTTTTAAGTTTATATAATAAAGTGCAAAATTTAGATGCACTCGAACAATTTCTGGGGAGATTTTATGACATGGCCACCGGAAATATTGTAACTTGTAAAATTCGTGCACTTTATAGCATAATGCTATAAATGTTATAAATGATATAATAAAGTGCTAAATTACGTATACTTGAGATGAGTTTTTGTTTTCTTACCCTATTTATAATATATATATATATATATATTATATATATATAACTTTTTTGAAGTTAATTATATATATATATATATAATTAACTTCAAAAAAGTAATTTATAAATTGCATCCTAGGCCTATTTGGCATTATGGGCATTTTACAGGTAATTTAACTTTTTACAAATTATAAATAAATTGCTTGATCATTGGTGCTGTCACCTAGCAAAACTTCATTTAATACCATTATATCATATATTGCATAGAATTAGAGATATTGATTGGTCTCATATTACTATTAATGTTGTCGCTTTCTCCATAATGTAGATATCAATTGGTTAATTTTGTTTTTCTAATTCATTTTAAGTTTGAAATCCAACTTATCAATTTCTTCTCAAGATTGAAAGAAATGTGTGAGTCAATTTTTACATGATAAATTGTACTTAATTTATTGGTAAATATATTTGGATTTCTTTTTCCGTTGGAAACATAGAACCATAATACCGGTCTCATTAACTAGTGGTGCAAAATGTTAATTTTCTAGAGGTGCATTAAAGCAAATAAGCCAATTTAAGGGTGTAAAATGCAAATTAAAAAAATCAGATTTTAAAAAACACGTGGTTTATATTTCACTTTATTGCTTTGATTTAATTTCTTTGATATGTTTCAACCATGCAGTTTGGGACCACATTTTCTTTTTTCAATTTGATGCATAAGTTTCCAATCAGATTTTTACCACTTTTTTTTTTTTTCCAATTTGATGTGTAAGTTTTGAGTGAGATTCTTATTATGTGGCTCTTGAAATTCGAAAACCACATTATCAAAAACACAAAATTAAATTGTTAAAAAGTTATAAAAGTTTCCATTTCGGATCTCATTTTATAAGACGAGTTGGGTTTAATTCGATCAACAGTTAATAGATCAAAGTCAATGGTAAATGAATTAAAGTTAACGATCAAAGTCAACATCGATCAATAAAATTCAAAGATAATATTTTTATGTATATTAGATAATATTTTTTGAAAGTATCATATGATACACATAAAAATATTATATAATACACATGAAAGTAATTATGAGAATAAAACATTGTGTAATACTTTCATGTATAGTATGTAATATTTTTTGCAATTATTACATGATACACAAGAAAATATCACATTATGAGAATAAAATATCATGTAATATTTTTTGTAAGTATCACATGATACATATAAAAATATTATAGAATTCTTTTATGCATATAATACTTTTATGTGTATCAAGTAATATTTTTTTGTCAACAACATTGATCGTTGACTTTTAACTTTAAATATTGACAGAATCGAATTGACTCATCTCACAAAATGAAATTCATAAGACGGTTTTATATAAAACTCACTCAATTTTTTAACCGTTTTAATTATTTAACCATTTTAATTATTTACTTATGATGACGCACGCGTATTTGGGTGAATAATCTCAATCTAGTAGGGTCTAAAATTGCTACCCAATCATTTTAATCCTCCAAACAGATTAAGGACTAGTTTTCAATTATGTTAATTAAGTTTTTTTTTCCATTAATGTAAAATAATTTTTTTTATTTATAGAAAAAGAAGAATACAAGTCCTTTACAAACTTCACTTAATTTTCTCAAATAAATAAATAAATAAATTCATTTGATCGACGGCCACTAGACCAAGTGAACATGGTTGTCCATTTGCATGTGCTTGTTGGATATCCTCTTGACAATCACTATTTCTCATATATAAATATATAATATAATAATTTTAAAGGAAATAATAAGATTTCTTTTTTTTTTTTTGGGAAAGTAAAAAATATTAGGGAAAAATAGAAGATTTTTAGTACTCTAACTTTGACTTTTTCAATTTTAATTTTCATTTATCCACCTTTAATTTCAATCCTATAATTTTAAAAACTTCCGTTCTTTATTTTTTGTTACTTGCAAGACTGTAATAACACGTCAAATGAATAATAACCATCAAAATAATATGTAACTATTCATTTAACATCCAAAGTATGAAACTATATAGCACAAATGAAAATAATTATAGAAATTAATTGATAAATAACAAGTGTAATAATTCACCAACAGAAAACTAAATAAAAAAAATCTACATATTATATAAAAAAAATTAATAAAAAATATAGAAAACTATATTAGTCTTATAACTCATAATGTTTTATTGTATAAGATAGTGAGGAAACAATTTATTAATAAAGTTCTCAATTAAAATAGTGAGGAAACAATTTAAAATGCGCAAAAACTCATATAAGATCATTTTATGTAAGGGATTTGTGAGATGGATGCGTACAATTAAACCATACTTTAGGACATGGTCATGCACGATAACCTACAAGTTGTGTTTTTTTGCGCATGGTTGTATGCAAGGACATAAAACCATACTTTAGGACATGGTCATGCACAATAACCTACAAGTTGTGTTTTTTTGCGCATGGTTGTATGCAAGGACATAATACGATCGTGCGCGACAACAAAAGTCACTGTATTTGAAAAATTAATACATACTTATAATTATAAAAAGTATATTTATAACTCTAATACGCGTACTTATATAACTCATACTTTACATGTAATACTTATAATTATAACTAATACTTATAGTTGTACGATGTAAATCACATACTTATAATAGCTCTAAAACACACACTAATATAACTAATATTTTGTATATAATACTTATAGTTGTAAAATTCATACTTGTAGCTGTAAATCTCATATTTCTGGAAACCTCAAGGTCATTAGATGTCAAACTTAAAGCTCTAAAACACATACTTATACACATGTGGCATCATTGTCATGTACGATAGGATCATATCCAAAACACAATCGTGTGTGGCTGTTCACCGATCTCTTCAGTAAAACGGTCTCACAAGAGACTCACTCACTTAAATATAAAAAATACTTTAAATACGGAAACTAAATAATAAAAGAGTAAGTCTCTTATGCATCAGGTGCATAGATCTATGCACTTTAGTCGGGTCAGTTTGGATCCAACCCGAATCCACGCATTTTTTTTTGCTCAAACCTTTATGTCATATTGGTCATACCTTCATTTTTTTTGCCCTAACTTTTATGTTATATTAATCTTACCTTTATGAACAAATATTATACCTTTATGTAACTTTAACTTCAAAAAATACCATAACTTCGGTATAATTTGTACATAATACATTTATGTGGTATTACTTATACATTTATGAGGTATTAGTCATACTTTTATATTAAGGTAGTCATATTTTTATATAATGTATAAATGTACAACTAACATAACTAAAATGTATGAATTGTATTAATGATTGTTTTAAAAAATGTTAAGATATAGTTAAAATCCTAAAAGATATAACTAACATAACATAAACATACAATAAATTTAGATAAATATATGACTAATATAACATAAATATACAATACTTGAAAACGAGTTTAGATGGATTTGAACGCATCCATCCAGATTCATGTTTCAATTATATACAAATTTTGGTGATAATAAAAAAAGGACAAAATAAACCTAAAATAGAGAGCCCACATAATTCTAAAGGCCATGCAAAAGGACACGCACGCAAAAATACCCAACGAAAATCTTGGATTTTATTCGGAGACAAAAAGGAAAATTTCACTTGGTAGTTTTATTGGAAATTCGGAATCATCATCAAAATCTTGTCGTTTTACTTGCTAAGGGGTTTTTGTAGGGTTTCACTCTTCTCTATTCTCTTCACCGAAAATATATAAGATAAAGAGAAGCTGATCCCTTTTCTTTTATCAAGAAAAAAAATGGGTTCTTTGAGAAATGATGAAACAGAGAGGGGATTGGCTGAGCAAGAGGAAATCAATGAAGAATTGGATGAAGAACCCATTTTAATGGAGCAACCCCAGAAGTTTTGCATGTTTCCTATTATGTACCCACAGCTTTGGGAGATGTACAAGAAAGCTCTAGCCAGTTTTTGGACTGGTAATCCTCCCTCTCTGTGATGAATTGTTATGCTTGACTGAAGGACTGTAAATTTGTGGTTCTGTGTGTTAAATGGACGATTGTTAGATTCTTGCTCTTCATTTCATGAAATTTGGGTTGATTATTGTTCCAAAATTGGTTTTTTAACCCTATGGTATCATCAAATTGGTGTATAGTGTAATATGCCTTGAAATTGGATTATTTATCTGTTCCAAGATTGATTTTGTTGGCCTTTGGAAGTGTTAAGTGTAAACTATCTTGAAATTGGATTAAATAATTCGGTTTTGGTATTTTGAGGTTGCTAGTATAGTGTATTTTTTGACAGTAATGAGTGTATTTCAAATTCCAACTGAATGGTCGAACCTGCCCTCTATTTCCTCTGTTTTCTTCTTCAATTTGATGTGATTGAGTATGCTTGTCCACATCATTTTCTCGTTATTGTGTTTAACATGAATCTTTTGGTCTTCAGCCGAGGAGGTTGACCTCTCACAGGATGTGCAGCAGTGGGAAACTTTGTCTCCATCTGAAAGGCATTTCATAACTCACGTGCTCGCTTTCTTCGCCGCATCAGATGGGATTGTTATGGAAAATTTGGCTGCCAGGTTCCTCAATGATGTCCAGATTGCAGAGGTGAATAAGTATTCAAATTTTATATAATTGAAATGTTTTGTTATTACTAAAACGAGAGAGGTGTGTGTTTTTCCTCTGATATGGAATCAGTGTTAATATTAACAAAGAGGGATCAAAATGAATTATTTTTTTCACCCTTAATGTTCTCATATATTGTATATTTTTTACCGGGTGCATTTAAGAAGTCACCTTTTTATTCTATGATAATTGGATTTCTTGGGATGAGGCATATTATTTTCTCCTGTGCCAAGATTGGCCTTATCATAAATGTATATGGATTACAAGATTACTATGATTGTGCGTAGGCATTATTGCAAACTTCATATCCTCTTCTTGCCAACCCTGTTTGGTGCTGAATCATTCTTTCTGTCATATCTCTTTGCCCTGGGTGTCCTAAATTGAGTATGAAGTTAGTAAGAGGACATAGTGCATCTATCCTTAAGTGATAAATGATAAAACACATTAGGGCTTTATGAGGTTTCAGATATATTTCATAGCTGGCTGATATTCATTCTTCTGGTTGTTGATAGGCCCGAGCATTTTATGGGTTTCAAACTGCTATGGAAAATATCCATTCTGGTATGTAGATCTTTTTGTAATATTACATTTGTTTTCCTTGATTTGATGCTCCAGAAAGTTGATTCTGGACTTCTTTACCCTTTTTTATAGAGATGTACAGCTTGCTTTTGGAAACATATGTCAAGGACTCGAAGGAGAAGAACAGATTGTTCAATGCAATCGAAAACATTCCTTGTGTTGCACGAAAAGCCAATTGGGCTTTGAATTGGATCAAGAGGTATGCACTACTCTTTAAGTGCATTATTCTTAAACATTTTGGTGATTAATGGCGTCTTATTCGGAAAGTACCCTGACAAAATTTTTAATTTCTTAATTATATGTGTAATGTTTATGACAGCTCTGTGTTTTATGATAATGACGAGTTCCAGTATGTAAATGTGTTCTTTAATGAGTTTTCTATTGAATTTTGTTTGTTTCTTTGATCATATTTGTGTTGAATGGCGATTGGCATGTAATATCGTATCCTCTATTTTTATCAATACACAGTTCAAGCTCATTTGCAGAGAGACTCATTGCTTTTGCTTGTGTAGAAGGGATTTTCTTCTCTGGGAGGTATATTCACAAGTTTTTGCATTCAATCCCAATTTAGTAATAAAATATTTCACTTATAGTAATTTATCTCCTTTTTATTATCAGCTTTTGTGCCATTTTTTGGCTCAAGAAAAGGGGACTAATGCCAGGCTTGACATTCTCTAACGAACTTATTTCTAGAGACGAGGGTTTGCATTGCGACTTTGCTTGCCTTCTATACGGGTATTTTCATCCTTTCTTTTCTCAATGTTTAGACCGATGGCTTTGAATCATCGATACGAAGTTAATTACCCTTTGGTTTGATTCTGCAGTTTACTTCGAAGGAAACTGCATTGGCAAAGGGTTCATCTGATCGTGCAAGAAGCCGTTGAAATTGAGACAGAATTCGTCTCTGATGCCCTCCCATGTGCACTCATTGGTATGAACTCGACTTTGATGAGCCAGTACATAAAGTTCGTTGCTGATCGTCTGCTGGTACTCTCTCTCTCTCTCTCACTCTCTCTCATACACACACATATTGACAACTACTTGGTTGACTCATCTCAGGTTGCTTTAGGGTGCCAGAAGATGTACAGCGTGGAAAACCCTTTCGATTGGATGGAGTTCATATCTTTACAGTAAGTTTTGCAGATCGAGAATTTTTTTTTTTTTTTACGCATTCTAACAGAGATTGGTTATGGTTTAAATTGGACAGAGGAAAAGCAAACTTCTTCGAGAGGAGGGTGGGGGATTATCAAAAGGCGTCTGTCATGTCAAGCTTGCAAGAGGGTTCCAAGAATTACGAGTTCAAGATGGACGAGGACTTCTAATTGAATCAATTCTCTATTACTAGTAAGTTGATGCTAATCCGCGGCATCCATTTTTTTGATACAAACGATCCATATGAAACGAGATTGAAGCAACAGGAACACACTTGTATATCATAGTCTCTTCTATAAAGAATGTAAGCAAACCACTCTAGTCTTCCTTGTATGCTGTCGAATATAGATGCTACTTCAACATAGAGAAACATAACTCGGATCAAGGTATAAAGTTTCGATAACTATATGCAGTTAGTTTCGTGTAAAGAGAGAGCAACATGAATGTGGAGAAGTTTTCAAGTTGTTTTTGAAGAGACATTCTGTAAAGATACAGAGTTGCAGATGAAATGGAAAGAAGACGAGCAAGCGATAAATCCATCAGTCAGCAATGATCTCCGCCTCCGCCTGTTAGGGCCAAACTCCTGAAGTTAACATCAAATGAAGAGACTTAAATTTGGTCCAAAATCAAAACAGAGCAATTGATATGAGGGTAAAATATACTAAAAGCAAGCATTTCAACTAAGAATTTCCAAGAACTGCATTAGATAAGCCATGTTATATGGGAACATGTTCAATACATAGCTAGTGATACAAAACGAGAGCAACAAATGTACAAATGTGTCAACAAACGAGAAATAAAAGAACATTTACAAAATATACGTGTTAGAACCGGGATATGATATTAAAACGGACTCAAAGCCTATAGGTTCGACTTCAGAGATTACAACGAAGTAGATGGCCTCAAATGCAAAAGTAATGCTTTCTTTGGATGATTTAGTTTGATTCATTCCATATCAACTACAAAATGCATCTAAAGCAAAAGGAACAGTCACCATACAAATTCAACAAGTATCCTGTTTTTTTATCATTGCTGAGGTGGACATTACCTAAACATCAAAGCCAAAAAAGAGTATTCAACTGAACTTAACAACATCAGATTGTCAAAAATAACAATGATCATATCCAATATGTTTATCCAGAATGATACCACCATTTAGAGATAAACAAGTGAAACACTATTTGGCATGTCTGTTACAATTATCGTATCATACTAAAAAAAAATTCCAATACCAAGATATACAGCACACATTCTTTCAATCAATCAGGAAATATGCTACTAAAATAGATTCAGCATCGCTTTGGTTCAACGTTAGAGACAGTTCATGATATGGTGAAATGAGCACAAGGGATCAAGGTAGATGTCTTAAAATACATGAACAGAAAGCATTACTGAGATGATTTCACTTAACTGATTCTGAATCAAACTACATGATACATATATTGTAAACAGAATATCAGTGAGGGTGAAGCAAAAACAATTGTTAGCAAGAACTTTCCCATAGCTCAACTCAATCAAATTCAACCAATTGGTAACAATCTAATAGTAATCCATGACATAATTTAGCATTCAAACAAACTTAACAATGCAAAACTTCCAACACTGTTTTCCCATAGCTCAACTCAATCAAATCCAACTGATTGGTAACACTTTAACAGTAATTCAAGATCTATATAAGTTAGCACTCAATCAAACTTAACAGTGCAAAACTTCCAATACCGTTTTCCCATAGCTCTTAATCAAATCCGATTGTATGGTAACACTCTAATAGTAACCCATGATCCACATAGTTTAGCATTTAATCAAACTTAACAATGCAGAACTTCCAATACCATTTTCCCATAGCACAACTCAGTCAAATTCAACAGATTGGAAGCTCTCTAATTGTAATCCGTGATCTACACAATTTAGCATTCAATCAAACTTAACAATGCAAAACTTCCAATACCATTTTCCCATAGCTCAACTCAATTGAATCCTACTGACTGGTAACACTCCAATAGTAGTCCAGGATCTACATAATTTAACATTCAATCAAACTTAACAATGCAAAACTTCCAATACCATTTTCCTATAGTTCAACTCCATCAAATCCAACTGATTGATTGGTAACACTCTAATAGTAATCCGACCTACATAATTTAGCATTCAAACTGAACAACACAAAACTTCCAGTACCAACTGCAATATGTTCTGTAATCATCAGATCGTCCAAAATCTTCAACAAATGCATAGAAGGCAAAACAATGTGTCAACGATCATATCTAGAATAACAATCAAACATGAAAAAACCATTCAAAACTAAACAAGTTAAACGACATCAAAGCAATTGTAGTACCAAGAAAATAATCATATTCATTCATAGAATCAAGAAACCACGTTGAACCAAACTACACTCACTTCTTATGGCGCCGGCCACGCTTAGGACCCCATCCTTGGAGTTTGGAAATGGGGCAGCCACATCTGAGGCAAAAGAGCAGCACTGCACGCCCATTGGGCGGCGCCATTTTCCTCAATTCAGCACGCAGGCACTCGTAATCAGGATTATCCTCACTGCCCCCTTTCCATGGCAACTCATCCACATCGCTCACCGCCCTATTGTCATCCCCATTTCGCAGCAGTTCCTCCCCTTGCAGCAGCAAATCAAACTCCAACGCCTTCTTCAAGCCTTTACACCCATTTCTCCCACACCTTCTAGACCTATGCCCGCAGCAGATCTCAAAGAAACCAACAAAGACGACGAAAGAGACGAGGAATAGAGCGAAGAAGATGAACTGGGATTGGGGATCGGAAATCAAGTGGTAATAGAAATGGGAAATGACGGAGGAGAAAGGGGGGAGGATGAGAGAGAGGGATTGAAAGAGGTGAGAGAAAGAGGAGGTGATTAGGAAAGCGCCGGAGAAAAGGACGAGGATGAAGATGAGGAGGTCTAGAGTGGCCGAGGGGGGATGTCGGCAGAGGGAAGGGCAATTTGGGGAATTTGAGGGGGAGGGTTGGGAGAGGGGTTTGGAGGTGGCGGGTTTTCTCAGGGAGGACGATGACGGTGGCATGACGGTGGAGTAGAGGAGGTGAAGGCGCATGTTAGTGAAAATGGTGGACGAGCGTGGTGGAGGAAGGCATTTCAGGTCGACAAACGGGAGGCGCGCATGTTAGCGTCAGGCCGGGGGAAAGGGCGCACGTTATGAGTGTTTTGCACGCTTGTACCTTAGAGTACAAGATCAAGCAAACTAATACTAGTTAATTATTTGGGTTTTTTCCTTTTTTTTTTTGTTTTTTTGTTTTTTCATTTTTTTTTTCTCTTTCTTCTTTTCTAATTTTAATGTTTATGGATCCAAGGGGTGAACAAAATTGAATTGAAATCGAAAAATAGAATTGAACTAAATGGTTCAATTTGGTTTGATTTGACTTTAGAGTGAATTTGTCAAATTACAATTAAATTAAAGTTTCAATTAGATAGAGTGATTTGAAATTCAAAATTTAAAATGAGTTAAATCAATCAAAATGATTACAAAATTTGTTCAAAATAAAAATTAAGGATTTTAAATTTATATCCATCCAAATATCACTGTTGGATTTGCTACCATAAATTTTAAATTTCTACTCAAATTCATGTATCTAAATAAACCCTAAAAGAAATAGATTGGAGTGTTTCAATTTTAAAAAATAACAATTTTTTATTCTCAACTTGTTTTTCTTATTCGATTTGGTTGTAAACAGGACAATTCGATTGCTAGATGTCGTGCCTTTTCTTTACTTATTAAATGAAAAGTTGTTTAAATGGAAAGTAGGTAAATTTACTAATTTGCCACTCTTTTTTAAAAATATCTTATTAAAGAAAAAAATAAAAATATATATATATATATATATATATATAAATACAAGTCTTTTTTGATAAGGTATCAAGAATGATAATAAAATTTTATAAGATTAAAGAGGAAAAAAAAAAGCAAACATATCTTTTGTTATAGGCTAAAACTTATATGCACTAGGGGCATGGATCTTAGATCTGTGTCCCCAATTCGAACCGGCGCGTGAGGTGCTTTTACGCGCGTCCACGCGCCCCCACACTCGGCCACACCATAGCTGGTGTGCGCCGCGCACCATCTGAATTTTATACTTTCAGGTATCACTCATTTACTCTTAAGGTATCACACATTTACTATTAAGGTATCACACTGTAACCCTTCAGGTATTAGTATAAAAACAGCGCTGCTTTCTTCTTTTTCCTCTTTTTTTTTTCCTTCTCTCTCATTCTTCTTCTTAATCTCTTTTCTTATCAATTTTTTATTCTTCTTATTTGTTTTATACATTATTCTTCTTCTCTATCTTCTTGTTCTTATTCTTCTTCAAATCTCCATAGAGTCATTTATGAAGTTTCTTCTTCTTCTTCTTCTTCTCTTTTGCTCATTTTCATAGATAGATAATTGATTTCAAATCACAATTTATTACAATAATTATAAAACATTAAAAATCAATTATTTCAAATAATATGAAATCATGATTTGCTGATTTTGAGGAAGAAGATGAAACATTTGAAATTTCATAATTTACAAGTATTACACATGTTTATTTCAAGTATTACATAAGTACCTTACATATATTACACATTTTCACTTTAAGTATTACATATTTTCATTTCAGATATTACATAAGTACCTCATAGATATTACACAAGTTCCTTTGAAGTATTGCATAAGTACCTTATAAGTATTACATATGTTCATTTCAAGTATTACATAAGTACCTTATAGGTGTTACACATGTTCATTTCAAGTATTATAGAAATACCTTACAGGTATTGCACATGTTCATTTCAAGTATTACATAAGAACTTTATAGGCATTAGATATGTTCCTTTCAAATATTACATAAATACATTATAGGTATTACATATGTTTCTTTCAGGTATTACAAATCGTAATACCTCAAAAGTATTTTCATAATATTTTGAAGGTATAACTTACATATTATTCAATTATGTAATTTTGTAATACCTAAAGAACAAATCATTAATACCTCAAAAGTATTACTTACATGTAAGTTCTTGTTTTCAGCCAAATACTTTACGTTGTTAAAATCTTTCTCTATTGTTGACATAAAGAATCCTAGATTTTAGAACTATAAAAATCCAAAATTTATAGTATTGTTGATTAAGTGTAGAAATTGAGAAAAAATTGAAAAAAAATTATTGATCTTAAGAGATGTGAGAAGAAATTGAAAAGAAAGAAAAAAAAAAAAGAAAAAAAGAAGGAAAGAAAAAGAGAGAGAAAAAAGAAAAAAAAAAGGAAGAATAAACATAAAAAAAAATTATATATATATGAGTGGGGGCACGGTGCCCCAAAGGCACATAAGTGCTTCTCTTTGTTATATCATAATATTACTGACCTCTAAGCAGTATGAGTATGATCTCAACAAAACTGTTGAAAACAAAGATTTAATAAGATGGCCACCTCTTTACATAAAAATCCCGGCCAACTAGCCCTAACCGGCACAGCTCTATCAGAACACTTACCGAAGCGTCTAGGCCATGAAGAATACCAGAACAAAATCAAACATACTGATCTCCTTTGCAATCCGGGAATATGACGATTGGTCTTCCATCACGTCGTTAATACAAGACATGGTGTCAACCACCAACCCCATCCAAGACCATGTCTAAGACTACCCCATCGACCCAGGTTGGCGACCTATTAGAAGAAAAGATAAAAAAAAAATGTAAATGAAAGTAGAAGTTGCAATCATCACATGCTTAGCCCTCAATCCCAACCTCAATCTCAATTTAGGTTGGTCAATCAAAAGATGACACATGTCATTTTTTTGATTGGTTCAACTAGATTTTATGAAGATAAAATGCATATTATAAATATTGTGGATAATATGTATTTAAAATATATATATATATATATCAAAATTCATATTTTTTAATTCTCTATAAATAGACACCAATATTGACATATTTTGGAACACATCTTAATTCTCTATTTTCTCTTCTATTTTTTTATGATTCATCTCTCAATTTCTATCATGAATCTAAACTATCCTAATTATTTTCCAAGCTCCCAAGATTATCCAAATTCTCAAAATTATCCAAATTTTCAATCAATTCTTAACTCTCAATCTTTTCCTCTTTCAGAAGATTATCTAAACTATTATCAAAACTCTCAATTTTCTCCAAATTCAAATCAAGATTCTACCTTTGAGCATGTCCAACCACCACAAAATACCTCCTGAAATTTGTTCCAAAATATTCAACAACGAAACACAAATCAAAAGGGGGTAAAAAGTGTAGGTTGGACTATGAAAGAAAATGTAGCTTTAATGTCTTCTTGGTGTTTTGTTAATGAACATAGCATACATGGTAAAAATCAAAAGTCCATCTCTATATGGGCACAAGTACATAAAATGTATACAAATCATCGAGATGAAAATCCAGAGGAGATAAACGAAAGAAATAGGGACTCTCTGAAAGATCGTTGGAAACGACTTAATGAGAGTGCAAATTAATGGATTGTTGCTTATACTGAAGCATATTCTCGGAGAAGAAGCGGAATGAGCCAGATGGATCTTGAGGGAGAAGTTCATGCAATTTTCGGATAAGAATCAGGGGGTGGTAACAAGTTTCAGGACTTATTTGTGTTCAATGAGATTATGAGTAAAAATGAAAAATGAGCTTTAAAACTAGATCATGATTCACGTCAAGAAAATATAGAAGGTGATGAAGAAAGTGGTGGCAGCTCAAAGAGAGCAAGAACCGGTGAAAGTGAGGATTATTCCACCCCATCCAATCCAAAAACTCCAGGTAGTGGTTGCTCAATTAATATTCGTCCCATAAGCCGAGATATGGTGAAAAGAAAATGAAAAGGTAAGAATTCACAATACGCAGGTTCTGCTGAAATTGCTGCTGAAATTCGAGCAATGAGGCTCATTAGAGAACGTGAAACTGAAAAGATGAGCCAACTGGGAAAAGAGAGACTCGAATTTGAGAAAAGAAAGGAGCAACATAAGATTATGAAGATAAATTCTAGTATTTTGAGAACATTGTTGGCTAAAGATACCTTATCCCCTAAAGAGGAAGAGATGAAACGTCATCTAATGAAAGTTGTGTCTAATCAGTCAATATAGTTTGCTTTCTTGTTATTTTAATTTATGTCATTTAAATTCATGTAATTGGTGTTTATGTAATTTTAATTAATGTAATTTTTATTTATGTCATTTTAATTTGTATCTCTTATCACATGCATTTGTCTTGTCAATTTCATCACATCACTTATTGGCATCCATCACATGCATATGTTTTGTCACTTTTTTATTTTCATCACATGCATCTATCAAAACAATTTTAATCACATGCATATGTTTTGTTACTTTTTTACTTTCATCACATGCATCTATCAAAACAACACATGCATATGTTTTGTCATTTTTTTACTTTCATCATATGCATCTATCAAAACAACTTTAATCACATGCATTTGTTTTGTCATTTTTTTACTTTTATCACATACATCTATCGAAACACTTATTGTCTTACATCACATGCATCACTTTACAAATGTCTATATATACGAATTGGATACATATAAGTGTATAACACTAAATCCTTATTTCTTACTCACCATCACAGTCTACTTTACAAATGTCTACCAATGAAAATTTAGATTCAAGCTCTAGTTCTACTAATAAATGGAAGGAAATTGATGAATGGGAGGAACGAGTTGCTCAGCAAAATCATCAATTTGATCATATCATAGATGATATGATCATAATCAATCTCAATCTGGTAATAGGAGATTACACTCCTAAAACTAGAAAAAGATATTGTGAAAGAGGACGGGAGATTGGTGAGAAGAGTTTGATGGATGACTATTTTGTCGACAGACCAACGTATACTCCTGAGGACTTTCGACGAAGATTTTGCATGCAAAAATCAGTATTTCTTCGTATAGTGGAAGCTGTAATTGCCAATGATGTATATTTTCAACAAAGGTCTGATGCAACTGGTAGACAAGGTTTTTCATCGATTCAAAAATACACTGGAGCTATGAGGGTGCTGGCGTATGGAACATCTACCGATGTCGTTGATGAATATTTACGAATGAGTGCAACTGTGACTAGACAAGTCCTCATAAAATTTGTAGAAGGGGTCATATCCTGTTTCGGTAACAAGTATCTCAGAAGACCCAATGAATATGATTTGACAAGATTACTCTATGTTGGAGAACAACGTGGATTCCCAGACATGATAGGCAGTATTGACTGTATGCATTGGGAATGGAAAAGTTGTCCTACTGCATGGTTTGGACAATATACAGGGAAGAAGTGGAAAACCAACAATCATTTTGGAAGCTGTTGCATCTTATGACTTATGGATATGACATACTTTTTTTGAAACACCAGGTTCGTACAATGATATTAATGTACTCCACTGATCTCCAGTTTTTAGTGATATTTTGGAAGGTCGAGCACCAAAGGTTAGATACGTTGTGAATGATCGGGAAAATGATAGAGCATATTATCTCATTGATGACATATATCCTTCATGAGCTTCATTTGTCAAGTCAATTGCTTCTCCACATCTCCAAAAGCACAAGTTGTTCGCTCAACACCAAGAGGTTGTACGAAAAAATGTTGAACGAGCATTTGGGTTTTACAAGCTCATTTCGCATTTCTTCAACATCCATGTCTTGTTTGGGATAAACTGTTGATGAGAAAAATTATGATGGCATGTATCATCATACACAATATGATAATAGAGGATGAATGTGACACTTACCAAAATTATTTTGATCCCACTGAATTTTTAGTGGATGATCCTACAAATGATGATCAATGTTTTCAATACTCTACTGAACGCATTACAAACTTGTCCACTTATATGATTAATAGGGAATAACTTCGCAACAGACAAACTCACAACGCTCTAAGAAACGACTTGATTGAGCATATATGACAAAAATTTGGAACTAGCTAGGAATTAATGTAATTTGCATGTTCTGTATTTGAATTTTTTTTATTTCATGCATTTACTTGTATTTTGATTTATTTCTTTTCAATTTCGTATTTCAATTCTTGTAATTGTAATTTCGTTATTATATCTTATTCTAAATGTGTTTTAAATTATTTTTATTAATATACTTATAGATTTAGAATATTAAATTACTTAATGTAATTTTTGTACATTTTAAATATAATAAAAAATAAAATTATTATTATTATTGTAGGTTGGGTTGTGAATATGGATATAAAAAATATATAGTTAGGTTGAATTATGAATTGAATTGGTGGATGAGAGAGAAATTAATATTTTATTTTAAATTAAATTGAGTTGCTGATGTAGGTAGTTTAGGTATAAGACCAATCACATCAAAATCAAGTTAAATCAACTCAAGTATGGTGATTCCCCAAATCAAGGGATTATAACACTAAATCCATTTAAACTATGATTATTATAAATATAGAAGTGCATTTATTATAAAAGGGGTTGACATTTTGACGACAAAACCATTCAAAAACACTCGAGTTCTAAGCTCTATATGCTTTTTGACAGATCAATTTTTACAAAATCAGATCAATTTAAGCAAAGGTCCTTGTGACCCCATATTTGCATATATCTCGAGTTTATATCAATAGTTTTTTTAATTAACCTTCATAAACTATATTATCTCGATTATTGTCTAAATATATATTAATTGTTTGGCTATAAAAACTAATTATGATTTTTACACGTCAACATCTTTCATGATAAGAAATACATTATTATAAAATGAAGGAAAAAATATCACAAAAAATAAGAATAAAAAAGTAAGTTCTTAACTATATGCATATACATAATATAATTTATCATAAAAAAATTCTTTTTTCTTAGACCCAATCATGAATTCTTTTAAAGTCTTCTTTTTTATTTTAATATACATTTTTTGATAAAAGAATTTAATAGAAGAAAATTCCTACTTGAAATTTTGTACATAAATGTTTCACGTTTTACAAAATTAGAAGTTTTTATACATATAATATTTTACAGGCAAGAAATATTTCTTTATAAAAATAAATAATTACAAGTATTCTTTTTTTTTTTTAATATTACAAAATACAAGTGTATAAGATAAAATAGATATGTCAAATAAAAATAATTTCTTGTGTCCGTTTAAAAAGAATTCACTTTATAAAATACCATTTATTCGATTTATTTGTCTTTTTTATAATAGATTTTCTTTGTATAAATACTCATATCTTTAATGAAAATTACTTTTAAGTATTTCAAAAAAAATACTAATTACCCATAACTTTAAAGAAAATCCTTTTTAAGTATTTCAAAAAAATACTGTTATTTTATATATAAAGTCATTCAACTGCACGGGTATTCTTTTAAAAATGAAAAAAGTAATATTTTTCAATATTCAATTCAAATTGTACTATAAATTCAAAATATTAATTTTGATAAAAATATAAATATTTTGAATTAAAGAAAATATTGAACTTAATTATTAGAAATTGTGAAACATAAAATTTAAAGAATATTTATAATTTGGCTAAATGCAAAAATCAACCTAAAAGTATGATTTTTTTCAATTTGCAATCTAATTTTTTTTTTCCAACTAACTTTTCTGGCTAAATGCACATCACGATTCACGTCACATCAAAAGGGTAAAAATAACCTGACCTTTTTTCAATTTGCAACCTGAAGTATAATTTTTTTTAAATGACAAAGTTATACTTGTAAAAATCATGTGTTGTGAATTTCGCTAGAAGAGTTGTCAGAAAAATGTAGGTTGCAATTTGATAAACTCTTAAATTTTGGGTTGCAATCGG
This sequence comes from Scutellaria barbata, assembly GCA_028654395.1. NCBI lineage: Eukaryota > Viridiplantae > Streptophyta > Magnoliopsida > Lamiales > Lamiaceae > Scutellaria > Scutellaria barbata. The sequence goes on along the minus strand of CM053652.1, from coordinate 19,507,179 downwards.
ATAAAAAAAAAAAATTAGGTTGGAAATTGAAAAATGATCATACTTTAGGTTGATTTTTTACATTATACCTTATAGTTTTTTATAAATATTTACTAATGTTTATATCTCAATACATCATAGATATTTCCAATATCAATACTTATTATTTCTGAATACATCCTCAATATTTCCAATATCAACTACTAATGATACACATATATCACATTGTCAACTTAATTTTACTACCTTGACGAGGTTATTGTTTCCATCTTACCTTTGTTTTTAATCTCTAAATTTCTAGATTTTTTTTTCTTCAAAATGATGTTGAACTCCACTTCAATTCCTTTTTTTGTTGATCAAAATTTACAGGTTACCTTCTTTCATTCACCATGTACCTCTTTGAGTGAAAATTGAATAATGATTGCATTGTGATGTTTGTTTATTTGATTTGTATAGTTGTATTTTTGTCAACTATATGTTTGATGAAATGCTTATTTGCTAATGTTTTTACATTTTAAATATGAAGTTTTGGACCTAATTGTAACATTATTCACCATAAAATCAAAGAATAACCTCATGATAAATACATCTTTCTTAAAAAGAAGCCTGGCTCATCTCAGGGGTAGATGATAAAATACTCTATAGAAAATAAAAAATTCATGAATGGAGCTTTTGTACTATGCAATTTTTTTAAAATTGTCATTTAAAATTCACTATAAATAAAAGTATAATTGAATTTGTAAAATGGTGGTACACTTTTGTGTAATATGTCAATTAAGCAGAATAGCTTTTAGTCTTCTCCGAATACTTTATTGGTTTCATGCTACCATGCAAATAAGATTTTCTTTTTTGACATATTCAAGACTACCAAATACTAGAAAAATTAAAAAATATATATAGATATTGATATTTTTGTAATGATATTTTTTAAAAAAATATTTATGGCCAAATATTGAAAATTTAGAGAAAATATCGATAAAATTTAAATCAACAAAACATATATTTTAAAAGTTAAATTTCTAATTTAATAAACATTTAGAATCAACAATCACCAAAACGTATATTTTAAAAAGTCAAATTCTGTCATCGAGTAAACATTTAGAATCGACATTATCTCTATTGATATTTATACTCAATATTGAAAACTTTGAGGGAAATATTGAATTTTGATATTGATTTTTTTTTTTTTGAAATGATAGAAATTTAAAAGTTAAGAATATGTGTTACTAATGTTTAAATTAGTGTAATATATTGTCGATATTTTCAATATCACTAGTTATAATACTTATAATCATAAATATTGGAATTTTTAAGAAAATATGGTTAAATTTTAGATGGATATATTTTGAAAAGCACGAGATCATGTTATCTATAAATGTAAAGACACAAATTAAAATGAAAACGCTGAAGAGTTTGAAAATTAGTGAAGAGATTATCATTAATAACTGAAAATTATTATACGAGGTGAGACAATGTAAACTATACACATTTTAGGTGAGACAATGACTAGAAAATGTCGATAAACATCATGTTTTTATATATATAAAATTAAAGATAAAAAATAAATTTATGTGTAAATTAAAACTCATAAATGGGAAATGATTCTAGTTTGTCAAATGTAGTGGGCTAAATAAAATATATTATCTTTTACACTTTTTCAGAATTTATTTTAGAGGTCTCAAACTATTCCCAAAATGTTATATCCAATTGAAACGCAATGGGCTAAATATGAAATATAACAACAGCCCAATAGAAGTGCCTTCATTATACACCCAAGGCCATTTTTTCATAGCTATGTATATAGTTATGATTATCAAAAATAAATTTCTTTTTGGAAAATAAGATACATCACAAAATAACATTTTGCATGTAATGCTACTTTAATCGAGTTCTTAATTGATTTTTATTTAAAACGCTCATCCAGATTGTCTTTTGTTTAGTAACCTCCATCATTTAATAAATTTAAATTCATCACGTAATATGAAGAAATGGAAGAAAGAGAAAGTTATATATCCATATATATCTTTCTATATTGAATTGCCGATATAAAAAAAAAAATTACAATTGAGCTATACATGTTAGATAAAATTAGTATCTATGTATCAATAAATAAATATGTGACTTTCTTAATCAAGTTATAAACATCAAACACTATCATCAACCCCACCCCAGTTTGTTGTCAACTTTTGAACACAATATTGTCAAGAAAAAGGGGAATGTTGTGATGGTGGTGTTTCAGTTAGTCAAATCATGCAATTGCAAGATAATGCTCCTCAATTTTTTCGATGCGTTATTGTGCACTTTCACTACTTTCACTATAAGAAAACTGTTCGATAGTAACGGATTTTAGTGACGAAAATATTCCGTCAAAAATTTATTATGGAATAATGACAGAATAGTGACATAAAAGATTTTGTGAAGGAAATTATTGACATAAACTTCTCCATCACAAATTCTGTCAAAATCATGTAGTGACCGATTATTTGTCACAAAATAGTGACGGATTTATATCCGTCACTATTTTGTGATGGAATAATCGGTCATTACATGAATTTAAATTTTTAAAAAAAATTATATATTCTGAAATTATATAGTGACGAATTATTTTGTCACAAAATAGTGACGGATTTATCCGTCACTATAAATCCGTCACTAAATGAATTTAAATTTAAAAAAAAATTATAAATTTTGAAATTATATATTGACGGATTCCGTCACCATTTTGTGACGGAATAATCCGTCACTACATGAATTTACGGATTATTCCGTCACAAAATAGTTACGGATTTATATCCGTCACTAACAGAATAATCTGTCACTACATGAATTCAAATTTAAAAAAAATTATAAATTCAGATATTTTTCTGTAGTGACGGATTATTTTGTGATGGAATAATCCATCACTATATGAATTCAAATTTAAAAAAAATTAGAAATTCGATTATTTTTCTTTTTGACGGAATAATCCGTCACTACATAAATTCCTAAAAACATGTGATAATATTAATTATTTTTTAATTAAATTAAATTTGAAAAGTTTAATTATGTTATGATGTTATCTTATATAATTATTTGCATTAATATTATCTTATATGACCAAACTCATAATTTTATAAAACTAGTATTTTTATAAAATATATTAAAAATATGCACTAGTATATTTTATAATTGTCTTAAAATGAAATTAGATTAACCATTACTAAACATATTAATTAGTCATTAATCTTCCAATTACATATATATGTATTGTTAACCTTTTAAAAATATGTGATAATAGAGATTGAAAAATATCAAAAATACTTATAAAATAAATGCATGTAGAATATTATAACATAAAGCACCAATGGTCTAGTGGTTAAAGTACCACCATGAGTTGGTGACATGTCAGATGACGTGTCATGATGATGTGTTGGTGGTGTGATGATATGTCAATACTACGATTTTAATAATATTGTTTATGATGATGTGGTGACATGTCAGATGACGTGTCATGATGATGTGTTGGTGGTGTGATGACATGTCAATACTACGATTTTAATGACGGAATTTTCGGTCACAAAATTAGTGATGGATAATTTCCGTCATTAATTTCGTCACTACTCAACCAAAAAGTCAAATCGTTTACCAAATCTAGTGACGGAAATTTTCATCTTACTGACGGAAATTCTGTCAAAAATTTAGTGAAGCAATAAAATTCATTTAGTGACAAAACTCCTTTTGATAGAAATTTTCCGTCACAAATACATGTTAGTGACAAAATTTTTGATTTTAATGACGGGTTTTTCCGTCAATATCGGACAGTTTTCTTATAGTGTTTTCTTAAGCTTATTTACTTGCAAAAAATAGTCACCATTCTTGGAATTCTTGCCTTGGGATTTTTGCTTGCTAGATGAGTTGAATTTGAGGGCATAAATGTAATTCCAAAGGCAAAAAACAATTGCTGTCCCAATTTTATGAACACAGCCTCACCACTTGTGTTGTTGTGATTGGGCAACAAATCATGTTTTGTCCCTAAGTTTGTAGGAGATGTCACATGAGGGCCATAATTTGTTTTCAAGATATTTGAGTTTGTATTAGCTGGAAATCAATAGTACAAATTTTATTTATTTTTTTAATTAGGTCCACCATTTATCATCTTATGTTGGTAAAGAGGATGATCTTATCTTTGATTCTCTTTAACTTAAGATAAGATATTGAAATGTGAAAACAAAACCCTTATCTGTCACTCTTTTGGTTGACAATCAGGCACATTTGGACATGATAGGAATGATGCAGTCATACATGTGTCAAAAATCAAGTTTATGTTGTCTAATACGATCAACAGAAAATGTGCAACTAGGGTTTGCACGCGACATGATCAATTTAGCCCTTAATGGAAAATTCAGGTACAAGTATTTTTGACACAAGAAAACTATTAAAATTATTATTCTAAATTAGAAGCTTCTAATATAATATAATATTTTTTATCAGCAGAAAATGTGCAACTAGGGTTTGCATGTGACATGATAAATTTGGCCCCATATGAAAAATTCAGGCACAAGTATCTTTGATATAAGAAAACTATTAAAATTATTGTCCTAAATTATAAGCTCCTAATATAATATTCTTCATTCGCAACACCTCTATAGTTACAGGAATATTGATTGGATGTTTTTGTGATATAATTAAAAAGTAGTATTGCAGTGGAGATGAGTAGACAAGAATAACAAGATTAATAAAGTGGCATTAGCTTTAGTCAAGGATGATATGAGATTATGGGGCCATTGAACAGATATTGGAAGACTCATTTGAGGCTCTAATTCATTGCTAGGGTCTCTAGAAAGTTAAACCCTAAGTGTACACAAATAGAAAGGGAAAAAGAAGTCCTAATAATGAAAGTGGTAGGGTTCAAATAGCTTACTAAAATGAAGATCAAACACACACAACACACACACAACACACACACACGGTTGGCAAATTGAAATGATCACAAGTATTAAATGGGGATTTAGATAGGGTTATTACACGTGATGTCTATGGATTTTTAGGGCACAAACTGTCCCTACAATGTACCCTCAAACTCTGCATGTCCAGCCCTATAAATGAACTTGCAGTGTTTGTTCTTGCAACTTCAATCGAGGCTATACACATTTGGTGGTGAGATTCGAACACACGACGCGCGATAATCGGATGGGGAAGAGGTTTGAGAAATGGAGAAGAATGGGGAGACAAGTGAGGGGGAGGTTCTACATTATGAGAGTTTGCATAACTATGCTTCTTTGTTGGGACAAGTATTCTTAGAATATTATTTTATATTATTACTACTTTTTCTTTGTAATTTTTTTTTTCTAGTTCTGTTTTGCTTTAGTAGTAATTAGAATTAATACAAGAAGGTAGATCAAATCAAAGTTCTTCTTGTTATCATGTATAGATCAGTGCAAAATTGTTTAGCTACCCATGGAGTAGTCTTGGGATTTTAAGTGCAAATTAACCATGTTATATCCAGTGACATTAATGGGCTTTTTAGTGTTGTCTCTAGATCTCTCTCTTTCTCTCTGCTCCCATGCAAAATAAAATAAAATAAAATAAAATAAAATAAAATAAAAAATAATAATAATAATAATAATAATGATAAGAATAATAATGATAATAATAATAATAAAAAAAAAACTCACATGCAAATTAAACAGAGCAAAAGGCTGTAAAATATCCAGCAAAAAGTATATCAAGATTTATGGTTTTTGAGCTTCATTAAGCTGATGCAGCTTGTTGATAATAGTTTATGCATATATTTAAACTGTTTATAAAAAAAAGATAAGTTCATATGTCTGCAATTTGAGAGTTTACGTTGGAAATTGGTTTTGACCAATCTTTATCAATTTTTTATAGTGTTTCATTTGTTAGAAACGAAAATAAGTTGCAAATTTGAAATCTACGTTTCAAGAAGATATATTTAGAGTATTTATTTTCTCAAATCAATTTCGAATGAATGAGAAATTAATGCTTAAAATTGGCAACTTAAATTGAAAATGTATGAAAATTTAAAAAAATGTGAGTTTGAATTGAATTAATACAACTAAAATTAAAAGAATGCAACTAATTCAAAACACTGTGAGACACACTATTTCATTTTAAAAGGTGTTTAATTATGAAAAGAATTCAATTTAAACCAAAAGATGTCTACTTATGAAAAAACATAATTTTTAATTAAAAGATATCACATCTTTTCAACTTCTATAAATATACTCACATTCAATCATTTCATTCACTCTACCACAACTTGCATTATTAGCATTCTAGCAATTGTAGTCTCTCATCTTCTTGTTTAAGAAAGTTTTAAATATCATTTTTGTTCGCTAGAAAACTTTTGGATTTATTGTACTGCGACCCTTAAGTTAGTAAGTCAACTCTTGAGAACGTTTATCGTAAATCGTAAATCACTGAATACGGGGCAATTTCATCTTGTGAATAAAGAGTCATACTCTTACCTTAATTTTCCCTTTTGTTATTTTAAATCATTTTCAAGTAGACCACATATACCACACGTAATATCCACCAGCTTATTCGTAAAACAAAGAATATTCTAGAGATATATTAAACTGTTTTTAATGGTATATATAATATATTGAAAATTTTACATTAATTATATACCAAGTGTTAGTGTCTCAAAGGAATTGCTTTCAGTTAAAATTAGGCAAACTATATTAGTTAAAACAATTTAATTACATTAAGCTACTTCTCTTGCAATGTAAAACATTATGCATCAAGGGTTGTTTTACATGTAATATTTATATATAATCCAAAGAGGCTATATATACATACCTAATAAGTTTTTAGTTCAAATTGTACATTGTAAGAGAAAATATATGTATATATTTAATGTTCCTAGATGCGGTTGAGACAAAGAAAGAAGAAAAAAAGAGATATAAAATAGAAAAGAGTCCTTTTCCATGGAGTTTGGCAGGGAGACAAACTGATCACTCTGTATTTTCATCTTTTCCAAACAATGGGTCCCTATTCAAGTTGGCATTACCATTACAATCCCAACCCTCTTCTCTCTCTTCCTCTCTCTCTCTCTCATACACACACATATATGTGTGTGTATATATATAAGGCAAAGTCTTTGCTAGCTAGCCAACATAACATTCATACACCATATATAAATTGTCTCATAGTTGAAGTAAACAATTTAGTTGAAAAGAAGAATCGAGAGATAGTGTACGTGGATGATGATGAGGAGTCGGGCGGTGGAGATGAAGACGGATGGATCATCATCATGTTCGTGGAGGAAGTGTTCGCGTTATATTCAAGAACAACACACTCGTCTCTATATCGTGTGGAGATGCTCCATCACTCTCATTAGATGGAAGATCGAAGCCATTAGCTTCCATGATTGAATTCAGAGATCATCAATCTGCAGGCTCTCAGACTAATTTTTGGAGATAACATTGTGTTTTGTAAGAAGAAGAAAAAAACAAGTATGTGCTACTTCAGCAAATATGATAATGTATGTATATATTTATGCAAAGTTAACACTTTGTTTCATTGATTCTTGGTGTTGGGTTATATATTATTGAAATATTCATAATAGTTATCAATTGGGATATTTTATTAATGACTTAGCAGCTATAAGCTGATTATTAATTATATATATTTAAGGGTGGTTTATGCTTCTAAGAAGCATATTCGAGTGTGTGTATTAACGTGCATGATTATGGAATTTTTGTAAATAATTACCACTTCATTATGTTAACTTATGCCCTTTTTGCTTTGTGGTATACCAAAATTGTCCATGTAGGTGTTTTTTTTTTTTTTTTCCTCTTAAAGACATTATTAAGCTATTCAAGACTAAGGCAAATTTGACTATATTTTAAAACTAGCTTTCATCAACTTTTCAATTATTATTCCAAACATCACTTACTTTTATATACTTTAAATAAAATTTCTAATTGCTAAATTTAACTCATTTTTTTAAAATATACTTAATTTCTATGCAAATGCAAACGTCCCTTAATGGTTGTAGTTATGTGAGATTATTATGAGTTAGATGGATTGAGACTAAACTTCGACGTAATATCTTATATATTTTAATTCAATGAAATGAGTAAGCTCTAACTCATAGCATAAATATTAACTTGTAAAGATGAGTTTAGATGGTGAGTAGTAAAACTCAATTTCATGGAATTATATCCAAAAAAACATTCTCACACAAGATTTTATGAACAAATTTTGTTTTTTTTGTTCTTTTTTCACAAATTGTATATTCATTTTATGTAAAACTTGTAGATTTTAAATTTTTTTTTTTTTTGGTGTGATAATTTTTCCAAATCGGAAGTGGCTGAACCAATCAATTTAGCCAATCAAAATGATGAAATTAATTCTCAATGATTTTATAAGAAGTGATCCTATTTTTTTCATCGAGTCCAAATATATAGAGATCAAAGATCTTGAGCAACTAATCTAGCAAAACAACTCAAAAATAAAATTAAATATTTTTTTGCTAATTTCTACACATGCCATTTGTTCAAATAAGAATCTCATAGGATTATGGGGTAATTACTTAGAAGTCCATTTTGTGATTTCTGCTGTTATGAGTAAGAAATATACAAGCATAACTAACACTAGAATCTCTCCATATACCTTATAATGAACTTAACAAGCTAGCTTAATTTTATTAAATACTGCAAAATTTCAGGTCGATATATAACGAATCAACACTATTGCACAATGCAGAAGCTGGCGTCTTCATCCGATCACGAGAATTCCAATACCTCTCTCGGGGTTACGAGTTTCGACTTTAAAAATCAAAATGTCTCATCTCTTGTTGCCTGTAAGAGGCTCACCGGTATTACCTTGCAATCTAGCTGCAGTGGAGTCATCGTCGCCAGGTTTTTTCACTGCTCCTTGCTTGTATTGGCCTCCCTGCATAGAATTTTAAGAAATTTGAAGAATGTGAATGCAAAAATGCTCGTTCGCTAGATATGTTCTCTAATAGAGGAGACTACGCACCATTTCACCTATTCAAGATATGTAATAGGATAATCCAGGTGACCAATAAGTTGCTTGTTATTTGACCAGAAATATATATACACATAAGTATATGGACCAACAATATGAAGGTATTAATTGTTTACTTACAGCTCCTTTCTGGGCTGTTAACCTACGAACTGATGGGGCACGTGCGACTGAGGAAGCAGCTGCAGCTGCTGCCACGCGTATTCTGCAGCAAGAAAGAATGTTAAAACAGTTTCATCAATAATCATCATAAAACTAACCAAATCCTCCATTTCTCAAGTACCTTTTGTGGACATCAACAAATTCATCTGTCTCATCAACTATTTCCTCCTAAAAAAGAAGAAAAAAAACTAGTAGACAGTTTAATGAAGAAGCAATGTACAAAGGTTGAGAAGTTAATTTGTTGGTATGCTTTACCTGCAAGAGTTCTTCAAATACATCTTCCAATGTAATAATGCCGATAACTTCACCATCGTCAGAGTCATCTAAAGGTGGGACCAATCCGTTTGCAACTGCTTCAGTATAAGGCAGGTTATTTTTTGAGGGTGGCCTTGGAACCTTTTCGATGTCAACAACTACAGTGTCTGCTTTATCTTCTTTCTTTGATAGCAACGGAGTATTTAAGTCCGTATTCTCGTTAATGACTTCATTCTCTTCGGACTTCTCCATAATAGATGGAGGCCTTTTGTTTCCTTTCGGTTTCACGACAGCTGCCATATGACTGCTGCCTTTTTGAAACTCATTGAGTATGTCATATAGGGGCATATCTGCAGGAACACTGAGACGCAACAGTATTAACAAATGCTTCAATCTTCTTTGTTGAATATACAAATCTAAAAGCAAGTCAACAATTCTATGACATACCGTGGAATTCTACGAATTGAAACAGCACTAACTGGGGTCTCTGTTTCTGCTCTCACTGTGAGAAGACTCTTCACCTAATTGTAACATGGAAGCTATAAGCTGCTAATTTATAATAAAGAATAGGAAAGTTATCAATTTGCAAAAGCTTACTAGTAAAAGTCCAATAATGTTCCTTGGGTTCCCCGAGTAGACAGGAACTCGACTATGACCACGAGCCAGAATCTTACCCATCGCTTCCCTAAGATGAAACAAAAAATTTCATTTATGTCTCTCTTAAATCAATATTTGTAAACTCAAGCACCAGAAGTAGAACAGCTATATGATTACAAAACACTTCATCAATAAATAAAAAAATTCCCAATTTGTTTTAAATAAATAAAATTTTCAGTAGTCCACAGGATACCATGTCAATGAAACACACAATATTTCACTTGACCCATGTTTGACATACAAATAGTGAAAGTTCCAACCTTCCAATGCATCTATATTACTATATAGAGTAAGAAAACAATGAAGTCATCTTCAAGAGAAAGATAGGGGCAAACAAATATATAGAATACAAGATTAAGTAGGCAATTTAAGTAGGCAAGATTGTACAAGAGCACAATATAGTAGTAGCTGTGAAGTAGCAATATTATACAGGTGGGAAGTGCACAACCATCACACATAAGTTCAAGGTGAAGTTAGGACTGGCATAGATAATAGATATATAGAATCTCAAATTTTAAGTCGAACCAGGCATTCATATCTTTTTTTCTTTTCACTTGTAGAGCAAGCAGACGAGGAAAAAGATAAGAAAATACCATTCCTACTTAACCACTGCAAGGAAATCTTTCCTAAAGCAAGGAACTCTTACCAATCTAGCTTTGAGTTCACATCCAGTGAAAATGTTGATTCAATAGGCGTCATGGCCTCCTCTGCAGTCTGGTCACAGATGAGCAGGTGAGTCAGAAAATGACAAAAAGTAGCAGAAATATGCTTTTGTAACTTTATAACATTAACATTATTATGATCTAGATGTTGAATTGATCGGATTTAAAAATACAGATGTAGCATTACATCATTAAGATCATTATAAAAGGTGTCTTGATTAATAATCCAGAAACCAGAGAGAAGTTGCTTGGTGCAAGTGACTTGTAACTAAATGAGACTAAAATCAACAGCCACTCCGGGAATTTAAAGCTCTATGCAGAAAAGTACAGAAAATGTCTATCCTTGTTGGTATCCAGTAATAAGTTATGCAGATTCTAACAATTAGGATCAAAGATGTTAGAAATAGTCCTCGGATGTCTCCATTACTTTTAAGCAAAAAAGGGAAATGGAATTTTAGAGGGTGAAAAGGCAGTAAGTCCAAATTTTAAATTTAAAAAGGCAATGTACACCAAAGAAGAAATATAACAATTTTCTAAAAAAGGGTATACCGAAGTCAAGGTGTTCAACTTTCTAATTTCATAAAATACCTTCAGAGTCAAATCTAGAGCTCCACTAATAATTGTCGTCTCGTCATGTGTTAGTTCGCCACCTTTGCCAGCCTAAAAGACAAATCACAGCTTGAGTATTTCAAAAGAAAAAATTGTAGAATTGCCAGCATATATAAAAGATTAGAATGACATTAACTAATGTACAAGTTCAGAGGAGTGTATGGAGACAAAATCCAAAGAAGAATAAAAAATCTTGAAACTAATTACCTCCTGGCTGTGAATAGAAACAAGGGCCTTCAGCTGAGCACGTCTAAACAGTGCCTCATTGTGTCCTAGAACACAATCCAGGATCTGAATTCAAAGAATAACTAACTTAGAAACTCAAAGTAAAAATAGTAGAGCCCCAGCACATGTGCATCCAGTGAGGGAAATAGCAGAACACTGGATTCATTAAGTTCAATTTTGTTTAAGGTTGGAGGAATTTTTTGCACGAGATACTTTTTGGTAGTACATCTCTTCTAAAACTTAAATGCTGAGCACCAAATATATTTCTTTATAATCTAAAATGCAGAAGTTACTACTTGAATTTGAACAAACATGCATAAATTGAAAACTGTAATCAACTCTTCCCCATGACAGATAATTGTATAATCCTGAGCCTCGCATTTAGTAAGCTTATATGTTAAATCGGATGCTGTTTACATTTTAGCAAGTCAAGTTGCCTAAAGCCAAGTTTGAATTTGTTTTGGAGCCCTGGTGTAAGTGTTTTAGGTTCAGAAAGACACGCTGTATGTTAGATCTTATATAGGGGATGCAATTTGAAGCATAATGATTAACATGTTTCCTAGGGAAAAAACCAGTATTGATTTGGAGGAAAGTTTATTGGAGGATGTGATTTGTGACTTTATTTCGAGAGAATATAAGGAGCATGTAAATGGAATTTTCAAAAGCAAATTGGTTCTGCAAGTCTTTCTATTAGCTCACATTTAAGTTCGAGCTATTACTACTATTTATCAGTCTGCTGTTCTTAGTTTACCTGACATGTCCTTGATCTCTTCTCATCAAGGGATATGAAAGATATAACGAATTTATTGATCACAGAAAATTGTTTAAGCATTACAGTTAATTTTTGTGAGAGTCTAACTTGTATGTCTGAGATATGGACACACCTGATATAATTATCTACATCGAAAAATGAATAAAGGCTTATCTCATATATATCAGGGTCAACAATGAGGAACTTCTTTTTTAACTTATTTTTACCAGGAGCCATCTCCAAAGCCAAACAACCTGTACCCACATTTTTCAATCTAAGAAAGATGGAACCATTTTTGAAGATGCATGTGCAGAATTTCGAAAAGTCATATCAGCCATCCATCAGGACATCAGAGACAAATGAAAGAGCCATTACTCTTAACACACATCAACTAGGACTGTTTCATCATACGGAGGAACTTGTCTCCCATAATAAATACGTTCATGTTAAAATAATATTACCACACACACACATCCATTAAATGTTACATTGTGCACTTCAAGCAACCTACCATTATTTCAGTATCAGGTCAGCACAACAGTTTATTGCAGTCTTTATGCTCAACATGCACTTAATCTGGTTTCAGGATAACAGCAATTCTATAGCAATTGAATACAGAGTGACATCTAAGAAGTTTTCCATCATTGGGTACGAAATATTACCTTGCCAATTGGGTAAGCAATTGGGTAGCATAAGATCATTAGAATACGAACAAGCCATACAAGGTTAGCACCTACAGAAAGTCCATATCGGGTGCATATTGCTTGAGGGATAACCTTAAAACAGAAAGTCACAGGAGAATGTATCACTGGAATGAAACAAACACAGAAGACAAAAGAGAAGGCTGAAAATCAAGATAAATGTATACCTCTCCAAATGCCAAAACAAAAGTCACTGATAATATAATGGCAACATATTGATTGAAAAGCTTATCTAGGTATATCGGAAGGGCCTGCAAGAAGTAGTATCGATGTTCAATAAAATAAGCAATACAAAGTTCTTGAACATCAAATATCTAAAAGAATATTTAAACAATTACAAGGCCATGCAACTTTGCCAATCTTTAGGTTTCTTCCATAACTCGGAAATACATTTTCTCCAATAGAATTAACACAGAATCTTATACCTCCATTGAAGCAGCATTACATAAAAGCAAAGTCACAAGAAGCTGGTGCTGCTTCTGAACCACCGGAAGTATCGCAGCTGAAGACAATAGACTTATGATCAAATTGAAAGGGACAAAATGAAAAGAACCACTTCAGACAGAAAGCGATTTCAAAAGAAAAACACATACATAAACTCCTATTTTATGTTGTCAGGGGGGGTAAAAAAACCTCAAATTTAAACAAACCACCAAAATCATTTTTTAAAAACTGCAATCCTAATGACTCATCATGCTGCCAACATTAGTAGCAACTAGAGCAACAAAATGGCAATATGAACAGAGTACAGTAAAGTAACAGGTGACATTGAGATTCCAGCATTCATTTCTGAAGAAACACTCCATCCTATTAACAACCCAAAATAACTGTTTTGCTACTAAAGAAAAAACAGTGTCGCAGTTGCATAACTTCTAAGAAAAATAATACAACAGCAACAATGCAGGCAATGATTATAAACAATCTAAAAAAACCATAGAGACTATCTTATTAACAAGATTCATCAATATTTATCTAATCATTAAATCCAAATCAGGCCACACATCATCAAGCGCCCAATATGAACACACAAATCAACATTGTTTTCGACAAAACCTCATGCAACCAGAAGAAAAAAATCCAGTTCATATACATCGAGTAGATAAAACCACAACATAATAGGAAAATATCGTCAAACCAACTTTTCATTAATCAAACAAGTTTTAACACAGCAACCTCATAATAAACCATAGATCCACGTCAACTTGATCATTAAACCATAAAGTTCCATCTAATTTATCAAGCAATAATCTATTCCAGCACCCCCAAGAATGAAAACTACAACATCAATAACCATGATACAACAAGAAATATCTAGCAAAAACAGAAAATCAAGCTCACTTATAGCTTAAAAAAGTTCAAAATAATTCAACTATCACCAGAAATCCATCTCCAACAAAGCCACCTCAGCACTAAACTCAACAGAAACAAACCAAAAGGACATCATTTCTGCATCAGTTTGACGAAGATCACAATACAGCATCTGATGCCTAAATCGAAGTGTTACTTATATAATTTCAGACAATTAAGCTGCAATTCTACCCCCAAATCATTCCACGCACAACCTACAACGATACGATCCCATTTTTTAGGAAAACGAAAACAGTCTAAATAGCATAATCATCAGAAAATCAAAATCTGACTACAGAAAACAACATTAAATCTTCCTCATTACGAAATTCAAAACTAGTATTAAACTTATATGATAATGACTCACCAGCCTGTTTCTTTTCGACCGCAGTGCCGCTCCGCTGGAGGATTTCAAGGTCGACGAGGCCCAAAGACATGAGGCCCAATGTCAGGCCCGACATTATCCCCGCGAACAGAACCAATACGCACGATACACCTGCGTACACGAACCACCATACTGTACCGAACTCTATCTCAGCTCCCAATACTCCTCCTCCTCCGCCGCCGCCCCCGCCGCCGCCGCCTCCTCTCCTGATCGCTATTGACAACAGTGCAGCAGCATTAATCAGGTGCATAATTATCCGTTAACCGCAGTCCCTAGCTCCTCCTCCCTTTCAAGCTTCCGCTTTGTGTGCGTTCTGATTGCGTGTGAACTCTCTGCGTGCTGCTATGAATCTCTTGCGTCTGTCTCAATTGAGAGAGAGAGAGAGAGAGAGAGAGAGAGTGTGTGTACGAATGTAGTCTAGAGGTGTATGATTTAATTCCTATATATCTTTTTTTTAGGTTTTCTATTTATTATTAAAATATTAGCTTATGATTTTTTAGATTAATTATTAAAATATTAGTTTTTTTTTTTAGCTTTTCTAATATATACTACATCCTGTTCGAGAGTGGCCTCAATTAAATTAAGTGGGGCCAAAGTTTGGTTTGTTTTTTTAGACATATATTTGGTATAAAATTATTTTTTCTAGGAAATGATAATTTTGTAGTGAATGAATTTATATTTTCGAACAAAGAAACATAAGCAAAGAGGAAAATTCTTATCTCTGTTGATGCATGATTCAACACATCTTAGAATATTAATAGAATCAAATCATATCATTGTAATTTTGCAATCTAATATATATATTTGTTAAGTTTTGCAATTTGATGTAATAAAATGATCCAATTTTGATAACATTACTAATTGAAGATCAACTTCACTGTCATCGTAAACATCGCATTATTCAGTTAAAAAAAATGAAACTCAGTTCAAATACCAAGTATATGAAGGATTAAAAAATAAAATCATGAATTTATTATATCATAGTTATGTGTATATTTTTAGTAAATAAAGAAAATTTTGATTTATGAGATGTCTTTTCAACAAAATCTCATTGAAAAATGATTTTATGTATCAAATTATAAAAGTTAAAATCTTCACACAATCAAATTACTGCTTTTTATAGAGATGTAACTAAATTGCAAAATATAGTAAAAGTCAATACTTTTCAAACTAACCAAAAATTAAATAAAGATAAATTAAGTTACTTAAAAAGCAAAGATTCATTAATTACCATAAACTCATTTTGTAACGGTATATAATGCAATAATATGAAGAAAGGCTGGAAATAGACCGACAAACGTGGTCCAATAAAATTGATACTCTATTATTTGGTTGTCACAGATATCCACATGGTAGGTATGTGGTGAGTCATGTCTGATACTATGAATCATCAATATTCTCTATATATATAAATGGAAATAATATTATATCTACTCGTGAGTATGTCTTAAAATGTATATTATAGATATTTAAAATTTTCAATTTTTAAATATTATGATTTAAATTTAATGATTCTATTAGATTTTTAAAATATTAAGTATAGATAATTGGCATATTAACATGTATTCACAATAAATAAGACAACAGATTTGTAAATAATCGAATAAGTTATTTTTAATAAATAATCTTTTGATAAAAAAAAATATTTAAAAAAGGTAAAGTTTTGGGTGAGACCGTTTCACAAATCTCATTATGTGAAATCATCTTATTGATCGGGTTGGATCTGGTCGAATATAAGAAATTATTTAATATTTTTATATGTATTAGGTAATGTTTTTATATATATATTAAGTAATACTTTGTTTATAAGATGCGTTTTGAGTTAAGTTTGACTATAAAAAATATATAATATTTTTATGTGTATCAAATACTATTTTTTTGTATATTATGTAACAGTTTTGTATTATATAATACATGAACCAATTGGGTCAGGTCAGGTCACTAAAAAACGCGAGGATCCTAAGTTGTCTCGGCACTTTTCTCTCTTCTGCAATATGTAATATTTTTGTATATATTAGATAATACTTTTATACATATCAGGTAATATTTTTGTATGATGTCATGCAAAAATATTAATTGATGTGCATTAAAATATTTACCTAATATATATAAAAATATTATATATTTTATCATTTTCGACTCGATTCATCTCATCTCACTAAATGAAATTGGTGATATGGTTTCGGACAAATGTATTCTAAAAAAAACTCGTATTCTTCAAAACTATAAATTATCTATAAAACTCATATTCTTCAAAATTATAAATTATCTATTTGTTTGTCTAGATGAAAGTTCGACATTCTATAAATCGTTATCATTTATACCCATTATTTACTAGTTTAATTTATCCAATCGTATATTATGCATTATAAAATCCAATTGAAAATAATTTGTATTTTAAATTTTTGAGACAAAACTGTCTTTTTTGTGACGGTTGTCGTTTTGAAATAACCCCACAGTTATGCTTAGAAATAGCTACTTGAATTTGTCAAATTCAAATGGGGATTTCATACAATACAAAATAAAATATTTTATATTTTTTTCCTGAATTAATATGGTGAAATGAACGCGAAAGTGTTTGTCATTTCTATTTTAAATGTTTTTACCTTTATATATATATATACATATAGGATAGCATATGCAATATAATTGAGACACTTTTTTTTTATGATTTCACTACATTAACCTTATAACTCTATAATTGTTTAATTATAAAAAATTAAAAAAATTTAGAAAAAAACATGGTGAGAGTGGAAAATTGGAATTTGGAAGCACCAATGGTTGATCATGAGTTGTCTTTAAGTAGTTAGTTAAGATTTATAACATGGAGGAGCGATCAGTTTTCTATAAATTGGAGCAATCAATTATCTTTTCTTATTTCATCAACATTATATATATGTATATATATAATTATTTATTTATTTAAAAATTAAATTTTTATTTCAAAAAAAAAAATTGTAGATTTAATCTTATGAACTTACTCATATTGTTGTTGTTGTTGAGACCAAAATTGACCCAGTCAAAAATTGAATCATGTCCAACCATCAGTTTAGAGACGATCAGGGGTGTCCAACATGACTAGAGGTCGAGCTGTGATTGACCATTGGTTCGGATGCTTATTAGGAAGTGTCGAGCCATCCAGCGATTAGAGATCGAATCATGACTAGCCACTAGTTCGGGTGCCAATTAGGAAGTGTCGAGTCGTACATGAGTGAATGGACCGACCAAAATGAATACTCATGAGGAGATGGGATCTGGGTTTGGCCAGCTTTGATCAAACCAACCATGATTTTAGTGTTGTACCACAGAGTTCTCATGAAAGTTCAAGTGCACCAAAAAGTTCATCCCCAAGCTCAAGCTGACCGATCCTGGGAGACAAAACCAAATCGTTTGAGACAACTAAAAACCAAGCTAAATAGGAATCGAGCTGACCAGGACCAAATTTAAAGAAGACAATGCCTGAGTTGGGGCATCGAGCTAGCTAGAGCTCGAGTCGATATCCACCGAGCCTTAGTAGACTAGAAATGAACCAAAAAGTTCAATTCTAGAAAACCACCCAAATTCAAAATATTTGAAAAATAAAACAAATCGTAATAGAATCAAATTTAATTAAGATAATGATCAAATCCAATTTGATCGCATCAAAACGGATTAGAGGCATAAATAGAACCTCGCCGATAGAAAATGGGTTCAAAATTTGTTGTAATAGAGGTATATATTGATATTATTTTCTCTCAATTTCATAAATAAAACGGATTCCACCGGCCAGATTCAACTGAGCCCAGTTAACCATATTTCGAGTTCACATTCTAATCAATTTCTTGCTTTATTTCATTGATTTTTTTTTTATCCAATTTAATTGGTGTGTTTCAATTCGTTCATATGAATTTACATGTCGTCAACAACAATGATGATGATGATGATGATTAAAAAATAATTTCACAGATTTCATTATTGGTTTCTATTATTAAATTAATTTTCAGAATTTTAAACATTTTCTTCAAATGTTAATTAGTCCATATTTTTACTTGTTTAGTTTTAAAATTAATCTTAGATTTTAAATTCATTCCTAATTTAGTTAATTAGATTGCTAAAATTATTTTTAAAAAAATTTAAAATATTTTCTGAAACTGAAATGATTTATTTAAACAATTTTGAAGATTTAGTATGGCTATCTAACATTTTTCATTTTTATATCACAAAAACTCATCTGTAATTGGTGCATGGATCTAGGATCCGTGCAATCCAAGTCGATTTGAGTCGGTATGGCCCTTCACGCATCACACATGCTCCCACACGTTCTAGAGAGAGCGGCACACACTAGTTTAATTTCTGTATTTTTATAAAAAAATATGTATACCTTTTAGATATAATATCATACTTTTATGTTATGATTTTCGTACATTTACATTTATTTAGATAGATATTAATATTTTTCATACATTTTAGTTACGTTAGTCATATATTTTTGTTATATAGTCATATATTTTAGTTTTGTTAGTTGTATCTTTATATATTATATAAAGGTATATGACTATATTTATATTATATAAAGGTATATGACTATATTGAGATAAATGTACAGTAAAACCTCTATAAATTAATAACTTTGGGACCATGAAATTTTATTAATTTAGAGAGATATTAATATATCGATAAATTAATATTTTATTAATTAAAAGAGTGACTTTTTAAATTCAGCAAATTTAGTACATATGTATTGAAAATAAATAAATTCATATACATATTTCATTGATTATATTCATGCATCAACCAATTCTTTGTAACTAATTAAATATGTTCATGTATAATATCAATTCATTGTATACAATTAACTATTATATTCATGGACGCATATATCAATTCATTGGAATTACTTAAACATACATGTTTACATTAATTTATTGCACTTAAATAACTATTATAACCAATTAAATATATTCATGCATGATAAATGAAACATATATTATATAAATCTCAATATGGAAATAAAATAATTCATAACACCCAACCATGTCTTCTCATCTAAAAGACATTGCAAAATCATCCATGAATGATCAAATGCGTAAAACATTATGTGAGTATAAGAGAGATCATCCCACATGCACTTAAAAAGATTTATAAGAGTGGGTTGATGAAAAATATCGTTTGAAAGTTAGTCAAGGTATAATATCAAACATTCTCAAAAGATCATTGGAGTACCTTTTAGCCAACTTTGAGAAGGGTGGGGATATTAAGCGACACAAATCGACGAAATATCTAGATATGGAGAAGGTTCTTTATGAATGGTTTCTTCAGTACCAAGATCGAGTCAACATGATCGGAGAGCTTATTTTGAAGAAAGCAAAGGATATAATGACGCTATTGTATCCTCAACACCCTCCTTAACATCAATTTTCTCAAGATTGGCTTGAAAAATTCAAGGTAAGACATGGTATTAAATCATTCCGTCTTTTTGGAGAAAGTGGTTCGGTTGACATGTAGGACATGAAAATGAAACTGAAGAATATAAGGGAGAAAATAAACCAATTTCCCATGAACTCGTGGCTGCAATTAAAAAAGTTAGAGATGAAATCCACTTAGATTTAAATTTTAAGAAAAATCAAGTAACAATAGATTCATATTTCAGCAAATTACCATAATATTTATAATTGTAATATTTATGAATTATTAATTTAGAGTTTTAATGGGATCTAATATTTATAAAGGGATTTTTCGAAAAATTATTATCTTATTATCTTATCGAATTTGATGATTTTTTACAAAGGCCCAATTCAGGACCGGAAGATTTTATTATTTTTTAAAGTTTATTAATTTATAGAGTATTAATTTATAAAGGTTTTACTGTATAACTAATATCACATAAATGTATGATTATATTGATATAAGGTATACGTAATATCTCACAAATGTATGAATATTTGTACAGATCACATTAATTATGTACAAATTGTGTTGAATTTTTTTTTAATTAAAATTTTACATAAAAATAAGGATATTTGTACAAATCACATTAATATAATATAAAGACACCACATAAATAAAAAAATAAAAAACAAAAATGTATAGATCGAGGTCGACCCAATTCCACTATGCACTGCATAGGAGATAACTCTTTTTATATTGTCTATTGATATTTAGGTTTTTGAAACAACTTTTGTATTTTAAAACAATTTTAGGTTTTAAAAAGAAATTATAAAATTTTTAGATTAAAAAAACAGATTTTCAATTAGTTTTCAGATTAGTTCTAACATTTATTTAAATGATTTGTTTAAAAAAGGTGGCAATATTAAAAGAAAAAAGTGTATTTATTGAATTATAAGATATTCAGTTGATGTAAAGATGTGTGGATTCATTTAATTGGCTATTATCTTTGATTGTTAACCAATAAGGGGTGTGTTTAAATCAATCTGATATTTTTCTTGACGGTCATTTTTCTTTTCATTTAATAACTGTAATATAAATGGTCAATATACAACACTTATAAAGTATTACATTCAAAATCTAAAGGTAACTATATATAAAAGAGTTGCACTTTTGTAGTAGCTTTTGTAGTTCCATACAACACGAGTTGGATTGGGTTGATCTAAATCTGATCCAAATCCATGCATTTTTTTATCCTGATTTTATATTATTTTAGTCATATATTTATATTATGTTAAACATATATTTATATTATGTTACATACATTTATATAATATTTTAATTTAAAAAAAAACTTTAATTTCCGAAAAAAAAACCTAATTTCAACAAAAAAAAATCCTAATTTGTACAAATATACTTTTATATGATATTACGTATACATTTAAATAATATTAATCGTACATTTATATAGGTACAACTAAATTAATTAAAATATATGACTAATATAATATAAAAATATGTTTAACATAATATAAAGGTACACTTAACATAACATAAAAATCCTAAAAATATGTTTAACATAACATAAAATCATAAAGGTATGTTTAACATAATATAAATATATGCTTAATATAATATAAATGTCATAAAAGTATGACTAATATAACATAATGATATATTTAACATAATGTAAAGATATAGCACCTGTAGTGAATTTGGGTAGATTTGATTGCACCTATCCAGACGCAGGGCATGTGGGAGCACGTGGAACGGCGCATACGTCGGGTTGGCTCAATTACATGGATCCTAAATTTGTGCACCAATAACACAAAAGTTTTTGTGTATATAAAAAGTGTTACTAAAGTTTTTCTTTTAAAAAAATAGTTATATCAGACTATCATTACTATTACCCTATTCATCGTGGACATATTAATATGTGTCCATAGTTAATGTATCAAATATCTAGTTTATCTATTAATTTCACTTTTTATATAATTAGAGGATAAAATCTTTATACATTATTGTGGATATATTAAGAATTATCCACGGTGAACATTTTATTATTTTTAATTAGACTATAGGTTTTAGGTAACTACGACAACCAGTATATATTTGTATATTGTCTACAATAACATTACTTTTTTTTTTAGCTATTATGTGACGTTGTTTTAGACGTTACACAAATTAATTATGTTGTAATGCACCCTAGAAGAATAAATTAAATATTATTGACAAAAATCATAAGTTTAAAAGGCAACATTCCTTAAAAGAAAAGACAATATAAAAATAAGAAAAATGTTAAAATACTTATCATGGATAACTTTTAATATACTTATTGATGACGTGTAATGATTTCATTCTTCAATTATATAAAAAATGAAATATATATATATATATATACTAGATATCTATCACATTATCAATGAACATATGTAATATACTCATAATCAACAAATAATGGGATTGATAAAAATAAAGAGAAAAATAAATCTTCTGGGATCAATTTCACAAGAGCATCTTAAATGGAAGAGATAAATGGTGACATATATGAAACTTTTGTGTGAAGATTGGGTCGCACATTATTGAGATGGAGTTTCATTTGAAAAGATCAAAGACTCCCATTAATTTAATAATATGGTATATTGAATTGAATGAGACTCATTCTAACAAAATATAATATAATCCTTGAGATGATATCTCCCAAATTTTATCACCCATTATTCATTATTAAAGAACCCAACAAGCATTAGCATATATATATATATATATATATATGCTTGATTTTATAAACTTAGCATCTTAATTACCTAAATACACGACATACAATGTTACACTATTTAAAAAAAAAAAACATCTAAATATAGGATAAAAACCCTTCCAGTCTTATTCAACATCTCCTAACATGATATAATAATTAATATAAAAATACGTATGTTTCTAATCATACATATTGTGAATTTATAAGTGCTCCGACAGTTTGTTCCAAAATTTTATAAATATTATACTTGATAAAATATATTAAGCATAATATCTATGACACATCCATCATCCATCATCACGATCAATATATATTTGTATGTCCATATTTAGACATCGATCTAAAAAAACTTTCATTTCTTAAACAGTGATCGATTTCAAACTCATTTCTTTCTCACACAAAAAACGGGTCAAAATGTCCAAACTCGGCCCCAACACCGTCGCCCCCCATACTTTCTCGGCATAGACATCATGACTGAGAAGCGCCTCGGTGGCATCGAGGCGGTGTATCCGCCACCCCAACTCCTCCCTAAACCTCGAAATCTTTTCAACTTGACGATTAGCTAATTTGAATGTATTTGCTTTAATCTCATCGACGGCGGCCTTAAGAAGCCTATCCCTCATTTCACCATCAACAACACCCTCTTGTCGGAAAAACTCATCCATCTCCGGCAACCCAATGGCCCGACTTATACCCCGGCGGTAGTTGCCGCCGGAATCGTAAAACTCCCTCGCCTCCGCCACCAGTCCCCGCTCCAACATCCGATCAACCCTCTTCGACAAAACCGACCGCAAAACGGGCATCATCACATCGACCCAAAGGAAGCAAAACTCGTACCTTGTCGGAAAACCAGAACCGTGTTTCACAAAGGCTTCGATGAAGGAATTGGATCCGCCGGCGATGATCGGTAAGTGGCCCCTCTCTCTTATGCTCTCCACAGCGAATGTGGCGTGGTGCACGTAGTCCTCCGCCGTAAAGTAGGCGTCGGGATCGATTACTCCGAGGAGGTGGTGGGGGACGCCGCGGGCTTCATCGGCGGTGATCCTGTTGGAGATTATGTCCATCCCTTTGTGAACTTGGATCTTGTCGGAATTGATCACTTCGCCGCCGAAACGGAGGGCTAAGTCGACGGAAAGACGGGACTTTCCGGTGCCGGTGGAGCCCATAACAACCACCACCTTGTCGTTGCATCGAGGCGGAGGAGTGATCGCCGGAAAGTTCACCGGCCGCGGTGGTGCTTGTATGCATGCAGAGATGAACATGGCCATTGACTTCTATTTGACCTGTTGACTTCATT
This sequence comes from Scutellaria barbata, assembly GCA_028654395.1. NCBI lineage: Eukaryota > Viridiplantae > Streptophyta > Magnoliopsida > Lamiales > Lamiaceae > Scutellaria > Scutellaria barbata. The sequence continues at coordinate 19,483,033 of CM053652.1, read as the reverse complement.
AAAAAATGACACGTGTTTGTATGTACTTTTTTTTTTGGTTTTTTTTGAAATAATAGTTTAAAGAATATCTGGATGGAAATAATTTTTATATGGAAAATAACTCGATGTAGCATCAATTTTAGGCAATAATGTTAGCAATTTATCATAAATGGTAAGAAAAAGAAAAAAAGGAATGTAATATACTTGTTTGAATTTAGACAAGAAATGCAAATGATATTGGTCACAAATATTTTTTTTAAATAGATAAATTAAATTTCCTTGTTTTTTCAGCTGCGAACTAAAATTAATAAGCTTCAAATTGTATCTCTAAGCTAATTATTGAGTTGAACTTGTATTTCAAACAAAAAACTTATATAAAATTGTTTCATAAATTTAATTATGTGAATGGAGCTCTATTATCCACAGTTCGAACCCGTTTTCATAAATCAATTTTTATGTGATTACAGATTTAGTTATCTCACAAGTTAGATTGTGAGACAGTTCCACAAACTTCTACTATAAAATTGAAATAAATATTGAAAATTAAATAACAAAAATCTAGTTGAAAAAAAATATCAATAAAAATGTAGTAGAAATAAAATAGAACATAAATATTTCCCTCTACAAAGATATTTATAATAACTTATATATTTTAAATAGAACATAAATATTATCAATTAAACTAAATTCATGGCCACAAAGATCTACAATTAAATTTTCCTAGAAACAATTATGAACTACCCTAATCTACGTAAGATTAGAAAAAGATAAAAGATAAAAAATAAAAGACTTAACACAAAAAATTATATGAAATCATGAGATCATTCGCATTATTTATCAATTAACTTCATTTTCATAATTCATATTTAAATTTCAAATTCACATAACTCACAAAATTAAATTCAAAAAAAATCTTACAATAGTCTAACTCAAGATATAAACACAAAAAATTTATTTTTGTTTGATAATCTATGCTATCAGCATCACAACTATTTAATTCTAACCCTCACAAAAATCTATTAAACAACTATTAAAATGCAAAATAATAATGTGATTCAGTACCTTTTTCAATTTAAATCCCAGTCAAGCTCTTTTTTTTCTCTCTTGGAAGATCAAGAACTCTTGTATTAAGAAGTGCCTAGGTTGGTATTTATATATACATATATATATATTGATATAAGCATATATTAATTATAAATAAATACATAATATTTCTCTTCACAACCTACTATGTATCATGTTTTTAATACAAATATGATTTTGAATAAGTTACTAAAACCATGAAATCATGTGGTTCCAGATTTTCTTTTTAAGATTAAATCACTTGTCAAATTACAAAAATCATATTGTGTTAATTTTGTTTACCTTTGACTCAAAAATGTTTGTTCTTATATTATAGTTACGAGTCAGTCACCACATAGTCAGTATCGTGCCATATATAGTTTGTACACCAACATACTTTAATATTATTATAAATTATTATATATGTATTGACTAATCTCACCAAATTTAACCTACTATTTTTTTGTGAATCTTATCCAATGAGAACTTGCATAAAATATCTATCCAAATTCATAGGTTTCTCTCTCTCTCTCTTTTCCCGTTGAAATAACAAAAAATAATTAATATGCTATTTGCTAAATTAATTTTATTATTTATATTGTTGCAAATAATTACTACCTAAACAGAAAAGAGAGAGAGAGAATTTAAGACTGTTCACTAAAAATAACATAATTTGATATAACATATAATTAAAATATATCTAATATAAACTTTGTTGAAATTTTTAATCCGTAATAAAATGTTAAAATTGTTCCTAAAAAACTGTTTCTTTTTCTTATTAATTTTTTTTATATAAATCAAACTTTAAAATTAGTTTTTATAATTATTTATTTTGATAAATCTTGTATATATATCGTATCAAATATTATTATGCACATATAGTGGCATATATACCCCACTACTATTAATGTCACGTTCATAGCAGGGAATGAATTTTTTTTTCCACATAATATATAATAGTAGTCTAGGATTTTTAGGATTGTATCATTCCAATCCGAAATCTAAAAGATGTGAAAAAAAAATCTGAAAATTATATAAGAAAAATCATTTTCAACTTTTTTAAAAACATTGCAAAAATATTAATTTATCTAATAAATAAAATATAAATAAAATCTAATAATTATATAAAAGTAACCAAACAAAAAACGAAAGTTATTATATAAAGTCGATTTTTTCATATAAATTATAAATAAAGTTTTAATAAAATAGTCTAATAAATCAGAAATAATATTTTATCCAAAAAAATCTAAAATGTATTTGAATAAAACTCTTATAAAGTAATTAAATGATCGGAAAATAATTTACTACAATCGGAAGATTATAAAAAATCAAATTAATCTGAAAATTATTATAAAAACATTTAAATAAATCATAAACATAAAATATATTTTTATAGTAATCTTCAATTTTATTTTAATATTTTAGATACGTTTCTTGTGTTTATTAGTTTTACTTATTTAAATAATTATTTTGATTAATTTTCAGCTTTATTTTATCATGTTAGATAATTTTTAGCTTTTATTAAAAACTATGATTTATTTAATTAAATTTTAGAACTTTGGACAGTTTCTTTTATTTATTTGATCTTTTCAGATAGTTTCTATATTTTATTAAATAATTTACTAATTTATAAAACCAGTTTATAGATCTTTATAATATTTTTCAGAATTATGTTGTAATTTCGTAAAACTGTTAGAGTCAGTATATTATTGTTGATAGTTTTGGTAATTTTTAGATTTTTATAAATATTTTATTAACTTTAAAAAAAATAGAGTATAAATATTTATTTTATTTAATTGAATTTCTGAGTTTTTGGATAAAAAATTTCTTCTATAGATATTTTATCTTGTAGTTTTATTTATATAATTTCCCCATAGGAAGTTTTTTTTTCTTACTTTATGTATTTATTTTTTTTAAACAAATTTTTTTATTATTTTATTGTTTGTAAACGTTGTGCATGTGGCGCTATATGATTAAAATTCCTGCCCAATTGAGAGATCATGTATTTATATATTTTTCTATACATGTTTAAAATTGTATCTATAAAATTAATTATTAACCGTAAATTAATTACATTAGTATTTACTCACAAATTAACGCGTTGTAGCATTTGATGATTCATAATTATTTAAAGTCAATTGCTACTGGGAATCTTAATATTATTTGAAACGGGCTCAAGAAGAAGGGATGAGTGTGGGCTTGATTGCTTTTAGTTCTGGGCTTAGGATTGAATTGAAGCCCAATATAAAAAAAATATTAGACTAGGTTAAAATATGTATAAAAACCTAAATCCTTTGATGCCCAAGTCCAGATTCATCGTGAAGATAAAATTTTGATATATATTACATCGTCATTTTATTTAACAATGTGAAATAAAATAATATGAATTTTAAAAATAAAATGTACTCCATATTTATTTGAAAAGTATATATGAGGGTGTTAAGTTTGAAGCTCTAAATCAGCAACAAAACCTTCTGCAACTCAAGTTCTTAACACAAGAACTCCACCAAGAATTTGGCATGCAAGAGTAAAACTAAGAACAAGAAAACGAACGTAAGAACACACAGATATTTAGTGTTTCGGTATGCCATCATCGACCTACTGCACTGTGAGAATCGGATTGATGAGATTTTACTAGAAAACAATCAATAATTTCAGCTTACAAGAAAGACACGCTCGCTCTTCACTCAAGAACCCTAACTCATATCTATCTCGCTGAATACTAATTATTTCGCTCTCTGATTACAACCGAATGATCATCTATATATATAGAGAAGAACCCCTAAATAAATTTAAAGATATCATAACAAACTTGTAACGATATAAGCGAATTTACTAGTCGATTGCACAAGAAACCCTAATTGTCTAACCAACACTCACTGAAATGTGGCGAACCGTACCTAATGAACCATCATTGATGGACGTTGCACATGACACGATCAATTCGACTCAAGGTCCGGCGCTATTTCGCTGTGTGAACAAGGTTTTAGTATGTATTGGCATTCTGGCCCAAGAACACACTCATTCTTCAGCCGTAGAGAGACTTTTGAATTGCGAGGTACCATTACGAGCTCAATATATACGGTCCATGCACTGTATTTTCTTCGAGCGACCGGTTCGATCGTTTGTAGACCGGTTCTTGCTGATTCAGAACTTCAAACTTAACAACTGGTGCCGTCTGTGGGAAACCAACCATAGCAGGTATGGGGACAGTGAAGATGGACATGGAGAAGTTCATGAAAAAGACTGATTTTACTTTATGGAGAGTGAAGATGAGAGCACTGATCATTCAAAATGGGCTCTAGACTGCTCTAATGGAAGGTGAATGAGAGGCATCATCCTGCATAATAGAGAAGAAGAAAGAGATCGATATGAAGGCACACAGTACTATCATGCTATGTCTAAGTGACAAGGTATTAAGAGATGTGTTTAAGGAAGAAACAACTTTACAAGTCTGGAAGAAGTTAGAATTCATATATCTAACTAAGAGCCTGGCTAATAGGCTATACATGAAGAATAAGCTTTTTGTCTTTCGAATTAGTGATGAAAAGAAGATCGCAAATAAACTAGAAATTCTGGAAGACCACTGAAGATCTTGGGAGCATTAGTGAAAAGATTCCAAATGAAGATAAGATTTTAATGTTATTGAATGCCTTTCCAAAATCATATGAAAGCTTCAAGAATACTCTAGTTTATAGGAGATCTATGGCTTTGACTCTTGAAGATGTTATGATTGTCATCAACTGGGGTGAAACCTCATAGAGCTACATGGGGGCTTTAGCCCTCCAATTTTTTTTAAAAATTTAATTTTCCATGTATATTTTTTTGATTTTTATTTTTATTTTAAGTGTTAAAATACTCATTTTATGGTAATTTAGTCCCCCCAAAGCCAACGAGCCCCCTCAACATAAGTTGTTTAGCTCCGTCCCTGGTCATCAAGTCAAAGATCCTCAATATATCATCTTCTAAAACAAAGACCCAAAATTTTGATGAAGGATTGCATGTCAAAGGAAAATTCAACAAGAAAAATCAATCACACAATAACAATAAGAGGGCTGACAAAGCAGGCAACCAAAAAGATAGGTCAAAGGATGATATAGCAAATATGAAATGCTTCCACTGTCATAAATCAGGTCATTACAAGAAGTATTGTCCTGAAAAGAAAGCTGTCAAAAAAACAACAAGGGGCTGCAGTAGCTAAAGGTAGTTATGATAGTGCCAGCATGTTATGTGTTGCATCAGATAGGATGACAAGACTGTGGGTTCTGGACACATGATGCTCATTCCACATGTGTCCTATAAAATCTTGGTTTCAAGACTTGAAGCTAGAAGATAGAGGGTTTGTACTATTGAGGAATGATTAGTCTTGCAAAGTTAAAGGAGTCGGAATCATCATACTCAAATTGCATGATGGAAAGATCAAATATCTTTCAAATGTAAGGTACATCCTTGAACTCAAAAGAAATTTGATTTCTCTTGTATCTCTCACTGATGCAGGTTGTGAGTTTAACATTTAAGGTGGAGAAATTATCATCACAAAGAATGAGAAATCCATTATAAAAGGAAATAAGTGAAATGGATTATATATCTTGATTGGAGAAATTGTGTCAGTTGAGTTATCACATATTATGAGCAACCTTAAAACTGATATATGACATAAGAGACTTGGTCACATAAACAGAAAGGGATTAACAGAGCTATCAAAGCAAAAGAAGTTTGGAGACAACTCAATCTCAACATGCAAAGCATGCATTCAAATTAAAAAAAAAAAAACTTATATATATATATATATATATAAATCAAATTATATATTAAAGCTGAAACCAACTCCTTAAAAAAATCATGTATTAGGAATTAGGCCACCTAATTGCACATTATAAAATCTAATTTCAACCATAATTAGATATTTGGATAGTAGTAATCCTTCTGATTTAATATGTAATAATGAACCATTTATATAAAAAAAAAATATCAATAATTACACATTTATAAAATCTAATTTCAACCATAATTAGATATCTGGATAGTAGTAACCTTTCTATTTAATATGGACTAAAGAACCACTTATATAAAAAAAAATTAAAAAAAAATCAACAATTACACATTATAAAATCTACTTTCAGTCATAATTAGATATTTGTATAGTAGTAATCTTTCTGTTTAATACATACTAAAGAACCAGTTATATCAGAAAAAAAAAAAAACCAACAATTACACATAAAATCTAATTTAAACTATAATTAGATATTTGTATAGTGGTAATATTTCCGTTTACTACGTACTAAAGAACCATTTATATCAAGAAAAAAAATGAATATTTAAATATGTGTAACCTTCATTTTTAATTACCTCTACTTCGTAATTTTTTTTATTAAGTTATTAGATTTTATTCCCTTTTTAGTCAGGTAAAAGGATTTAAGTTATTAAATTAGTTCTTTTTTAATGAGGAGAAATGATTTTGTCTAATTATATGCTTCTAACATTTAGAATGTGATATGATGATACGAGTTATATTAATAATGCTACGGGAAGGATCATGGTGGTACAAGCTACATTAATAGTGCTACGAGGATATAATATGATGGTACGGACTACATTCGTTATGGTATGAGGGTGTATTATGGTGGTACGAGTTGATACGAGATGAAATATAATAGTAGGGACTTGTATGAGGTGAAATATAGTTGGACTGGTATGAGATTAATTTCATTAAAGATATAAGAGTATGTCTCATATACACTTAGTGTACATACAATCCGGCATGCTTTTTATTTATTTATTTATTTTTATTTTTTTTTGCTTCTAGGCCAAAACCTTTATATACAAATTATGTGAGCTTTATGTATAAATTCTGTGACTTTATATTCAATAACTTAGAAAAAAAATGAAGAATCTTAACAAAATTTGTACATAGATACCTTTATATGATATTCATGTAACCCTTATATATATATTCATGTGACATTTATGTACAAATATTCATACATTTATTTGCTGAATTTTTTTTTTTTTGAGTTATAATGCATAAAGGTCACAACATTTGTAGAATTTGTACATAAATGTCAAGACATAAAATTCAACCAAAAAAAAAAAAAGAAATTCGCGAATTCGAGTTTGGTCGACCCGAATTGCACGGATCATGGATCCGTGTACCAGGTGTATAGGAGAATTTGTCAAGATATAATGGTTCAAAAAAATATTCTCTTGAATAAAAAAAGAATAGTTTCAAACTTTTGGTTAAAAAATAACATTTCTCTTTATATTGTGGGCTACTTATAATTTCATCCCTTTAAGTATCCACATGGTTTTATTTTGTGAGAACCCCCATTTTCATCTTTACTTATAAATATTATTTTTTATCAAATTATTACATTTTGTTCTTTTTAGTCAATAGAAATGTTTTTTTCCCAACTATACTCTTCTAACATTTTGAGTATAATATGATGGTACGAACTACAAAAATGATGATATGTGAATTTTGGGTGTAATATGATGGTACAGCTACATGAATGATGGTACGAGCTATATTATAATGATACGAAAATGTAATATAATGTACGAACTACATTAGTTATGATATAGGAGTGTACTATAATGATACACACTAAATTTATAATGGTAAGATGATGTAATATGATGGTAGGAGTTGGTATATGATGAAATATGACGTTACGAACAATAATGAGCTAATTTCATTAAGAATACAATGATAAAAAAAAATCTTAACTAAAAAAAAATGATTTCATACTTTAAAATTAAAAAAGAATGTTTTTTCTATAATGAGCTATTAATAATTTCATCTCAATTTTCAAGTAACATATTTCATAAACTATTAGATGTGTTTATTTTATCTTAAAAGTTGAGTTCTTTGCTAATTGAGATGATATATAGAGACCAACAATTAGACACATAATAAAATAAATTCTCTCAAATGATCCAAAATTCTTGAAAAAAGTTTTTAATTTAAAAAAAATACATTCAAGTTTTAGTTTTAAAATGATTAGAGTTTCTATACAATGATAGTATAAGAATACTCATTTATTTATCACGATTGTGCATCAATATGTTCACTACTAATTCACTATATAATATTATATGAATATTAATTTCGTTATCTATAAACAATAAATGTAATTTCGATACATTAATGTGCAACTTGTGTCCGCGACAAATAAAATGAGTATTTCAAACAAAAATAATAGGATAAATATCTTATATTGTGAAATATAATTTTTCAAATTAAACTATGAAAACAAAATATTTAAACGAAAAAAGAAAGAATTATTCAAAAGGGGGAAATAAAAGTGTCAACACTAGACTGAAAAATGGATACCTTGAATTCCAATGGAAAATCCTGATATGAATCTCTCCGCCCCATCGTCGATCTCTGCGCCGCCGCAGACGGCGTCGACTGGCACATCTTGGTTTTCCGGCATTGTCCGTGGCCGTTCCGCCTCAGCCAAGATGCCTAACAACATCTCAGCCGCCGCCGCCGGCGACGCCGTCGGACCTGGCACAGGACCTATAAACAAGAAGCGGCAATTCCGTGGGGTGATGTTTAAGTACGGTCCGAAATCAATTCAGGTAAATAGAAGAATCCTGAAAGTTTAGCTCTGATACTAGAGTTTTGAATTTGGGAAATGGTTTGGATATACGGTTTGATTATTTGTTAATTTTTTTGGGGGGAAATAGATGACTGACGTCCATGAATCAATGAACAATTTTTGTGACGACGTATGGTTGCTTACTGATGATTTGTGATCTTTGCATTATTACTGAGAATCGTGTGGTCTCATTGAGGAAATGAGCCTGAAATTGAGTAGTAAATTGCGAAATGGTTACGTGAAGAGCTTCACTTTTATTGAATTTATAGTTGGAAATGTTAGATTGATGTGTAGAACATATACATGTTGGTGTGTACTTTGTATGTATTCGCTCGATTTTGAGTAATTAGCCAGCTTTTATACCAATATACTAGACTTCTCTCTTTTCAACTTCTTAGTTCTAGGAGGTTTTTTGATTTTTCTTATATTTTCATAATCAGAGTTGAAGGTAACAGATTTGAGCTGTAAGTGGAGAAAGAAATGATAGGTTTTGGTGCTTGTGATGGTGTATCTAGGCTAAATTCTATATCACACATTCACAATTTATCAACAAGTGATCGAGTTTCTGGTATTATTTCATGAATTGGAAACCCACTTGAAATTATAAATGGCAAGAAATTTGATTCATGTATTCACTTCCACTCTTTCATGATTATTGTAATGCAAGAGAAGTAACAAATGTATCTAGATAAAAATATTCAGAAGGAGATTCAAATTCGAGCAGTATATACATATATATGTATCTTAAGATCTTTCCTTCTGTACTTTTTTATAATATAGTTGCTATTAGTTATTAGCCATATCACTTTTAAGCAAATGGTCTTCTTCCTTGGTGCTCATTCTTCGTCATTATAGTTGACCTTTATAATGTCTTTTTCTTCATTTGTTCTTCTGGTACAGGTTGCATTTAAAACAGGTGATTACAAACAGCAAGTTATTTTTATTGGTGGACTGACAGACGGATTTTTGGCCACCGAGTATGTTCTTCGTTGCTAGTTCTAATACTTGTATTTTTTTGCAATTTTGTCATTATAGAGTAGTTATTTTTTCCTTGTACCTCTGTTTAATTGTTATGTTAATATAATCTATGTATGGCACTTCAAGGAAGCTCCCATTCTTACCTCATTAAATTAACATTTGTTAACAAATAACCTAGTAGTCATTCAACCTAGACAACAATACACATGCTTGTCAGGGAACTATGGTATTGATTTTGATCTACTGATTGTTTCTGGTTCCTCAAATGATGAGCACCCAGTTGAGGATTGATTGTTTAAGAGTTGAAACTTGCAAATTGCATCCAATAATACAGCACCTTTAGTAATTGTCTTAACTAAGAGACTTAAATCCAACCACATTCCATTATAAAACTTCAATGTACCAGTTGATTGGATTTAGAAAAAAGCAGTAACTCATAAAAAAAGGCTTATCAAACATGTTTGATTCTTGTATTGTGTAGCTTCTGTAGTAAGACCATGGCAATGGAAAAATATTTAGAAGTCTTAATATGTTCTCCTGTCCTTGTAATCAGATTTTGATGAATTGAACTTCTAATTCATTCTTACAAAAGTTATTAAACAATGTATGCACTGATTTTCTTAAGTGAGTCAGAAGTGCACTCTTATCCTTGCTCATTTTTATAATTGTGTGTACATGAATAAATAACCATTTTTTGAATTGACCCTGTAAGGTCATCAGATGCAAATTACTTCTGTTTATTTCACCTAACATGGTTCTGAATTTTCCAGATATTTGGAGCCTCTGGCAATTGCTCTGGAGAAAGAGCGTTGGTCCCTGGTTCAATTTCTCTTTTCATCATCTTACAGTGGATACGGCATCTCTAGCTTGAAACAAGTAAATAGCTCTTTCTACAAAATTAATGTTTTACAATACTGACTGCTGATAGAGTAATTACTAATGCCCCTTTGCAGACTTGTTGGTGGTTCAGTTACTTTCTTATGTGCTTACTTTCAGGGAGGAGATTCCTATGTGCTCGATAGTTATGAAAGTAATTGTATAAAAAAAATTGTTAACATGTTGATGGACGTTATATAGTTGACTTGGTCAGTATCTCATTGGAGTTCCCACGTGCAATGAGAAATTCAACCTGCTAAAGCTTTCCTTTTACTTTTCCACATACATCGTGTTAAATCGAGAATCTTCTACTGCTTTTAAATCATTTTATCTTTCTGAGCAGTCTCAAATTCATATGAAGTATTATAACTTCACTGATTAAGACAGAATTGTTAAATGGGAAGTGACATGTTTTATCTTTTCAAGCTTCTGAATTATATTGGCATTTGGAACTTTTTATCAACCTCAAGTTCCGCTTGATATATTACAGACCAGACCTTGTTTAGTACTGTGGAGTTTGTGTGATGATTTCTTGCTTTAGATTGTTTACTAAAACTTCTATGGCTAATTGTTGGCTGAAGGATGCAGTGGAGCTTGATCAATTGATTAGTTACCTCATAAACAAGGAAGATTCAGAAGGTGTGGTACTACTTGGTCACAGTACTGGCTGTCAGGTAAGTAGATTATTTTTTGAAGAACTGTCATCTGAGTTTTGATGCACTTCTATCAATCTATTAAAAACCCGTGGTCTTTAACATTCACGGCCTTCACTAGTTGATTATCTTTTGAAGAACTATCATCTGAGTTTTGATGCACTTCTACTGAACTATTATCTGAGTTTTGATGCACTTCTGCTGAACTATTAAAAACTCATGGTCTTTGACATTTATGGCCTTAAAATGACTAATGCTCATTTTTATTCTTCGTAGGATATTGTATATTACTTGCGTACTAACGCAGCATGTTCAAGAGCAGTCCGTGCAGCCATTTTACAGGTAATTGTTCAGTGTATAGATGTGGAAAATTGTGATTGGCTTTTACATTTAGTATTACGAGTTTTAGATCACATGTGTTGCACGTGGAGATCAATTCAAATTAAGGATAAATAATACAAATATCTTATATATAATACTTTTATATTAGAGTTCTAATTATAATGAGATTTTATAAGATTTTGAATTAGCTAAGATTCTAATGTAAAATTATTTAAGTATGAAAATCCTAAATTACTATTATAACCTTAAATAATAATCTTTAATTGGGATATATTAGGCAATCCATATTTTGTAAGAAACATCTACACTTTTATATAGGAAATAGATATTTAGCTGTAAATTTTGATGCTTATACTTATCAGTATCACTGTAACAATTGTCTAAACATGTTATCTATGTGATTGGTTTTTCAGGCTCCAGTTAGTGACCGTGAATATAGAGCTACTCTCCCAGAAACTGCTTCCATGATTGATTTGGCTTCATCAATGATAAATGAAGGCCGGGGATCAGAGTTGATGCCCAGGGAAGCCAATTCAGATTCTCCTATTACTGCTTATAGGTGAGTAATTATATGCGATTGTCTTGTCAATATATTTTTTTTTTACTTATTTACATCTCTATGGTGCATTTATGCAAGATATGTGATCTTATTGTTTCTGAACTATATGCAGATATCATTCGCTCTGTGCATACAATGGTGACGATGACATGTTCAGTTCTGACTTCAGTGAAGATCAGTTGAAACAGAAAGTTGGACACATGTCTAACACACCTACCCTGGTAGGTGTCCTTTGATTTTGATTCCTCAGTTTGGTTGCACTTAAAAGTGCTAGGATCCTAATGAACTTTCTAATTTGTTGAAAGTAATAATATGTTACATTACTCAATTAGATAAATATGGGTAAAATTCTGGCACCCTCAGTGTATACTTGACTACAGCTCTGCCCCCATGAGCTTCATCATCTCTTAATCTTTTAGTTTCAGAACTCCAAATTATTTTCATTGAAGCTTGAGCTCAACTTTTTTCTGAATTCCAAAAACCAAGCACTTGCCCAGTATTTTGTTACTTCAAACAAATCGATTATTGCAATCTGTGAGTAGGGGGCACCATGGAAATCCCCCAAAAGAGGACAAAGTGGATTTTACCAAACACATAGTTAATGTTGGAATAAGGATGTTATTACAATAGGTATTTAAAGCTTTTATGTTTAAATATAACGTTTTGTAGGTCATGTTCTCAATGGCTGATGAATACGTACCGGAATATGTGGACAAGAAAGCGATGGTTGATAGGCAAGAACTTGAACCTGTTCAACTATTTATTATCTTTCTGTTGCACCTATGAGATTCGTCCTTAAACACAATGACCTCGTACATTAACTTGTTTATGTTTGTCAAACTAGACTAATGCTGTTGCTGTATGTATCTCTCCAGATTGTGTGGAGCAATGGGTGGTGCAGAAAAAGTCGAAATTGAATATGGAAACCACTCGCTATCTAACCGACCCCAGGAAGCTGTCCAATCCATAATAGATTTCGTTAAGAGAGACGGACCCAAAGGATGGGACGATCCATGGAGTTAATATGGCGCCTTTCAACTAGTACTCATTTTCAACTTCCATGATCGATTTCTACAATATAGGGGATCCTTCATCATCCGGTATTCTACTAAAACCTTCTTTTAATGCCTGTACATTAAAGGTTGCTAAAATTAGAGTATTATTTTCTCTATTAGCAGAAATGATTTTTTCTGCATAAAATTCAAAAAAAGTTCCTACTTTCTAGAGCTGATTGTACCTATCTTGAAGATGATGAGTTTATTTGCTGTGATATATAGAGTTGTTTGTTGAGTTTCATGAATCTATAAAAAAAATGTTATTCTTTGTTGCCATTTCAGTGTCCCACATGGAGTACAGAACATGAAACCACACTTGATTATTCCTCTGTTAGAATATTACACATTTGATTTTTCCCATGTTCAAATTTCAATCAACATTGACACTTTGCCAGAATGATGAATATTTTGATGTATTAACATATTATGACTACAATGTGTAGAATAGAGATGATTGCAAGAGCACCACATGCTTCATTTAATTTGGATTCTCTATTTTATTCTCTATTTGATTTTGTGTTTCATTCAATAAATATGTTCATCATTGTGTATAGTGATGATGTCAGAGTATATCATTTTGTATATTTATAATACATTATTCTATAACAAATTCAACGATGTTATACCATGTTAATAATTGGTCTAACATTCAATATCTGTCGTTTATATGTGATTTTCTCAAATTATCAAATAAACTTCAAAATGTAAAAAAATTACAATTTGACCTTATAAAAATACATAACAAAATATATAATTCATCTAATATATAATGGATACTGATATTGTATTTAAGATAATTTATCATTGTAATTTCTTTATTAAAAAAGGAAATGGATTTCATTGTAGGATTATATTCAGTAAATAAACGAAAAATCATGTTGGATATGAGCGACGAGTTGTGGTTCAAAACTTGTAGATAATAGTTTTATTTTTATTCTTATTTGTATTTATATTTATATTTATATTTATTAAATTTGGTATTAGTGCTAGTTTTATTTTGGCCACACATTTGAACATGTATTTATCTCTCATCCATCCAGCAATGTACACAGCCAAAATAATTGAAAGACACTTTGTCACGTGCAATGTCTCTTCCTCGCGTGATCTCTGTCCCACATCTTAATGTCACCATTATTGTCTCAATAAATTCCATTTCAAATAGCAGAAACAAATTAGTAATTGACAATTAAAGAATTCACCAATTTTTGTGAAGTACTAACTGTACAAATAAATCGAGTTGAAATAAACATTAATATTTAAATTTTGCTCGAATTCGATTTGGCTTTCATGAATCTGAATTCAATCAAACGTCAGTGGAAAAGTGGGATGGAAAAGACATTACTAATAAAAAAATTAAAGTAAAAAAACGAAGTTTAATTCATGTGGATTAGTATAACTAATCAATACTATTTTGAAAGATTAAACACTAATCATAAACTTTCTTAATAAAGGGGGCCACTAAACAACAAGTACATGTGTTTCGACTTCTCTTGTTTCTATTAAATCCTAATTATTTCAATCATCTAATATTAGTTCTAAATAACAAAACAATTTGACAATAGATCACAAATACTCGCATGATGTCAATTTTTCTCCAAATTTATCTATCTCATATTAAGTTTAAAATTTTCTATCACGTAAAAATAAATAGAAGAAAGACATTATTTCATATACTGTTGACCTAATTTGTCAAACAATATTTCAAATGATCGGTAAATAACGTAATTTACATTTGTTGTTTATTTATATTTTATATATTTGTTATTCAATATATATATATATATATTGTAGTTTTTTGTTTACTTAATTTATTATTTTGGTAGATTTCTGTATTTTTTGTAAAAATGATCAAATAATTTATCATAGATAAAGTTTATTTAATTTAATTATCGTGATAGTTTTTCATAAATGTCTTACAAAAGTAATGAGTAATTTTTTTATGTTTTGCTCCCGTCGTACCTTTTGTGATGAGTATATTTTAGTTTCTTTTCTATTAGGTATCCGTTTCTCTTCCCTTTTTACATCATGGTTAAAGTTTGTATACTTCTATAAGATTAATTTTTTTTTCTCATTGGTAAATTAATCTGTATATTATGGAGAAAGTAATTAATGTCTATGATGATAATGTTGTTGTTACTTAATATGAGTAAATTTGATAATGTTATCTCACAATGTTGAAGATGTCAAATCATATATTCAATATCGATCAATGAATTTATTTGGTACAATTACAAATACACATTACATTTTAGAAGAGAAATTTTTTTTTTCATCCATAGTCCATCCATAAGTGTCATATTTTAGTCTGTCTACCCTCACCTTTCATTTATCTGTGCAAGATACAACTGAGCAACAATACGACTCAAACATGTAAATCTTATAATTTTAAAATTATCATCTAAATCCCTATAAATTGTCCATATATTGATCTTTTAATATAATTAAATTTAACTTTAAATCCAAAAAGAGTAGAAGAACATCATAATATTTATATAAATATAAAAATGTTGAAAACCAAAGATGTGTTGGTTAATTTCATCTTCCAATTCATAATATTCATACCGAAGTGTGATCACATAATACTAAGTTATGTAATTGTAAAAAATTATATTTTGATATGTTTAGCTATAGATACTCTTAATATTCAATGAAAACATATACGCATGGCTTTGAAAATATTTATTGTATAATAAATAATTTTCCAATGCCTTCAAATGCTAAATTAATTATGTGTTTTCAATTTAATTGGTTTTACTATTTTTAATTTACTCCTATTATTTTGTCTTCATATAATTTTCTTCTTACTTTGAAAAGATTAAATTTGAATGAAAATTAAAATAATGTGATTACAAATCTAAAAATATCGTGTATTGTGAAATCCAAATTTGGAAAAATTGGGAGTAAAATTAAACTTAATGTATCCAAATAAATCTAAAATTTAGGTTTAGATTTATTAATAAGTTACAAGTTATAATTAGGTATGTGATACCATAATCTGTGAGTTGATATGTAGAGTTTAAACCACATTTAAATTTTATTAATTTATTTTAAGATATACGTAAAAAAATTATTTCAGAAATACTTATTTTTATTAGATAACTTCTTAAAAGTTTGTTTTTTATTTTACTGTAGTTAAATAAATATCATATTTTACTTTGGGTGATGATTATTTTTTAAAATTTCATAATTGTAATATATATCTATGGATTTCTTTTTTCATTCATTATTGATGTATGTGTCTATGGATTTTTAATTTCCAATTAATTCCATACATTTTTTATGCTTAACTTTTGCTTAACATAAGTTTATCTCTTTAAATTTTTAATTGTTTATAAAAAATGAAAAATATGAAGTGAATTAATTGAAATGAAGAAATATAACAAAATTTGAATTAAATGGATTAACTTGAACAAAACATGTATCTTTTGATGATTATTACTTTATATGATAATTGACACACTTTTATATATATAGATTATTATTTAAAAAAGATTATTATTTGAAGAATTTAGCAAAGTTGAGGTGATATCTTTGGAGAGTGCCACTTGTCAACATTTAAGAGAGCCACTTGTCAACATTTAAAAGAGCGAAACCCAACTTTTATATATATAAATTAAAAATGTTCAACTTCATTTAATCCTATATTCAACTTCTAATTTTGTACGAAAAATGAGTGTTCTAACTGATTTAAATAGGTGTGTATCATAAAGCGAGGCTATTAATATGTACATTAATAAGATTGAGATATTGAGAGCCCCACTTTTAAATATTAGTTATCGTTATATAAATAGTTTATGTGAAAATGTAAGTTAATTATATTAGTCTATATATATATATATTATTATTATTATTAAATTTATTTATTTTTGTTTCAAGATCAATTAATTAAATTGAATGTGCGGTAGGTTAAGCGCATCCATTGATTAGTCAAAAAGTGGGCAACAGCTTTTGACTTCTAGCCAAAAAATATTAGTCTTATATTATATATTTAATTGCTTTGAATTTAAATTTCTCAATCATTGTCTTAAAAGTTGCCACTAAATTAATTTGCTTAAAAGGTTTTTCATCCCCCCCCCCCCCCCCCCAACAATCAACTTAAACTCGTATGAAATCATTTCTAATAGATAATTACCAATTCTACATTATTTGGAGTTTTAGGATTTAATTCTATGAAGGAAAAAAACAAAAAGTCAATCACAGTTCATAAAACTCTTATAGTCCACAAAATAATATTGAACTTATGACTCACTTTTTGAATAATATTACCATTACTTTCCTGAAATAACTATATTGAAGATATAAAGTCAAATTACACAAATTCTTATCACATCAAACAAGTAATTTTTTTTTTGCTTAACAATTAACTTTATTGGAGAATATTTTATTATATTTTCGTTTATAGTATTAAGTTGAGATGCTTAATTAAATTGATTGATTTAACATTTAAAAGAAAATTCAAAGCTACAAATCTTCACCAAGTACACGTGGCAGGGATCCTGCGAGTTGCAACAGCCATGCAAACGCCAATAACAAAAAGACAAAAGTACCCTTCGTCTCGGCAAGAATTCTTAGGCCAGTTGTCTGTCGGTGGACGGTGGAAACTGTGAGGACCTCATCGTAATTTCATCTTTTCAACATCATTATGAGTGGGAAATATAATAACTTTTTTCTTCCACTTTCTTTTCTTCTTCATCATATTTTTTTGGTTCAATTGTTTCTTTACAAATTTTCAGTGTACAATACAATTCCCTCTCACACTATAATAGTACTATGAACACACTGCACAGCTTCTAGAGAGAGAAAGGGAGGTGAGAGGTGAGAGGTGAGAGGTGAGAGGTGAGAGGTGAGAGATTTTCTGCTACCTTTGGAAATTCTTTTTTGACAACTTGCAAGAGATTGAACCGAGAGACTAAAGAGTAAGTTTTGTGCAATCCCTTTGTTTTATTTTTCCAAGAAAACATAGCATTATACTAATAGTTTGCTGGGAATGTTGTTTGCCAGCTTCAAGTTCATTGTTCTCGAGTTAAATATAATTTTTTTATGTGGGGTGTTTTTTATTTAGTAAGAAATTGATTTTTTCTTGTTGAAATGTGTTTCAGATGCGGGAAAAATCTGCAAATTATGCATGGGTATTACGGCCAAACCCCATAGTTCACTCATGGTTCAAGATTCTGATGATGTGTGTGTTTCTTGGAATCTTGATTGTGTGGGGGATTGATGGTTTGAATATGAACAATTTCCACAAAGATTTTCTTGTGTTGAAGCTCAATAGTTCTGAAATTGTTGGGTTTAAAGATTTGAACTTTAGGAATCTCTCTGTTGAGCCCAGAATCGAAAAACACCACCAGATTGATTTGAATCTCACCAACCAAATTTTGGCACAAACCCATCAAAATCTTGATTCTAAGGTTGCTCCTCATAATGCCTCTGTTATTAGCCCTAAAGTTTCAGCAAATTTGACAAAGATTCAGAATGAAAACACCCCTTCAGCTCCTAGGATTCTGCAGTGGGTTTCGTTCGATTTTGAGGCGAATTATTCATCAAATCTTCTTGGAAAGTGGTTAAACCCAGGAGTTGAGCATTGTAAGCATTCGAAAACAGTGGATATTAGAGTTCATAGGTTGGATAATAGTGAAAACATAGAACTGTCTTTGTCTACTAGTGAAATCCATGAGTTTGTTATCCAAGCAGTGGATGAATCAGGGGAGCCTCATTGTTTAGGAGGTGACTATTTTGAAATCGATCTTTCTGGTGAGAAATGGAAGTCGAGGCCTCCGATTAAGGACATTGGAAACGGGAACTACACGTTTTCTGTTCAAGTCCATCCCGATTTTGCTGGGGATTACAATTTGACTATTATCTTGTTGTTTCGCCATTTTGAAGGTTTGAAGTTTTCCCCTGCTAGATTCGTGCTTGATAAGGTTCTTCGTGTGATTCCAATCAAGTTTGTTAAGACTTTGTTTGGGTTACCGGAAATAAGTCAGTGCAAGACGACTGATTACACTAAGGATGTCTGGTCTGGTCGATGGACTCGACATGCTAGAAACGATAGTTGCTCAATTAGCAAAGATGGTAGATATAGATGCCAAAGCCCTAGCTTCCCTTGCCAGCATCCATGGTGTGATGGGCCATTAGGCATGCTTGAGAGCAACGGATGGGTATACTCGGCTCATTGTTCGTTCAAGTTTTTCTCGACTAAACAGGCATGGAATTGTTTGAACAATCGTTGGATCTTTTGGTGGGGTGATTCGAACCACTGTGATACCATTCGCAACATCCTCCACTTCATCTTGGATGTGCGCGATTTTCCAACTATTCCAAGAATCTTCGATCAAAACATCACGAATCCAAGAAACCCGTCCCAGATGGTCCGATTCACCAGCATTTTCAACGGCCATTCAAACCATACGGGAAACTATCATGGCTTGCACTCATTGACCAACGAGACCTATAGAGACGTGCTAAAGAGCTACTTTTCGCTAGACGTGGTTCCTGATACTATGATCATGAACTCGGGTTTACACGACGGCATATACTGGTCTAGTATCAGAAAATTCATCAAGGGTGCTGATTATGCAGCCACATTTTGGGCTGATGTAATGGGTGGCATTCGGCGACGAGGGCTGTCGCCGCCCAAGATTGTGTATCGGACCACGGTGGCGACAGGCGGCTATGCTAGAGCTATGGCATTTAACCCTCAGAAAATGGAGGCCTTCAATGGGGTGGTATTGGATAAGCTGAGACAGCATGGGGTTCTCAATCAAGTCATCGATGATTTCGACATGACCTATCCGTGGCACTACGATAACCGGTGCAACGACGGGGTCCACTATGGCCGGGCCCCGTTGAAAGCCAGGTGGAGGGACGGGCAGGTCGGGCACCAATACTTTGTTGACCTAATGCTCGGTCATATATTGATCAACACGTTGTGTGTTAGATCTGTGTGAAGGTATCGAGTCGAACCGAAGCGACGTGTGAATGTGGAGTCATGGTTCAATGGCTTTTGGAATTTTTTTGGATGGATGCAAGGTGAGAAGATAACAATTATTTTGTTACATTTTAGGTATATGATTTTTTAGCATATAGATATATCTGATTTTTTTGTGAATTTTTTGTATTCATAAATGTGTACATCACATATTATAGAACTAGAGCCAAGAGGTAATTACCACTGTAAAGAAGTTCAATAGATTTATACATCACACACACTGTGTTATATTTTATTCTATTGTTTTATTTTATTCTACTTATATATATGGTAATATAATAATATTACGTTGTAAATCTGTAAATGAGATGTTTACTTGGGCAAATCTTTTTTAATCAAGAAAGATTTTTTTTTTTCCTTTTTTAATGAAATAAGAAAATATGTTTTTTTTTGGCCACTCTCCATCTGACAGTAAAAATATACCATGAAGTGGCTAAAATAGATGCTTGATCCTAATAATTTTTTAAGTTAAATTGAAGTTTATTTTTGTTGAAAATATAGAAAGTGGATATGTTTTTTTTGTTTTTAATTATATGTAAATTTTTCAAAAATCCTCGAAACTTGTGTATACTTATAATGACATATGATATATGATAAAAGTAAAACATATGGAAATACAATAATAAAGAAAAAGAATAGTATTGTTTATGCTTAGAATCATAATTGGAATGACTTACAAAGTTACAATAATTGACCTAGTACATTTTTTATACTCTTATTAAGATCGCGTAATGTATCGTAATTTGTAAGATGAAATCCAATTTAAATAAATCTGCACATAGGTAACCAATTTTAATTTAATAAGAAAATGAAATAAAATCGGATAGGATTCCATCTCACAAAATATTGTGACTCATGGAAATGTTTCCCAAAATTTATATTGGTTTACACTGACTTAAGTCACCTTTAAGGAATTCTATGTAAGCCTAATCCAAAATAAATTTGTAATATCATTACCATAAGATTTACACACCACTATAAATAGCAAAATTTACATTATATTGTGTAGTTTGTTAAACTTATTTTCAGCAATATCTCTGAGGAAACCAAATTTCACTTCATCCATTAATTAATATATTTAGAAATAATTTTGTAGCCTCCTGTTTCTTTTTTTAATAATTTTCACTAAAGCGCCACTTATATACAAAATTCATTATTTTAGAAATAATAAAGATACCTAAAATCAAGAATAATTATGAAATACACACTTTTAAAATTTATGAAATAAAACACTTTGAATAAAATTATTTTACAACCTTTGAATATCGACTATCAACATCGACCGCTTGCACATCATGCCCTAAACTTTTTGTGCTGAAAACATTTTAACATAAATGGATGAGTGTTTGAAATTCACTCAATGAGGATCACGAAATAGTACTAGATAAATTCAAATAAATAAAATGTGCGAACAAACACGTGAAACCATCCTTTCGCAATCACAATTGCAATCGCCTAGGTGCAGGATTTAACCTATTTATTATAGTCATGGATACACATAAACATAACAATAAAACAAAACACTTAATTGCGGTTCTTAGCCAATGTAGTTTGCAATTCTTAGCTGCTGTATATTACGGTTCTTAGTCGTCATAGTTTATGGTTCTTAACCGTCGTAGCTACAATCTTAGCTGTCGTAGATTACGTTTCTTAGCCACCGTAGTTGTGATTTTGAGCCATCATAGTGCGGAAATTAACTCGTCTTAACATAGTTGCGATTCTAAGCCGTCGTAGCATAGATACATTATCATAGAAACACATATTTACTTTGCAATCGATATCACATTCAGTCACAATATTTTTCACATTTGCACTAATAAGCTCCTAGTACTTCGTTTGTAATTTAGCAACGATCACATAGGCATGTTATAAGAGCAATCTCATTTCAAGTCAATAACTCATATTTAGCGAGCATGTATTAAAAAAAATTCAAAATTGAAGAACACATAGATCATAAACACATGGTAAAAGGAATTACCCCATCTCAGGAAAAGCTGAAGCGACTATTTATAAGTTGTCGTGCAAGCCGAGAACTTCATCTTTCCCCAATTATTCATCTAAATCCCTTAATATTGTTAAAATTTTCCTAACAACCTAAAAAATAATTATGAACTCTACAATTTAACCCTCAAAGTCAAGAGTCAACCAAAAATTATTTCAATTCGACTCTTTTAGATAAAATTAACTATATGTATTATGTAATTAAATCATTTTTTTCCTAAATTAATCTCAAATTTCATTCATTTAAGTCTAATTTTATAAATTAAACTTTATAATTAATCTAATTAAGCCTAATCTCATTATTAGCCTTCTATAAATACTTGCAAGCTACCTAATATCTAAATTAAACCGTTAACATACTTGCATCTCCATTCAACTCTAATATAAATTATGATCTAAGAAAACAAATTTATAATGCAAAATTAAAAAAAAAAACAAAATACATGTTGAAAAATGAAATAAACCCTTCACTTTATTATCTTCATTTAAACTAATGAAGTTTCTTTAAGAAAAAGAGAAGAAATAATTACTTTTTCTTAGAAATTTTTGTTGAGGGTAGTTTCGACCTTCTCAGCTGGAAATTTATATATATAAAAGTTGGGTTTGGCTCTCTTAAATGTTGACAAGTGATTCTCTTAAATGTTGACAAGTGGCGCTCTCTAAAGATGACACCTCAAAATCCATAAACACATGCATCAATAATAAATGAAAAAAGAAATCCATAGATATATATTACAATTATGAAATTTTGAAAAATAATTCATCACCCAAAGTAAAATATGATATTTATTTAACTACAGTAAAATAAAAAAGAAACTTTTAAGAAGTTATCTAATAAAAATAAATACTATCCAAAGATGCCGCCTCAAAATCCATAAACACATACATCAATAATAAATGAAAAAAGAAATTTATAGATATATATTACAATTATGAAATTTTGAAAAATAATTCATCACCCAAAGTAAATATGATATTTATTTAACTACAGTAAAATAAAAAACAAACTTTTATGAAGTTATCTAATAAAAATAAATACTCTCCAAAGATGTCGTCTCAAAATCCATAGACACATACATCAATAATAAATGAAAAAAGAAATCCATAGATATATATTACAATTATGAAATTTTGAAAAATAATTCATCACCCAAAGTAAAATATGATATTTATTTAACTATAGTAAAATAAAAAACAAACTTTTATGAAGTTATCTAATAAAAATAAATACTTTCCAAAGATGTCGTCTCAAAATCCATAGACACATACATCAATAATAAATGAAAAAAGAAATCCATAGATATATATTACAATTATGAAATTTTGAAAAATAATTTATCACCCAAAGTAAAATATGATATTTATTTAACTACAGTAAAATAAAAAAGAAACTTTTAAGAAGTTATCTAATAAAAATAAATACTATCCAAAGATGCCGCCTCAAAATCCATAAACACATACATCAATAATAAATGAAAAAAGAAATCTATAAATATATATTACAATTATGAAATTTTGAAAAATAATTCATTACCCAAAGTAAATATGATATTTATTTAACTATAGTAAAATAAAAAACAAACTTTTATGAAGTTATCTAATAAAAATAAATACTCTCCAAAGATGTCGTCTCAAAATCCATAGACACATACATCAATAATAAATGAAAAAAGAAATCCATAGATATATATTACAATTATGAAATTTTGAAAAATAATTCATCACCCAAAGTAAAATATGATATTTATTTAACTATAGTAAAATAAAAAACAAACTTTTATGAAGTTATCTAATAAAAATAAATACTTTCCAAAGATGCCGTCTCAAAATCCATAGACACATACATCAATAATAAATGAAAAAAGAAATCCATAGATATATATTACAATTATGAAATTTTAAAAAATAATTCATCACCCAAAGTAAAATATGATATTTATTTAACTACAGTAAAATAAAAAAGAAACTTTTAAGAAATTCTCTAATAAAAATAAATACTCTCCAAAGATGCCGCCTCAAAATCCATAAACACATACATTAATAATAAATGAAAAAAGAAATCCATAGATATATATTACAATTATGAAATTTTGAAAAATAATTCATCACCCAAAGTAAATATGATATTTATTTAACTACAGTAAAATAAAAAACAAACTTTTAAGAAGTTATCTAATAAAAATAATATTTCTAAAATAATTTTTTTACGTATATCTTAAAATGAATTAATAAAATTTAAATGTGGTTTAAACTCTACATATTAACTCACAGATTATGGTATCACATACCTAATTATAACTTGTAACTTATTAATAAATCTAAACCAAAATTTTAGATTTATTTGGATACATTAAATAATACATTAATTTTAATTTTACTTCCAATTTTTCCAAATTTGGATTTCACAATGCGCGATATTTTTAGATTTGTAATCACATTATTTTAATTTTCATTCAAATTTAATCTTTTCAAAGTAAGAAGAAAATTATATGAAGACAAAACAATAGGAGTAAATTAAAAATAACAAAACCAATTAAATTGAAAACACATAATTAATTTATCATTTTAATGCATTGGAAAATTATTTATTATACAATAAATATTTTCAAAGTCATGCGTATGTGTCTTCATTGAATATTAAGAATATTTATAGCTAAATATATCAAAATATAATTTTTTACAATTACATAACTTAGTATTATGTGATAACAAATATATAAAACATAAATAAACAATAGATATAAATTACACGAGTTAGGAAGCCCGTGCAACGCACAGGTTCAAACCTAGTGTTATCTTAAAAAAAACAATCACATATAAAATTACTGCAAAATTTTACAGGAAGAGAAAAACAAATGCTAGTAAATTCTGAAAGTAAAGAAAAATTAGAAGCACTGCCTGCAAAGCATCCAATCAAATTCGCTAATTATTTATTTATTTGTATTAATTTCTAAAAGGATCGTTTTCGGGTGGTGAAATATTATTATAATTATTTTTTTAGGTATTTTCAATTCAATCTGGCAATTTTGGGGGGAAATTATAGAGGCCGCGTTCGCCATTGAAGGAAAGAAGAAGAAGATTGCAGGCTTTTGGCGCGAGAAATTCTTGATTGTTTTTTCTCCCCATATTCAATTAAAATGGCTTTCAGATTTTCATGGATTTCTTTTCTCAGATTTTTATTGCTTTTGTCGCTGCTAGCTGCCATTGTAATTGCTTGCTTCACTCTCCCTGTTGAAAAGGTTTGATTTTGTTTTCTGGGTCTTTTCGTTCTGCTTTTTTTTTTTGCTTGTTTAGGTGTTTTACAATTGATCTTGGCAATTGCTGATGGTTATATATATATGTGTGTGTGTGTTAATTGTTAAGGCTTGATTCGTTATATGAGAGATGCTGTCCATGCTGTATTGTAATTTAACAATTTGAATTCGTTTGCATTTTTGTAATTGGAGGAATATAAAAAAAGTTGAAAATTGTTTCCTTAGCTGCAAAAACTTGCTTCATTTGAGTTGAAGATTGTTGTCATGGATTTTATATATATTGTTTCTGAGAAGTGTTATTCTGCAGATGCTAAAGTATTTCTTAGTGTGGATAGAGCAAGATCTTGGTCCTTGGGGTCCTCTAGTGCTGTAAGTACAGTTTTAATTGCTTGTTAACTTTGTATGATGTGTTTTGAGGATGTAGGTATTAGTGCCCTGTCTTGTTCGATATATTAATCCAAGTTACATTTCTTCACCTTCAAGTAGTACTTTAGAGATCATGATCGTTATCTTCTAGCTCAAGAAAATCATTACTTTTTTGGATTTCATGCATATTGGGTTTCTTTATGCCTTATTTATATGTATAATTAACAGATGCTATGCTTTGGCATGCTTCTGGTCCTCGTTATTCTTGTGTGGTTTCTACTTTCTATAAACTATAAATTTGTGACTTTGAAGTTGCTTTTTTTAGCTTATTCATAATCAAGATCTACATTGCAACCTAAAGGATATTTCTTCTTCAGATTCAATATATTATTGTTTGATACTCTATTTAGTGTACAAGATATCAGATATTAGTCTTCATTCATTTTCTGAGCAGCATGTGGTTTGTGAATCTTGCAGAGCTGTGGCATACATTCCCTTAACAATATTGGCAGTACCAGCTTCAGTTCTGACGGTAAGAATTAACTTTCCATTAATGCTCTTCCTTTTCAATTTCCAGTTTTACACGTCTAGACCAATGAATTATGTAATGCGAGCAGAAAGCTAGAAAGGACATGTCTCGTATCCTAATATTGCATCAGATGTTCAGTGGTTTTCTCTGCATATTTCCACTAGTCTACTTAACATCTTCTAGTTCTTAGAGAAAAATAAATTGATATATGTATATACATACTGTG
Source organism: Scutellaria barbata (assembly GCA_028654395.1). NCBI lineage: Eukaryota > Viridiplantae > Streptophyta > Magnoliopsida > Lamiales > Lamiaceae > Scutellaria > Scutellaria barbata. The sequence continues at coordinate 19,456,561 of CM053652.1, read as the reverse complement.
AATCATCCTATAAAAACTTATAGTTGCCCTTCTTTCTAGCATGGTTTGCGCTAAATCTCATGGATTATCTTTGGTTAGGATTTTATTAATCTTATAATCATTTCAACGGTTTTTTTTCTCGTGTGAACACTTTTTGATTAATTATCTTGATCATGGAAGTCTTCAAAATAATCAAAACTGCAATATGGTCTGAGATTTTCCATCTTTTGCTTTTCTTGCTGAACTAAACATTTCAGTTAGGAGGTGGCTATCTCTTTGGCTTGCCTGTGGGTTTTTTTGCTGATTCGATTGGTGCTACATTAGGTGCTGGAGCTGCATTTCTTCTTGGTCGAACTGTAAGGTTTTTATTCTTATAGTAGCTTTTGTTTCCCTGGTCATAAGAGCTTGAAGTTTGGTTTCTTAGAACATATCTTTGTCTTAAATATATTCTATTTTTAGCTACCATAAAAAAGCATCTTCTATTAGGTATCCATTGCTGAATTTCTATCTTTTCAACTATGGCAGATAGGGAGGCCATTTGTCATGTCCAAGCTAAAAGATTATCCCCAATTTCGCGCAATTGCAATTGCAATTCAGAGTTCCGGATTTAAGGTCTGTGTGTCTCTCAATCTCAATCTCTGTGTGTGTGTGTGTGTGTTTTTTTTAATGAAAAACTATTGTATTCGAACAGATTGTGTTGTTGCTTCGGCTCGTTCCTTTACTTCCATTCAACATGCTGAACTACCTCTTATCCATGACTCCAATCTCAATAGGCCCATATTTGCTGGCCTCATGGTTAGGCATGATGGTAATATATACTCATGTCATTTGAAGTCATTTAAAACCTTTGAACTTGCAACTTATGTTTATTGAATCGTCATTCCATGTAGCTAGCTGCATATGACATTAAATATTCTTCCACGTTATTTTTGCAGCCAATTACTCTTGCCTTGGTGTACGTTGGGACAACTTTGAAGGATCTTTCAGATGTCACTCATGGATGGGGTGAATTTTCTAAAACCCGATGGGTAATGACTATTTTAGTTTGAATGAGCTAGTTCTTTTGGCGGGCTCTGTTGTTATTTTTTTCACGTTTTTTCTATGTTCCATTGTGTTGAACCCTACCCTTTTCTCGGATACAGGCTTTCATTGCTCTGAGCCTTACAGTGTCTGGTAAGTCTCAATCACTGATCTCGCTTTGATCTTAGACGAACAACTAAAATAACTAAGGTTGTGTTTGGATGAAGGGATTTGAGGAAAAAATTGAAATTCATAGTAGGAAATCCCTTAGTGGTGTTTGGACTGATATGGATTCAAATTTTATCATTTTCTTTGGGAATTAATTTTTCAAGCAATATGCACGGATTCTGAATCTTCCTTGATTCATTTCAAATTTTGTATTTCATATCCCTCAATCCAAGCATAACCTAAAATGATCGGCCTTTTTATCTGCTTCAATCATTCTACTTGTTTTTGCTTCCAGTGGTATTAATGATCATCGTGACACGAGTCGCAAAGTCAGCGTTAGAAAAGGCATTGGCTGAAAATGAGGATATAGATGACGATCACTTGTCCGTAAATATCCACCAACCACTTTTATTTTAGGTCGAAAGTTAAACATGATTGAGAATAGTTGTTTCGTCTTGTGTGCATTGGTCTCCGATTGCCTCTCAATGGCTCGTTTATATTTGACCAGCATTGATTGATTCTTGATTTTCTTCTGTATAGTTTTGCAATGTTATTTAGCAATGGTAGAATTAGGCATTTTTTTACAACTTCATAGTTTGTCATTTGTACTTAGATGGTTCTTCTCAGAAGTAATACAATGTAGTAATTTACCATCGATGTTAGTTAGGGCTGTCAAAACGGACTGGGGTTCGGTCGGCCCACAATCCACCAAAAGCCACCATTTTGCGAGGCAGAGCGGGCCGGAAAACCTCAACCCAACACAACTCACCAATGGATTGACCCGTTTCGATTTATATTTTCTTAGTAAATAACTGAAGGCAGCGTAGTGATCTTGTGGGGAGGGAGAAGAAAGAGGCCACCATGTCTTATTGTGTTTCATAAGTTTGAAATTTGGGTTGCTATGCCTTAATCATATATCTATGTACTGTATATATAATTATATCACTGTGTAGTGTATCTAATATACATACATATTATGTATTTGAATTTCTAGAGTGAGAAAACTAAAGAGAACACCGTTGTTAGGGATCATAAATGAATCAAACCGTTCATAAACTATGTGGAGCTCGATTCAATAAAAGCTGATTTGAATTAAGCATACACACGTGTAGTTAGGTGTCACGTGACTCTCGTTGTATTAAGGTGCCAAAAAGCTCTTTGATTTAAAATCTAAATTGAGTTTCTCTCCCATTAACAAACCAATCTTTATGTATATGCGATTTTGTATTTAACATTCTAATTTGTTTTCTCGTTGTTAGTTACCATTCGAAATCATTGCCTCATTGGATACTCATTTTTAGGACATATTGAGTCATTTGTCCACACACTTGTTACTATTAGGTCTAACTTCTACTTTTTTTTTTTTAAAGTATTATTGAGGGAAATAAAAATAATAAATTCACAACCCTACCTTTATTCCTCGGCTTCTGCTCGATAAAGAAGAAAGGAAATATAAGCACGAACAAGGTCTCTATAAAAAGAAACTCATTTTGCACTGATCTGAATCAAGAAGAATGTTCTTTGACTTTTCGAAATGTTCAATATCCAAAATGATTGCATTTTGGAGATATATTTCTTATTTATGTTGACAATCCCTACAGATTGTTGGTGGCGAGGGGTGAGATTTTTCGATTTGGTGGTGTAAAAACCCTAATTTTGAGATAAGATTTCAGGACAATTCATAGTTAAAGAAAATAAAACATACAATTTTGATTTTCTCTTCTAATAATATTTGAAAAGACAAAATTATCATAATAATAAGAAAAACGTGAAAAGTGACTCAATTTGATCGGAAAATGAGTATCCCGTGGCATTGGATCATTGCTTGTATGCACACGTAAAGATAAAAGACAAATTAGTTGCAATAAAAAAGAAATTATGATATTAAGTATATATATAAATGAATACATTTTGAGTAGTTATTTGAAATGAAACAATTTTTGTTATTAGCTATCAAATAATATGTTTACATATATTACAACAAGACAATAACATTGATCATTCTATTTCTTGTCCATCATGTAAATTAGAGGATAAATTATTTAGAGCTCCAAAACAAGAAAAAGCTAGCCATGGGGAACAAACTTGGACTCTTATTAAATTTTAGGATTAAATAATCAAACTAAAATATGATTGTTTTTAAATTTACAATTTAAATATTTTTTTATTTAATTATAATCCAAAGTTTTAGAATTTTTTTAAAATGCAATCTAAATATTTTTTTTCAGTAAATTTTTTTAAAAAATGCACAACACATGATTTTTATAAGGATAAATTTGTCATTTAAAAAAAAGTTTAGGTTTGAAATTGAAAAAAAAAAATCATACTTCAAGTTGCAAATTGAAAAACTATCATACTTCAGGTTGTTTTTATCTGTGTGAAAGTCACATGTAAGTCACGTGGTGTGCATTTCGTCGGAAAAGTTGCCCAAAAAAACAATTTAGGTTACAATTTAAAAAACTCTTAAATTTCAAGTTGCAATCGGATAAAAAGAAAATTTAAATAGCAAATTGAAAAAACGATCATATTTTAGGTTGATATTTTCATTTGCCCTAAATCTTAAATCAATAGCAATTTGGAATCTCTATTTTTATACAAAGTTTCATTTCCTATTCCAAATTGTCTAAAAATGTTCTAATTACAATAAACACATTTGATAAAAAAAAAAATTTTGTTTTGTTATGTGGTCCTTTGTAAGATTGGGGACCATAGTCATTAAAATTCTGCAACTAATTTAAGAGATTATAGGTATAGACGAGTAAATTCCAGAAATTATTTGCTTCATTATTTTCCAAAATTTTATGTCTGATCTCAGAGCTACACATGCACTAGAACACCCTAATTCAAGTACATTTTATCTGTATAAAATTTGGAATAAATTCTTTTTTTGTCTTTTTTGTGTTGGTCTAGTGAATCTTTTAATACTTAAATTTCGAATAAAACGTTTTTAGATATAGTTATAAAAGTAGGTTTTATGTGAGATCGTTTCACGGATCCCATTTTATAAGATGGATCGGGTTGGGTCGGATATAATAAATTATGTAATACTTTTCAATATATCAGGTAATATTTTTGTATTAAATTATGTAGTATATGTACATGATATAAAAATATTACATGATATATAGAAAAATATTACATATTGCGCGGAAGAGAAGAACATATAGAAGCCCTATGATCCGCATGTTTTTTAAGACCCAATCCGACTCAATTCAGGTGATGTATTCTATAATACAAAAGTATTACCTAATACAAAGAAAAGTATTATCTGATACATATAAAAGTATTACATATTATAATCTGACTCAACTCAAAATACATTTTATAATATAAAAGTTTATCTAATATATAGAATATAAATTTTTATGTTCTGTATAATCCAAACCATCTCACGGAATGAGATTCGTAACAAAACTTTGTCGGCCATAAATTGTTTTCTTATTTATAAAATGTGAAAGAAAAAATGTCACTCCAAAAAGGACCATATCCTCAGGAACCCTAGGGTGATCATCGCAATAGCTTAATTTTTTTTTTTAACGGAGTTAAAGAAATAATTATGGTTTGTCTATCGAACTTTGCATTTTCTTTTTATATTTTGCAATCCGAACTTTGTGATGATTATAATTTGTATTTTAAACAGTAAATCAAAATGTATCAGCTTTATAACTTTGTGATGAGAAAGAATCATGTTATATAACTTTTGGCAATAAATATATTGATGAAAGATTATGGATTAAAAATTTGTTGTTGGGCCTTCTCATTGAATGGTGCAGCACCAAATTCATGGGATCACAAGATTTACACATTTATAATGAGCTCACCAAATTTACTAGTTCTATCTGACATTCTCTTGTGATTTATGAAAGTGTCTTATGAATATTGTATGTGAGATTAAATTCATTTGAAAATTTTGAATGTTGATGTTTTAATTTGATTTAATAATAAGTTGAAATCAATTAATTATTTGTGAGATAATATCATCTAAATTTTAGCCTTGTTTATAAATCAACACTTTAATTTTGTCTAAAATTAGTGTATAATCTTTACTTAACATCCTCTCACATTCTTTAAATCAAATACCAATTTCAATTCCCTTCCTTTCCTGTCCAATAGTAAAAATAGAAAGAAAGAAGGAAGAACTAACCCTCTTGGGTGCATAGAAAGCAAAATTAATAAATGAACTATAATAATAATATTATTATTATTACTAATAAAAAAAAACTTTAAAATATCAAAAGTATGATTTGTATAAGACGATTTCATAGATTTATTTATAAAACGGCTTGACCCACAAAATAAATATCATTTATTTGAAAATGAGTTTATCTTATAAATAATAGACTCAATGCATCATTTAAAAAGAAGAAAAGAATTATTATAATTGGAATGACAAGTTTGTTTTCCAGCCAATCAAGATTTCCTTTAAGGCAAAAGTGGGTCCCACAAAAAATTCAAACTAAGATACAGAAAGAGCAAGGACAAAGGCACAAGGGTTTCATCATTGTTTAGCCTTTTAAGAAGGACAATATTTATTAGCTTATTTTCACAAAAGAAAAGTGATGATTTGCCCCAAGAAAATAAAATACTACTAATAATAAAAATATTAAATAAAAAGAGAAATATTTTTGGCAAGTTTTTATAGCTTTCTTTACCTACACGGTTTCTTCCACCCTACACCTTTATGTTGTTTATATATCTTGCATTAACCAAGGATGAAAATATCGATATCACATGTTGTATCGCAATTTTGATTTTACGAATATATTGATGGATATATCGATATTGTAAAAAATTTGAAAAAACAACGGAAATCTTATTAAAATTTTGAAAATTTAATATGAAATTTTAGGGATTATTTTTACACATCATTAAACATATATTCCACTCAAAATCACATTAAAATAATATATTTAAAACTAACATAAAGATAATAAGCATTGTATTTCAAATGAAAACTGATAATATATTATATAATACAAGACAAAATTACTAAAATTATATCACACAATATATTAGTACCAAAAGAATGACCTATGATGTTCAAACATAATAAATGGAATGTCATCTTGATCCAAACAGTACTGATATCAACTCATCACATTAGAGTACTTATTAATATAGTTATGCACATGTCATTCATAAGTTGTTTTATCTCGTCCAACTGATTCACTATGAATTGGATAGTGTATACTAATTCAATCATATTGTTGATATTCATTTTGGCTTCCATAGGACATTTGAGGATGTAGATGATCAAAAATATCTCGAGTAATCCAACCAAATTATGAACTTTCATAGATGTTAGGAACATATGAATTTTGAGACATATCATTATGATCATTGCTACTCATATTCATTGAATCAAAACTGATTGAAAGTTGTTCAATATATTCCCTCAACAATGAGACAAAAATAAATACTTCAAATTAGGAAAATAATGACAAAATCAACTTTTTTTAATCAAAAGTCGCGATTTTTGATGTTGTTGCGATATTTCGCGATATGTTCGCAATATTTTTCGATTTCCATCCCATTTTGTTCTACACTGAACGATATCGATAGTGATATCAATACTCCATAATATATCCGCGATACTCGAGAAAAAAAACATTACCCCCAATATCCGTATCCACGATATATCGCGATATTTTTATCATTGGCATTAAAAGAAAGAGGAAATTATCCATAATACCATAAAACATATTAGGTATATTCTTTTTACCTTAAAATATATAAATTATTTATTTTTTATCATTTTTCAGAAAAATATAAATTGGTTAAATAGGTGGGCCTACTAAATTGAAGGGGTTTGTTGGACATATATACAATTTATTCATAAAATTAATCATGATATTGTACTTTTAAAATTTAATAAATTAAAAAATTTCAGAAAATTGAATAATTTTACAATAAATTGCATAATATAAATAATTGAATAATTCATATATGATTATTTTAGGGCTAAACGGATATTTTGAAACTAAACGAACATTATAGGGCTAAACAAACATTTTAGGGTAAATCGACATTTTTAAGGCTAAACATACATTTTTAAGCCTAAACGGACATTTTATGACTAAACAGATATTTTGAGGCTAAATGGATATTTTAAAGGATAAACGGACATTTTAGGGCTAAACAAGCATTTTGAGGTTAAACGGATATGTTGGTCCCAGTGGTATAAGGTTAAAAGGGGGGGTGAATTAACCTTATCAAATTTTCAACTTTTACTCCAAAGAATGTTAAGTCCCTGATGAACAGGTAGCTAGTAAGCTTACTACTCGATAGGTTCCTGCTCAGGCAGTGACCTCAGGACTTAGTCAGAGAATGTAATGCACAGCGGAAATACTTATGTTTTTCGAAACGCGCTTTTAATGCAGTATGCTTAGATGCAGATAGATAGATAGGAAGCTATAAAAGGCACAAGCAAGCTTATAGAGGTTCAAGGGTGGAGTAATCCCTCTACGTCCTCTCTACTCCTTCACAAGGAGGAACTTCGTTAAAGCTAGTTTGATTTACAATAGACTCAGCTAACACAAACTAAACTCTAAACAAACTGTCAGCTCTATCCACACAGGTAGCTGCACAGTGACCAACTATCGACCCACACAGGATCTCCACACAGGTTAACCGACCCACACAAGATCCTTTCTCTTCTTCAGAGAGATTACAACTTAGCAGTTTCAACACCTGCCTAAGCGACTCCTATCAGATTTAGAATAAAATGAAAGGTTAGAGCACAATCAAATGCAGCAGGCTCCTTGAACTTCAGAAGAACATAAAGGTAGCTGGCTTGCTGCTTGCTCAATCTGATTAACTTGAGAGTATAAGCTTGTGCGTCTATTTGCTTCTCAGTTCTCTCTTGGTTGTGTATGATCGTTGTATCTCCTTTTTTTTTCTTTGAAAATCAGACTTCTATTTATAGGCATCAGGTAGTTTTCTGCCCGTTGGTAAGACAGTCCTTTGTATGATGAGGTGTCTCTTTCTGATTGGTTCTGCCGATCTTCTGACACCTGTTCTGAAATGCCTTCATTCTGTTCTGCAACTGCTTGTCCTTTGTCTGCGCAACTTCATTCTGCAGACTGTTTGTACTGTGTCCTTGCTGCTTTATCACACATGGCAGATTCTGATTCGTTGGAACTGGAGTGACTCTATTGGCTAGTCAGGTTGCATTGACTCTGATGTATCTGGTAGTATCCTCTTTGAGTCAGTCAGCTTCCTTGATTATCTCCAGGTTCCTTGTAGCATCCTTCTAGAGCTTTGCTTGCTGGTTGCTCGATACAGTATGCAGGTAGCAGGGACTTCGGCTTCCTGGCTACTTGGCAGAATCTTCAAGTCCTTCCAGCATCCTTGCCTTAGCAAATTTACATTAAAGACTTATCCAAATAGCTAAGGTTCTAATCTATTACACGTTTTGTCTCATCAAAATCTATTACATTTTGTCCTATCAGGATATTATTGAGCTAAACGGATATTAGATGAATTTTAATTAATTTATGCCCCTAAAGACTAAATGAACATTAAAATGTTTAGACATTAGATAAATTTTAATTAATTTATGCCTCTAAGAACTAAACGGACAATAATATCATAGTAATATAGTAAACGAACATAATATAATATATAGTAATATGTTTATAATATATCATAGTATAATATAAACGAACATTATATTTATAGCATATATGTAAACAAACATATATAATGTCATATGTTTATATGTTTATATCATAGTAAACCAACATTATACTAATATAGTAATATTATAATAAATTATAATATAGTACTATATTATAGGATGTTCAATAGAAAGATAATCCATGGATCATTATGGATAGATATATTTCTAGTGGAACATTTATAAATGGATCATATAAATCAAGAGGGTATTATGAACAAATGCTTAAAGCATTAGAAAGTGTAGATATTGAACACTTTAATTCTGGAAATAACCAGACAAATGAATATGCTTATTCAAAATTTACTATCAAGAAGATTATATCTCTTGAAGAATGAGGAATATCTCCATTAATTGAAAAGGAAGCTATGCATCCTACTTAAAGACATATTTACAAATTCAATTATTGGAATTATGTTGAAGGTTTTTATAAAACTCTTTTCTTTGAAAATAAAAAGAGAAAACATACTTGGCTTATCAATATATGTAAAATTGTTCTTATCACCAAGTTAATAACTGGTTTTATGATTGGTGGAAAATATTTAGCACCACAATTAATATTCTTCCAGAAAATTATAGACATTTAATGGAGGAATGGACTCTTGTATCATCCTCTATCGAAAAAAGTTATATAAAGGGACAAACTCCTTGTCTTTTCTTTATAGAATTGGGCATTCCATGGATATGAAAATGGACACCAGAATTCGGTTATACTGAAAATGGTACTCTTTGTTTATAGAGAATTGGTCATACCAAAATGTGGGATAAAATGACAAGAATTGATCCTACTACGGGAGAATTATATTCTCAATCCACCATTGATGATCTTAAAGAAAAGATAGAGTTTTATAAACTCCAAAAAGAAAATAAAAAAGAAGAAGAAAAGGATTCAAATAGTCCTTTCAAAAGAATTTCCCAAAAATATTCGAGAGCTTTTTCTAAACAAAAAATGATAGAGATTTATATTGAAGAAATGAAGAGTGATTTATTCAGAAATCTTCAAAATGTTGATTCAGGTTTAAAATTTGATACTTCCATGCTATCTGAATCCAATAAGGAGACACAGAACATATAAGCTCTTATTAGGAAGTTCAAGATCAGGAGGAAGACAATCCAGATCTAAGTGTCCTTTGACATGCTAAAAGAGTCTCTAATAGAGAAATACAAAGATTAAAAATGATATTATATTTTATGTAAAGAAATTATCCACACTCGTTATGGAGACCATTTTACAATCCAATTTTTATGAAGGCAATGTATGTAGTAACAGAGTCTTCACCATCAAGTACAAAATCAGAGTTATTGAAACTATGATAAGAGAAGTCAAAGACCTCATTATTGAGGATCCATATCTCCAATCAGAAGAAAATACAGACATAATTATCACCTTATGGAAATTGGAAGAATCACTTAAAGCATTCAGAATTCAAAGATCAATCCTTGCAGGATAAAGACAAAAAGAACGACATGATAATAAGATTGTGATAATTCCACCTATTTAAGTGGACCCCTGAAGTGGAAAATACAGTCCAAGTTGTAAAGAATCTTTACTATTTGCTTTTATAAAGCAAGTTTGTAATAGTATAGTTTTTCTTTTATTTATAAGGATAGTTTTAGTGCATGCTTGAGTAAAGTACTTGCCCATTCTCTCTCCCTTCTCTCTAACTTCTCTTTAAAATTTCCCTTTGTAATCTTTTAGTATAAAATAAATCTTTTGTGTTCTTGGTGTTCATCTGACTCTGTAAGTATTTAAATTTCTGTTTTTAATTTTAATTTTTTTTTATGTTTGAGAAAGGCCTATCAATAATAGGCTAGATATTTATGTGTTAGATAAATGCTACTGGTTCTTTTAAACTGTCTGTTTATTTTAGAGTTCTGGAAACATGGATACTAATGAAAGGTTAAGACACTCAGGTTTGAGGCTTAATTACTAAGATGTGTTATAAGATCCTAATATTCACCTTTTTAGCCGTTTTAGCCAGAAAGGCGTTTGAGGCATTTGTGGGGTTGAAGGGATTTGATAACACATTAAGGTCTTAAATGCTCAGTAAATTCCTAAGAGTTTAAATGTCTGGTAAAAATATATATAAAGATATATATATATATATATATATATATATATATATATATCCTTACGCCTTTAGTATTCATGTATCCTAGGTTTGAAATGGTATTAGAGTCATATTAAAAAGAAAATAGTAGTAATTATCTAACACATCTTAATTTATAATGAATCCTTTCAGGATGAAAAAATACCATTAAAAACAGTATGACAGAGGAATATGATATTCCACAAAATTTAGAATTATTAAATAATTGGACTATTCCTAAAGTAAAACCAAATAAAATATATTAAATAAACAGTTGGTTAAAACCACTGAATCTTCTATTCCCCTTGACAATCAAGAAGTAATATTAAATTTACTTGATAAAAAAAATATTTTGCCTTTTATAAAAACGCATAATTGTATACATATGGGTTTAGTACAAATTGCATTTAGACCTTTAATATTAAAAGGTCTACCAGAAAGCTTTATAGAAGCTTTAAGAGATGGTTAGAAATAAAGCATGGAATAAATCTCTTATGGGAATAATTCAATCAAATCTGGCTCATGATCCTGTATATTTTGATGTTTATCCTGATCCACGTTTTATCCCTTATTGACAATAATATATTAAGTGTTTTAACATTAAATGTTAAAACTCATGGATATGATTATATTCCAGGTTTTGAAATAATTTGTATATGTTATAGAATATACTATAAATCTTTATATACTATGAATCCAAATGTAAATTAATGGATAAATCTATAAATGAAACTATTGTAATTGAAACAAATTTCAATAGATCAAATATATCTACTAGAAGAGCGATAAAATGGGAAAGAAATAAATTTTTCAGAAAATGGACAATAAAACAAGAAGTCTATAAAGAACCTCTTGTAAATAAAGATTTAAAAAATATAATTCAAATAGAAGAATGAACTGTTCAAATTCAATTTCAAATGAACAGAGAAAACTTTTACTTCCATCTTCTATATCCAGAACTAATTCTATGTTTAACCTAAAAACAACAGATTCATATATTTCACCTTTAGATTATTGGGTAGATTTACCACAGACATCTAGAGCTTCCACTTCTCAAATAAGAGAAGAAATATAATTTGAAAGAAATAAAAATAATCATAAAGAAGAAGTCTTTATTAACAGAAATAATATTGTTAGGGATTTTAATTATGTAAATACCTATAAAGAAAGTGACACAATGTCAGATGCCCCATTTAGTCTTTAATGATTAAGACACCAATTAATTTTGAAAATGAATCACCTGCTAGACAGGAGATTAGTCAAGAATTTAAAAATTCTAAATGGATACTTTTCAAAAAATGATTTTTTGAAAATTTATCTGAAAATCTTGAACAAATTCAAGAAGAATTTTATAAATATTGTAAAGAAAAGAATACAATAATATTTTTTGTTCTTTGGTTCATAAAAACCCATATAATAAACCATATTTGGTTTTAGAAAGAACATATAAATTAACAATAGGACAAGAACAAAAATCTTTGTATCCTCCTAGTACTTCATTTCAAATGGAAAAAAAAATAGTAAAAATAATGAATTTTAGAGCATTTCAAGATTAATTGAAAATGATACTTTACAAGTTACCATAAAACAAATAAATGTTTTGATGGAAAAACAAAATTATACTAATTTATATCTAAATATAATAGGAGAAGAATTAATTTCTTTACATATCAAAGTAGAAAGTATAATTCTTCTTCAAAACAAATTAAACCAGATGTATATATTGAGTTAAAAATGAAACAAATATAGTTTCAATTGCTTCTTCTATACAACCACCTTCAGAAATAAAAGATTTTAAAATTAAAAATCAACAAAAAATAATTAGAAGAGTTAATTATCGAATTAACTGAAAATTCAAAGGTTAGAATATTTCTACTATAAATGATGAATTTGAACTTTCTAAACCAGAATCTTCTAAAGATAAAATAAATAAAATATAATGGTGGATAGACCCATTAAACAAAGATATTATTATAGTAGGCCAACGCCTATTGATGTTCTTCATGAAGAACAAGACTTCTTTTCTGGAAGAAGTTATAATGGGAAAAAGCATATAATGAATGAAATTTAGATGGTTGTGCGGATGGACGCATATACAATATAGCTCATAAAATGCTAATGTATAGTACTGTGTGTACAACAACATGAAATACTGATAGTAATATTGCTAAAATGATAATAGCAGGATTTACTGGCCAACTAAAAGGTTGGTGGGATAATTATTTATCACCAATAGCAAAAGAAACAATTTTAACCACTGTTAAAATTGAAAATAATAATCAAGTAATGTTGTTTATACATTAATAATGACTATAATTGAACATTTTACAGGAAAATTTACTGATAATAGTGAAAATATTCGTACTCTTCTTAGTAATACAAGATGTAAAACTCTAACAGACTTCAGATGGTATAAAGATACCTTTCTTTCTAAAGTTTTTGAATTACATGATTGTAATAACAATTATTGGAAAGCAAAGTTTATTGATGGTCTTTCAAGTCTTTTTGGAGAAAGAATTAAAATAATTCTTAGAAAAGATAATTTAAATATTCCTTATGATAATTACACATGTAAATCTAATAAGTGTTTGTGTTCAAGAAGGTTTAGCCCTTTGCAATGAACTAAAACTTAAGAAACAAATTAAAAAACAAAGTATAATAGAAAGAAAACAATTAGGATATTTCTGTGATCAATTTGGTATGGAAACATCTAAAAAAGATAGAAATGAAAACTATCCTAAAAATAAAAAATATTTTAGGAATACTAGAGATAAGAATGAAAAATATTATAAGAAAAGAAGACATTTCTCTGAAAAATTTAAAGAGAAAAAGAAAAGAATAAAAGAAACATTTAATACAAATAAAGGGAATAAAGATAAGAAAAATATTATTTGTCATAAATGTCATAAACCAGGTTATTATGCCAATGAGTGCTGGACTAAAACAAAAATAAATAAATTAGAAATTGACGATAATATTAAGCAAGCTTTATTACAAGTTTTAATAGAATTTAATTCAGATAATAAATTAGAAGAAGAATCATCTTATGATTCAAATGAATTAAGAAATTCAAATAATGAAAGTATTACCTCAGATAATGAGGAATGTAAATAATTGTATGCAAGGACAACCTTATATAAATCATATCAGTAATACTGATTAAAAAGGAGATGAGTTTTATAAACTTTTATCTCAATTTCAGGATTTAAATATTAATACTATAAATAATAATTCCTTTATAGAATTACTAAAAATTATTAAAGATCCTGAATTAAGATCAAAAATTATTGATCAAATTGAGAATACACCATCTACGAGTAATACTAAAAAAGAAGAAATCAATATTTCTATTCAAAATCCAAATCAAAACATATTCTATGAAAGAAGTCCATAGAATGTTAAAACAAAAATATGGAAATAAAAAACCTACAACTATTGAGGAATTATTAATAGAGATTAATAATCTAAAAATTGAAGTAAAAGATTTTCAAAAATGTAATATAAATATTCGTAATAGATTATCCATAATAGAAAAAGAAAAAATTATGGAAAAAGAAGAATTTGTTGAACCAAAAGATCAACAAGAATTTTTTTTATCAATAATAGATAAAAATAAATCTTCAAAAGAAATTATTCAAATCATGAATATATTCACATCACAAAAATGATATACAAAAATTACTCTTTTAATTGATAAAAATTATCAAAAAGAATTTATTGTCATGATTGATAGTGGTGCTGACTTAAATGTTATATAAGAAGGATTAATTCCTTCAAGATTTTTCCATAAAACAACACATTCTCTTTCACATGCAGGAGGAGGGTCTTTGGATCCTACTAGTTTCCTTCTTGCAAAAGATATATCAAGTCAACTAATTATTGGCTTACCTTTTATACATAATATATATCCTTTAACACGTATTGATGAAAAGGGTATAATTGATACTTATAAAAATAAACTTATTATTTTCCAATTTATTGATAGACCTATACAAAAGGTTCTAAATGAAATAAAAGAAAAAATGAATAGAAAAATATTTCATATAAATTCTTTAAAATAAGAAGTTAATTCTCTCACAATAGAGGAGAAATTAAAAAATTCTAAGTTACAAGATAAAATAAAACTTATTTATATTAAGTTTTCTCTAGAAATATGTGATGATCATCCAAATGCTTTTTGGGATAGAAAGACATATTATTTCTCTTCCATATGAAGAAGATTTTAATGAAAAAGATATTCCTACTAAATTTAGACCATGTTAAATGAATGCTGAATATTTAGAATTATGTAAACAAGAGATAAAATCTCTCCTTAATAAAAAGTTAAGAACTCCTTCTAAATTCTCATGGTCTTGCACGGCTTTCTATGTTAATAAACATTGAGAAAAAGAAAGAAGTGTACCTAAACTTGTTATTAATTATAAACCCCTTAATAAGGTTTTAAAATGGATTAGACATCCTATTTCAAATAAAAAAGATCTTATAGATAGATTTTTTGGAGCCTTAATATTTTTAAAATTTGATTTAAAATTAGGATATTGGCAGATACAAATAGAAGTGGCTGATGGATATAAGTAGGGGTGGAGATCGGACGGATCGAATCGGAAATAGGGTGTTTCGGAAAAATTCCAAACAATTTCGGAAATTGGAATTGGGAAATGAAAAACCAATTCCAATTTCCATCCAAAAAATTTCGGAAATGTGAAATGCAATCCGATTTCGGAAATTTCGGAATTCCAAAATTTCGGAATTTTCGGAATTTTTTTCGGAAATTGTCGGAAATTTTCGGAATTTTTTTCGGAATTTTCAGAAATTAAAATTTTTTCAAAATTAATTAGTTGGTCTATTAGTTATATTACCTTTTCTAATATTCTAAGAAATAATATGATCTAAGATACTACAATATAAACTATGGTATATAGTATATATTATAAAATAATACTAAAAAACTACAGTATAAACTATAGACTATACTATATAGTATAAAATAAAACTATAGTATAAATTATATTATATACATATAGTATATAATATATTTATATACTATCATACAGTATAAAATATATAAAATATATTATATAGTATATAGTATTATAAAGTATATTATAATATGTATATTTATATTTACACATAGTATAAAGTATATAAAATATATTATATAGTATATAGTATTATAAAATATACTATAATATGTATATTTATATTTACGTATAGTAAATGTATATAAAATATATTATATTATATAATATAATTCAAACATTTTATACTAGATACTATTTGCTATAGAAGAATACTATATACTATTATTTCGGAAATAAATCGAAAATTGGATCGGAATTTCGGATCGGAAATCGAAATTTTCGAAAATTGAATTTCGGAAATATTTCGGATCGGATTTCGAAATTTCCAAAAATTTCAAAACTAATTCCAATTTCCATCCAAAAATTTTCGGAAAAATCGGAATTCGGATTTTGGATTAAAAATATTCGTTCCAAAATCGGAAAATTTCGGATCGGATTCGGCGGATATCGGAAATTTCCGTTCCAATCTCCACCCCTAGATATAAGACAGCTTTTAATGTCCCGATTGGACACTATGAATGGACTGTTTTACCTTTTGGTTACAATATGCTCCTTAATTTCAACAAATAATGAGTGATATATTTATTCCTTATAGCAATTTTATAATTGTTTATATTGATGATATTCTTGTCTTTTTTAAAGATATTGAAACTCATTTCAAACATTTAAAAATCTTTAGAAAACTTATTATACAAAATGGTCTTGTTATATCAAAACCTAAAATGAATTTTTAGGACATAATATTAATATTGGAAAATTCCTATTCAAAGAAGTATGGAATTTGGAAATAAATTTCCAGATATAATTACTGATAAAACACAATTACAAAGATTTCTTGGAAGTTTAAATTATGTCTCTTCCTTTGTTGAAAATATTTCAAAAATATCTGCTATTTTATATGATAGACTTAAAAAGAATCTTTTACCTTGGACTGATGAACACACCAAGACGGTTAAACTAATTAAAGAGAAAGTAAAAAATATTCCTTATCTTATGCTTGCAAATCCTCAATGGAAAAAAATAATTGAAACAGATGCTTCAGACTTAGGGTTTTGAGGAATTTTAAAACAAATAAATCCAAAAGATAAATAAAAAATACTTGTTAGATTTTATTCAGGAAAATAGGACCCTGCACAAAAGAATTAATATGATACTATGATATATTAGAAACATATGATACATTATATATGGTCATTTACATATATACTATAAATATAATGTTGGTTTACATTATACTATCATATATGATACATATTATTATATATTATATTATGATACATATTATTATATATTATATTATGTTCGTTGACTACATTACTATGATATTAATGTTCGTTTAGTACTTAGGGACATAAATTAATTAAAATTCATTTATTATCTAAATATTTTAATGTCAGTTTAGTCCTTAGGAGTATAAATTAATTTAAATTGATCTAATATCTAAAATTCATTTATTATCTAAATATTTTAATGTCAGTTTAGTCCTTAGGAGTATAAATTAATTTAAATTGATCTAATATCTAAAATTCATTTATTATCTAAATATTTTAATGTCAATTTAGTCCTTAGGAGTATAAATTAATTTAAATTGATCTAATATCCATTTAGCCCTTAGGGGTATAAATTAATTAAAATTCATCTATGTTTGTTTAACCCTAAAAGTCCTAAAATGTCTGTTTAGCCCTACAATGTCCGTTTAGCCCTATAATATCCGTTTAGCCTTAAAAATATATGTTTAGCCCTAAAAATATCCGTTTAGCCCTCAATTAAAGTTTTTTTGTTTTTTTTTACAAATGAAAATTAAAGTTTTAATATATCTATAAATTTTAATGTACCATAAAACATTTAATAAAACATTTAATAAAACATTAAATCTAGGGCTAAATGAACATTTTAACAAACAATAAATTTAACAAGTACTTAATAAGCATTTTAATGTTCGTTTAGAGTGCTTATTTTCTAAAACAATAAAATAATCTAAAATGTTCATTTAGAGAGCATTTTAATGTTCGTTTAGAGTGCTTATTTTCTAAAATAATAAAACAATCTAAAATGTTCGTTTAGAGTGCTTATTTTCTAAAACAATTGATATTTCTAATGTTCGTTTAGCACTTTAATTTTAGGATTTTAATTCTCATAAAATATCCGTTTAACCTTAAAATATCCGTTTAGCCCTAAAATGTTCGATTAACCCTATAATATTCGTTTAACCCAAAAAATGGGTGTAATTGAGGGTAATAAATGAATACAATAAAAGAGGCGAATCTTTCCAAAAGTGGGTGATTTGACACATCAAATCTATTCAGTTTAATGGGCCGGTCTTTAACTCAAACTATTTTTTGTTCTGAAAAAAAAAATTAATAATAACTTATATATTTTATGATTGAAAAAAGATATCTTATATATTTTGTCGGAGCTATTTTCTCATAAAAGAAGCTAGAGTAACATGTGACTAAACAAAAAGAGTTGGCAATTAATTGGTGTTATTTACCAACACTTTTCAATTATAGTGTTGAAAATTCTCACACTCTTTTACATTCATTGAATTTGATGTTTATTCACATAATGGATCTTTATATACAATCGTGTTTTAATCTCATTCAAATATTATATTATATTATATGTTATGTAATAAGGATTATGAGTAATTTATTCATGAGAAATATTGTAGATATTTTGAGAATATTCATGGATGTATCATTATGGTTTAGTGCAAAATGTATCATTAAGAAATATGCATTATATTTAAAAATAGATTAGTTTATTTGGTGAAGGTGGTATATACTTATGCTATTTCAATTTCATAATTGTTTAAAGTTGTTTTACACATATTTCCTTCGTTTTAAAACATTTTTTGATTTAGAAAATATATAATTTATTTTAATTTATCTGTCGTTTTTTATTATACTTATTTATACACATTAAACAATCTGTGTGTATAAATGCTTTCTTAATTTATGTGTAACAACCTTAAACAATTATTTTAATATAGAAAGAGTAAAATAAATTGTACATAAATATGCGTATAAAATAACCACACTATCCTTTATTTGATATTGATTAACTAGTATTACTCCAATAAATGAAGGCTCAATACGAGAGAGAGACTAAAAAAAAGAATATTAATTCTCCTCTATATCAAATAAAATGTAGTTTACAAAGTACCAATAAAGAAAAAAAAGTGTTAAATAAGATCTCAAGTGTTAGTCTAAGGCACTATAATTAAAAGTAGAATCATTTAAACCTTGCTATGAGGCTATAGTAATAAATAGGGATGCAAAAGATTAAGAATTTTCTGATTCGATTCGAGATTAGATTCGTATTCGAAAAATTCGAATTCGAATTTTAATATAAATTTTTTTAATATTTGAATTATTTTCGAATATGAATAATAATATCGGCGTTTTCGATTCGAAATATTTAAATATACATATATATAAATACATATGTATGTATATACTTATTATTAACGTCGAAATTTATAATTGATTAATTTCTAATCGAACACTCAAAATATATGAATTCAGATCAAAAAGGGATCAGAAATGTGAATTTAAGTGTATAAAACACTGTGCCCGAAGTAGGGTTGTAAAAGAATCGAACTTTTTTGATTCGATTCGATATTCGAATTTGAATATAGTGATTCGAATTCGAAAAATACGAATAAGAATACCTTTTTAGATTTGAATATTATCCGAATACGAATACGAATATGACCATATTCGATTCGAGTATTAGCGAATATATTCAAATAAATATAACTATATATAATTTTTTTATTTTAATATATATATTGATATAATAATATATATATATATATCCAAATATATATATAAGTAGAGTTGATGAATTTTATTGTTTATTAAGTATTATGTAGGTATATTAATTAGGAACTAATATATTTTTAAATTTTTTTTTGAAATTTAAAATTTAAAATTTTCGAATACAAATATTCGAATATTCTCGAATATATTCGAATATTTTATTCGAATCGAATACGATTTGGTTTTGTGATTCGAATAATAAATGAATACGAATACGAATATTCAAATAGTTAAACGAATACGAATAGAATATCATGATATTCGAATCGATTCGATTCGTTTACAACCCTAGCCCGAAGCCTACTCGAGCGAATTTGGTCGGCTAATCTTGGATGATTTTATGTGGCCGGCTAGAATCTTATGTAATTTATATGAGAGGAATCAGCTCTCCCGTACTTGAGTACAGAATAATTCGAACTCTTTACAAGTTAAAATTACATTTATTTATAGTTAAGAAGGAGCTTAAGTAGTGGAGATCGTGCCCACGTCTTTCACGGTTTTCGCCTTCTTTCTCGGACGTGAGCGGTTGGTTGCCCCACGATCTCCTAACCGCCGAATATGCTCTGCTTGGTACATCCTGGCCGGGCCTGCAACGTGGATTCTGACCCGTCACGGAAATGATCCTGGCCGGGTGGTTGAGAAGCCATCCATGTGAAACCTCTTGACCGGTATTATGGGCGAGCTGAACGGACTGTGGATAAGACCCGAATAGTCCTCGACGGACCGGCCGGAGTATTGGATTCCAGCTCGGTTTGGAGGATCCAACACTT
The DNA here is from genome assembly GCA_028654395.1 of Scutellaria barbata. Classification (NCBI taxonomy): domain Eukaryota; kingdom Viridiplantae; phylum Streptophyta; class Magnoliopsida; order Lamiales; family Lamiaceae; genus Scutellaria; species Scutellaria barbata. The sequence goes on along the minus strand of CM053652.1, from coordinate 19,435,951 downwards.
ATTTTTTCATTTTAATTTATTTCATATATCCAATTATTTCATCATTTAGCAGGTTTTCGAATCGAATATCATTATTATTTTTACGAATCGGATCAAATATTTAAAAAATTGTGTAAAAATTTTGAATCTCGAATCGAATATGTGAATTATATTTTTGAATTGAATTGAATATTAATTGAATTTATATTAAACGAATCAAATAAGAATCCAAAATTAGTATTCGAACTCGAATCGAATACGAATACTGTTGAAAAATTTTGAATTCGAATAAAATTTGTTAGTATTCGATTCGATTGGATTTGTTTACCACCCTAAATTAATAAATTTATAAAAAAAATCATTCTAAAAAAAATAAAGAATGGATGAAAATACAAATATACTTGAATCAAAAAAAAGTCCCATCACAAAATCAAGGTATAACAGATAAAGGGCATAATAGTAATCCGACAGTATGAGTGAATGCCCAACTGCAGGAATCTGTACAGTAGTAACAGTACAGTATGTACTATCATTTTCTATTTATTTTCCAATAATAAAGAAAAAATATATTTATTACAACAACCAACTTTTGGAAGGGTAAAATCTGTCAACTACTCCTTCACATCAGATGGTAATAAATAGTACAGATATTTCAGCAGATATAGTTTTCACCTAACCATGGTTAAATGAGCTCAACAACTGAGTTAAGACAACTCATGGCTCGGCTCCATATAAAGCCAAGCCGCATATCCCTAAAAGCCCAGAATTAAGCCATTATTTATGAAAGTGGAAAAATATTTGATAAAAAAAAGTTGCTTATGGTGTAATTATCCTTCCCACCACCTTGTTATTATAATATGCAAAATGTTGATGAAAAAAGATTTGACAATAAATAAAGCCCACTAAAGCAAAGAGAAGTTTGTGTTTGTGTTTGTTGTGTGTGTGTTTGTTGTGTCTCCCTTCTCTCTCCTCTCTCTCTCTCTCTCTCTCTCTCTCTCTCTCAAAACTCTGAAATAGAGGTGACCAGAATATAGCAGAGAAGATTTAATGTCGTTAACTCATAGCCTCTAGAACCCTTTCTCTCTCTGTTTTCTCTTAGTGAGTTAGTTGTCTGAGTGGACTCTGCATTGTTTTCTCAAGAATTTACTAGCTTAGATCTGTTCCTGTTCTTGTTTAACCTCATTACACTGTTTCTAATTGAATCTCTCTTGTGTGTTTTGAGGGGCTGAGAATGAGTAAAGAAGAGTTCTTGAAGATCCAGGTAACTTCTTCTCTGCCTCATTTCTTCATAAATGGGGGGTGTGAGTGTGTGTCTGAGAGAGAGAGAGAGATTGTGTTGTTGCGTGTGCATTTGGGCTTTATGGGTAATTTCTTGATTTGGGATAGAGATTTTCTGTGCAATTTCTGTTGTTGTTAACTGATGGATGTTTTCATTCTTTAAGACAGAGTTTTGGGTTTTTAACGTTAATTTTCTTGTTTCTCACTCTGATTTTGGGTGAAAATTGATAAAGTTGAAAACTTTACCCTGTCTCTCTTCTGTGGCTTTGCTTGTACTTGCAGACTTGTGTTCTCAAAGTCAATATCCACTGTGATGGCTGTAAGCATAAAGTCAAGAAAATCTTGCAGAAGATTGAGGGTATTCTTCTTGTATACATGTATTTTTCATTTAATTAGAGCTTGAATATCTGATTTCTGGTAAAAATATTGGTGTAGGTGTATACACTACTAAAATAGATTCTGAGCAAGGGAAGGTGACAGTTTCTGGTAATGTTGATTCAGCCACTCTGATTAAGAAGCTAGTCAAGAATGGTAAACATGCTGAGTTGTGGGGTGCACCAAAGGGTGGCAACCACAATCACCTTAACAATCAATTCAAGAATCTGCAAATAGTCCATGGGAAAGGTGGTGGTGGTGGTGGTGGTGGTAACAAGGGGCAGGGGCAGGGGCAGGGGCAGAAGGGTGCCGGCAACGGCAATGGCCAGGGCCACGGGCAGCCGAAAGGTGGCGGTGGCGGTCAGGGTGGAAATCCACAGCATCAGCAGATGAAAGGGTTTCAAGATCTGAAAATCCCACCTCAGTTTATGAAGGATATGAAGATGCCTCCTAGTAATAGTAAGGACCATAATGCCAAGTCGGTGAAGTTCAAATTGCCGGAGGATGATGATATGAGTGATGATGAGTTTGATGACTATGATGATGAGGATGATTTTGATGATGATGAACTTGATGATGATTTGGATGATGCTCGGTTGATCAAGATGAAGGCGATGATGGGTAACGGCCATGGTGGTCCGCAGATGATGCCGAAGACGTTGATGCCTAATATGATGAATGGCCATCATCAGCCTCAGCTGATGAAGCCCGGTGGAAATGGTGGTCATAACGGAGGCAACGGTGGTGGAAACGGGAAAAAAAGTGGTGGTGGTGGAGGTGGTGGAAACATCCCTATTCAGATGAATCATGGTGGTGGTGGTGGTGGGAAGAAGGGTGGAAATGGGAACAACAATGGTGGTGGAAACCAAAATCAAGGAGGTGGAAAGGGTGGAAAGAATGGTGGTGGAGGTGGAGGTGGAGGTGGCGGTGGCGGTGGCGGCAATGGTGGTCAAAACAAGAATGGTGGCGGCGGAGGTGCCATGGGCAGCAATTTTATGGCTAATGGGGCCAAGAAAGTAAATGGAATGAATGATGGGCCTCATAGCATGCCTAACATGATGGCTATGAATAATGGTGGTGGTGTGGGCCATATGCCAATGGGCCAAATGGGTAGTAATTTACCAATGGGCCAAATGAACAACCTCGCCGCCGTACAAGGTCTACCAGCCCCCGCCATGAGCGGTGGTGCCGGTGGTGGTGCAGGGTACTTTCCAGGTGGTGGGCCCGACCACATGCCCACCGCTGGGAACCCCTACTATCAGCAACAACTTGCAGCGATGATGATGAACCAGCAACGGGCCCAAGGGAACGAGAGGTTTCAGCCGATGATGTATGCCCGCCCACCCCCGGCCGTAAACTACATGCCACCCTACCCACCCTACCCCTACCCACCACCACCTGGGGAGCGGGCCGATCAGTATGCAATGTTCAGTGACGAAAACACCTCGAGCTGCATGGTGATGTGAGAGGCCTCAATCGGGTGAGCAATCGACGGCTTGGCCCAACTAAACCTATATTTGCTGATTCTTTCAGTGAGGGGAGTAGGGTTCATGAGTTTATGGTTCATGAGTTTATAGTTTCATGACTATCTTTAGTCTTGATTCTATAGCACACATGGAAAATCACTTTACTTGGATTGCTTTGTTTTTTTTTTTTTTTTCAATTCCAATTTTAAATCCTAAGTTTAGATTAGTATTTCATGATAGGGAGTATTTGATAGATTATATATGAAGAAACCCTTTAGACAATGAGAGATGTAAGTGGGGTATTATGGTAATTTTGTTCATGAGAATGTTTATATAATGTTTATATGTTGAAAAACAGAAATAAAATTGAAAAGGAGAATGGGATTTAAGTTGAAATAAAAAAACAAATAATGCCCATCTTTCTGCCCATTTCTCGCCCAATTGTATTTGTTTGTATTCCATTCAAATTTACTCCATATTCGATTTGAGATCGATTGTTTAAAAATGTGTCCATTTTGCATTTGATAAGACAATAAAATGTGTAAACAGACCGAAAATTATTCGAGTCTGTCTTGTGTTTTCCGTCATCTAAAACATGTTTGAACTCGACTCGATTAATAATTCAAACAAATTTGAAGGATAATGTATTTGATTTAACTTGATTTATTTACAAATATTGTAGTTGGAGGGTAGTAAGTGGGGTATGGTGGGGGTACTAAATTTCATGAAAAACATATGGTCCTTTTTTCTCTGATAAAACAGTGGCCTTTACACACAAATACGTGCAATGCATGGACCAACTGCTATTATTTTATTTTATTTTTTCCCGTGACAATTAAATAATTGAATTATTCAAATAACGCATATATTTATGTAGAATTTTGAAATATTAATGATTCAAATAAACTCTAAATTTCTAAATATGAGTCTTTATTATCTTTATTTTAATACTTCATTCGTTCTTATAGATCATCTTTAGTGAAATGTGGATATCGAATTTAAAAAGTTATTTGTAATGTATAAACTTGAAGAAATATGTTTGTAAATTAGGAAAATCAAATTTTGGAGGGACCGTATCATAAAATTGAGACTGATTTATGACAATATGTTTGAGTTATAGAATTTCGTTTTATGAAATTATTATATATTTATGTGACCATTTTATATAATTTTTTATGTGATAATAGATATATATAGTTTAGCAATGTGTATAGTTTGGGTTTTGAAACATGATTTTAATTTCTTGAAAATAAATTTCAAATTATTAAGTGGATAGAGTTGAATGATAAATCACTTTCGGACCACAATAGTATCATTTATCACGCATGACAAATTTGGAATTTTCTAATGAAGAAATCTTTCCGAATATTATCTGACAATAGTGTAAAAAAAAAAAAATTATATTTGCTCAACTCAATTTATAATATAGGTACAATATCAATTAGTTATCGAGATTTATATCACCTAGTATGGATTCGTTATCAAGAATCCAATGGGGGTCCTCTCAAATTTAAAATAAAATAAAATAATTAATATTAGCAGTCACTTTAATAGTTATTATTTCCTCATTTGCATGTATCGCATCTACAATATATTATTATTTATTATTGCTTCCGAATTATGGACATATATACGATGTTGAAATAACATTCATATAATTTTAATAAGATAATCGATTTTTTTAGTATATGGTATTAAGACATCTACAAAAAGTATATTAGTATGTAATTAAAATGAGTTTGTAGACATTCTTATTATTAATTTATATTTTAACATATACAATGTGGATTAGTTGGATTTTTATCTAGTATCGGGTGTGCTTCATTATTGTATTATGTCCGTGCTGCAATGCCAATAATTAACTCTCTTCCATGTTCCACAACGAGGTTTTTATTTTTTAATACAATTTTTTGATAAATTTAATTAAACCATAAAAGAATTTATTATTCCAAAATGATTGTCATTTTGATCAAAATAATTTGTTTCAAAGTAAATATCATTTAGAACCGTAGCCCTGACCCGACCTGGTGCGTGGGTCACCCCCACGTGCGCCTGATACATGTCGTGTATGCATGCTTTTAGGCTCATTTAGACGATCATTTTGATAGCATTTGCATGCATTTTAAATCAGTTATCTTGAACCGAATGACGTGTTTACTTGTTTTTTTAGTTAAAATGCCATATTTTAGGATAAATTCCGTTGGGATGAAGTTCGGAGAAGGAACAAATAACAACAAAGGGAAAATGGCAAAACAACGGAAGGTTAAGGCTATTGAAACAACCCGGTTAGGCAAGCCAAAGTGGCCTGGTCGAGTCATTTGTCAAAGAAGAAAAGAATGTGTGTCGGGTTTTAACCCAGTCGGGTGAGTTCATTCAGCCCGGTCGGACGGCAATCTTAGACTCACGCGATTCTTGTGTTTTTTAGTCTAATTTGGTTAGTTTCCACTTAAAATCATCACAACCTATATAAAGGAGTTAAAATAGAGAGAGATGATTCAATAAGCTTAAGCCTTGAAGTAGAGATCAGAGGAAGAGTCGGAGTTGATTTATACAATTTTGGGTTTTATTAGTCTTTTGTTTTACTGAATGTTTACTTTTGAATATTTGATTTTGATTATTATGAACATGAGTAGCTAATTTTTTCATTGTATTTTAGAACTAGAAAGTAGGTTACGATAACTCCATTATCTATAGCTACATCGTACACTTGCATTAGTAGTAGGGTTCAGTTTTAGTGTGTCAGCACCCTCACCATATAGTTGATGTTCAAAGAAAAATTGTCCTCATTTATTTCTCTCAAGTTAAATATCATAAAATGATTATTAGAAAGGAATAACATATTTTTCTACCACAGTTAGGATATTGAATTACTTTATTGCCACCATAGATAATATTCTTTTTACCACAAATATAAAGAAATGACAAATTTATCCGTATTGATAAAACATAAATAACATCATAAGTTAGTCTTTTATGCACCAGTTGCATGGAACTAAATTCATGAAAATGGGTCCACCCAATTAGAATCCGCACGTTTTTGGATTTTTTTTATTTATTTATGTGTTACCTTTATATTATATTCATGTAATTATATTATATTAGTACGATATTTATGTACAAATATCATTACCTTTATATACTATAACTTAGAAGAAAAAAAATTAGCACAATTTGTACATATATATACATTTATATGATATTACTCATATCTTTATGTGATATTATCTATACCTTTATATTAACATAATCATAATATATAAATGTGCAACTATCATAACTAAAAGGTATGACTAAAATGTATAAAAATGAATTACATAAATGTATGATTATATTGATATAAATGTATATATAATATCACATAAATCTATGAGTAATATTATATAAAGGTATGTATGTTGATCCAAAATGCACTAAAATTCTTTTTTTTTTTTTCTAAATTCCAGTACATAAATGTTATGATATTTGTAGATAAAGATCATACTAATATAATATAAAAATTATACTAATATAATATAAAGGTAACACATGAATTAAAAAAAATCAAAAGTGTGTGGATTCGGGTCGGGTCGAACCAGCTGCATGAATCTAAATCCATGCAGCTGGTGCACGGGAAAATTTATGTAACATCTTTCATAATATCAGTCAACAATCTTACATTATATTATATATAAATGGAAGAATTATTTTAAATATTTAACTAAAATTATAGTAAAAAAGTAATAAAACTATATATGATATGATGTGATAGAAAAGTTAATTTTATGTTATAAATGACTACTATAAGTTATATCTATCTATTATTATACTTAAATACAAATGATATATCTTTTTATAAATTTTTCTTATTAAAAAGAAATTTATTTTGGAAGGAAGTAGGAATCAATCGTTATTAACTTTAATTCTCTTTTAGTCTGACACTCGGACTATTAAAATTAAAATTTACTACAAATTTAATTAACAAACTTGGACTTGATTTTATATTTATAGACAAGGACAATGTAACTACTTGTAAATAGATACATCAAATATCAAATCCAACGGCGTTGAGACATGACACGAGTTGCAGATGTATTGGTCTAGTCTTATCACAAGAAATTTAAAAAAAAAAAAAAAAGCATCAAAAGGAGCGCTGTTCCGATGTGCGAGACCCCACCGTTCCCTTTTATGTTGTCCCGTTGCGATTGCTCTGATATATCAATGCTTCACATACTCTGTGGGGCCTATTCATCTGTCTAATCGGACAGTGACCTGGGTCCCGCACTTGTACTTTGTTCCAAAAGTACTACCCAGTTTCTTCTTCGCTTTAAATGACTTGTACCTTTAAGAAGAGTCGTGCTGCAGAGGATTGCAATCTTTTTTGTGCGTGATGAGATCATCTTGCTTCCCATATACACGCCCAATAATGTGACTCGCTTCAATATATACAAAATTGATTTCATGTGTATAATATACAAGAGTGTTTTTCATATTTTTATTATTTTTTAAAGATATATTTTATAATTTAAGAAAATCATTGTATAAAGTAAAATTTTGATTGAATTAAGTTTTATATTGCATGTAAGATGTAAGAGTTAAGTATGTAATGTAAATTATGACGATGACAACAACAACTATCATAGTTGTTATTACTTCATATAATTAAATGACATTACAAAAAATAAATTGTAAAAATATACAATTTATAGTTTGTTTAAAATGTAATTGAATTAATTTCTAATCTATTAATCCATTGATATAATTAAATTTTCACATGATCATAATGTAATCACCCAACAAAAAATTATACTGTAAGCTCAAACATGTATCAATCTACAAGGTTCAAATATAGATATATTAATTATTATTTATATTAATAACAATGATAGTATTAAATTTTTTAAATAGTAATAATAACAATAA